>CM021104.1:479278561-479463251 GCA_007115665.2 Sequoiadendron giganteum
CCTCATCCATATCAAAATCACTCTTATCAAGAGTTTCAAAATCACCATCAAGGAAAAAATATACAACATCAAATCACCCTAAATTCACTTGAGAAAATGGTTGACACACTTGAATGAAATCAAAATATGACGTATCATCAACAACATGTTCAATGTCAATACATGGCATATCAACAAAAAACAAACATCATTCTAAAAACACCTCACTATCCACATCAACAACACTGCCAACATTATAAAAATAATGATTCATATCAACAACAAAATGAAATCTCACACCATCAAAATCAAATCCAACAACAATATCAAACCCCGAATCAACAATATCCACATCAAAATCATCAACTACAACATCACCAAAATTATCAATCTCAAAACGAACAAGAAATTCCATCTCAAGTACAAAAATCATCCCCACCACAACAAGCCTCACAATCCAACCACACTACTAAACAAAAATACACTCCTTTAGGGGAGCCAATTGAAGGGTTGTTAAACACATTAGTCAGTGCTAAACTTATCACACTTCCAAAACCATCATGAAGTGATGAATCTATCATCAAATTCCATGGTACGATGACAAAGACTCTTGTAAATACCATGGAGCAAAAGGTCATGATGCATAAAAATGTGTTGCATTAAAACATCTCATTTGAGACCTTATTGATCAAAGAAAAATAGCTATTGAAGACAACATTCAAGATCTGAAAACATGATAACATTAACAATATCTCAGCCTAAAAAGTTAAAAACAATGATCAAGATCTATCTACCACTGATCTCATTGAAAATGAATCTTCATCATCTAATGAGCAAGTGGACATAAATCAAGAATTTAATCCCAAGCATGATCAAAATCAATCACCAAGGTCTAGTAATGATCCAATCCAAGATATATTGACATCATCCAACCTCATGGTAGTACATATTGATGATCAAGAGACTCTTAATCCAACACTTATACCCAATTTAGAAATTATAAGCCAAGAGCTATCACCCACATGTTCACATTTCAAGGAAATCCAAGGATCCTTTACAAAAAATCCATTCTTTAAAATTAATCTATGTAAAGAACGTGAACTAGAACATGTTGAAGATAGCACCACACAAAGTCAAGATCAAGAATCCCTATCATCAAAATATTATAATGACTTAGCAAGTATCTTCCAATACATCCAATGTTTTCCAAAAGAAGAACACATCCATATACCAAGTGTAACGCCCCGCCAAGAAACCCCAAAGGACAACACATTTAACTAACCATTATGAAACAATTTTCTTTTAAAGTGAATCAACATATATATCATTCTATCAATTACATAAAATATAACCTACACACATACATATGCACTAACTATGTTTTTTAGGGTATCATGACTACATTATGAATTATCTACTATCTAAACTAAACATACATCATAAAATAACTAATAACAAGAATTCATTTACATCCACTGCATTAAAATAATTATATATATATTTCCACAGACACAACACCATTCAAGAGCATAAAATGAGAACCAATGAATACACATACAACTTCCCATACATGGGGTAGATCATTACATAGTTTACAAGTTTGCATTCAACTTCTCTTATAATAGTGGGAAGGATACATCAAATACATGATAAGATACAACTGAAATGATTACATTACATAACATCAACACTATCTCCAAGTCTGGTACAAGATCTGGAACTCTACATATGGTACCACATCCATGCTCACGAACATCAACTTGGAACCCAATGGTGTGCATAGCATGTTCCACCCGACCATGTGGAACCCTTAGGTCCAACCCATGTGCTAGGAGATGTCAATATGCACCCACTACACAAGAAACCAAGCAGACAAGGGCTAACATGGCTCCAACACATAAAATACAACATAAACATCATATATCAAGACACCGCTTCCAGAGGTATGCAACAACAAAGGGGAACACAAGACAAGGGAATGCTAGGTTGCTAAAGGGAGGAGTGTCATCACATAGCTTGCTATGGATTACCCTTACGAATCTTCCTAGGCTATCATCCCCCATCCTAAGTTACCCTGGAAGCCTCTACCAAACATCAGCCCACATACAAACTAATGTGGGATCAACATACCTTTCAAGAGGACAAGGTAGTTGATCTTTCCATCCAGGATTTCACACTCATCTCAAGCCTAAATGAGCACTTGAGCCATGAGTGAGGTGTTACCATTATCTTGATTAATGTGAACTACCCAACTCCCTAATTTATTTTAGATTATCACTAATTAAAGAAACTCTCCAATGGGTTACCCTGCCGCCACTTTGTGCATTGGCCCCCACTAAGAGCCACTCCCCCTACTAACAATTAGAATACCCAACCACATCCAACCGGTTAAAGCCATTTGCACAAAATAACAAGCCGCATGCATGTACATATAAAGAGAGGCTTGAGCACTCTTGCACACAAAAATCAACCATAATGATGAACAAGCAATGCATGGCTAAAACCCTCAAGAACACAATTCAATTTACAAAGTCAATCCACTTTCAACATGACCAAAACGTGAAACCAAAACTCAATTTATTTTCCCCAAGCCTCTAGAAGTCTATCATTGACCAATTGCATAATGAACTTCCACATTTAAAAAATCACCCAAAAGCACCTTAATTTCACCAATCAAATACTTAAATACAATGCGAGCAATTATTCAAGCATTACAACCACTTAAACAAGACACAAACAATCAATTAATCAAGACCATCAAGACATTCACAACTCATAAGACATTGATAGGAAACTATGTAATATCGAAATAAGTGATAATCCTTGACATACATGGTTAACATATATCAAATCAAATCTATATTGAATGCATGCTTAAGCTATTGGAATATACCTTTGTGTAGTAACATTCTTCTAACTATTCCATAATTCACTCTATGGATAGCATATACATAAATTAAGAACTAAAATTTCCACACCAATGGGTTACACATTGATGACCTTGATTGAATATGAACAACCATATAACAATCCAATTTTATATTGAATTCAAGTTAGAGGTATAATATAACATTTTGATAACAATACTAGACATATACATAGTTGATCTAGATGAGTCTACTACTTAACCACGTATCCATGTTTAATCTTTACTGACAATAGATTACCTTATTAAGGTTCATTATCTTAAATTCTTAACTATAAGAGTGCATTTCTAATAAATAATGCTCTTGATGAAATAACTATGTCAATGTAAAGGGTGTAACTAAGATACAATCATAATATATATATATTTGTTTCAAGGTAGAAAAGACACATCATTCACTTAGTTCAAAGAATTCAACATTCCTTTTGAGCCATTCTAGAGGAAGAAAAATGTACATTTCTCAATCCTGGGTTTGTGCATTTATGCCACACATATACATTGATAGTGTAAGCTTGCAAATGTTTCTCGGGGTACAATTAGTCTCTAACTTATTCATTAAAACCTATAACTAAGGAGATAGCATACCAAATTTGTTTGAGACATATCTTGTGAATTTGACCAGGTTAGTATGATTCAAAACATGCTTAAAATGAGAATTTATTCCTCCTATAGTGTATTGGTGGGATCTTGATTTGAAGGTTAGGTTAAATTCTCTTTGTTTGTTTTTGAAATATGCAGTGGTATATTTAGGACTGTTCTAATAATTTTTTGAGCAACCTCGCTACTGTTCCAATTTGACCCAAGGAAAGGGCAGACATAACCTCCATATGTGACATACTCAGGTGCTTAGCAATCAAGGTAGCCTAAAATGTAATCTATTCTACCCTACGATTGGTGCACAAGAATGTAGGGCCATGGACCTAACATGGATCTTTTCTAAAACCTTAAATAATTCAAGATCTAAACTACAGAGCCAAACATCCATGCCAAGCCTTATTCATATCATGAAAACCAAGCTACCATTACAAGACCTCAAGCATCCAAAACTTTCAAGCAACTGTAATTGACATAGAATCAAGTGCCTTACATAATTCCAACAAAAAATCTATCAAATTCAATATATTTGCATTACCAACACAATGTTTGTTAATTGAACTTCCAAAACACATTATGCATTCACCTATTACCAAAAATATGCTATCGAACTTAGATCAAAATATTCAATACCAACCATATGGCACAGGGAATCAAATGACAATACCAAATGTATTCATTATGCAAAAATGGAATATCATTTCATGGTATTAAGTATATATACATTATAGTAAATTGAATTTTCAATCTATAGTATTGCTTACCAAGCATGAGACATCAAATACCAAATAAAAGGATCAACCTTCTAATGAAATCAATATAGTCAAGGTGTATCTAAAAGGAATGCAGGTATATAGAGAAGCACAAACTTGTAAGCATTAGATTCTCTACAAAAAAAATTCTAAACAAGAAGCATGTTAAGAAGGAGCAACGACTAAAGATAGGAGGCAACCTTCAAAGGATTCTCGAAGGCAAATTATTATATGAGTAGGTATGATTGCATGGTATACTCTAAGGGATTCGAAGGTGAAGTTGTTGGCAGATGGTCAACACTCGCCTTGAGATTCGCGACATGGACTAACCGCCTCCCGCGGATCCGTTAACTATGGTAGTTGTATCAGGCATTAGTAGGTCGATCTTTTGGTGCAACGATAGCTATGGGCCCAACAATTAGTATCAGAGCCAAAGGTGTCGGGTTCAAATCCCCTCAGGTAACGCTGAGGGGGATTTTTCGTAGATGGTCAATGCTCCCCTCGAGATTTGAAACATGGACTAACCACCTCTCGTGGATCCGTTAACTATGGCAGTTGTATCGGGCATTAACAGGTCAATCTTTTGGTGCAACAGCAGTTGTGGGGCCAACAAAAGTTGCATGCATTTAAACACAGAGATGTAATTTAAATCAAGATGAATGTGATGGAAATTGGTCAACACCTCGATTTGGGCCAATACGGACTTAAAAATCTTCATGGCACATATATGTTTATACATTAATGACAAATTCGACACTACAAAAAAGCATGGTAAGAAGTCCCTATAATGCATGATATTCAAACTTATACTAATAAAGACCAAGGCTTGATAGTGCATACCAGACATGAGATCCATTTGACAAAATGGTCTTAAGAAATACGAGTGCAGGGAATAGAACAAATGTAGGTTACTCTTTTTTAATAAATATTGGCAATGTACATACCTAGAGTAAATTAGTAAACCAATTCCACATACCTATTGTTGATGTTTGACGTATCATCTCTAGAAAATGATGCGTTAATCCCCTGTGCTATGATATATTTTCTCCATGAGTTAATATTATCCCCATAAAACCAGGGAAGTCTTCTTTGTTCTACATTCATGTTGTTCGATCTTCCCTTGTCTTTTTTCCAAAAAGGATTATTATTCTCTAGAAATATTCATCTAGGTAGTGTTTTTCCTTTCCAAAACCAAAAATCCATCATGCCAACTAAAAATCCCCTCAAAATCATAATAAGGAAAGCTTCTTTTTTTCAAAAAGAAAAAGCAAACAAAAGACTCATAAAAATAGCATGTTTCCAAACAAAACCCAACTCGAAGTCACGCATGTGCTTTGACAAGTCTTTTTCCCATTTTTTTTAATTGTTTCTATTTCATTATCATTTATCTTCATCCGAAATGAATATTAACTTTAATATTTTATTTTTCCCATGAAAATTTCCTCGCAAATTAAATTTATTAATTAAAACTTAACTTCAACAATAGTTTATTTCTATATTTAATTGTTAAAGCACTTTATAATTTAATCATTTAATTTAATAATTTAATTATACAAACACAACATATACACCCACTTAACAACATAGTTTATTTAATTATATATTTAATTCTACATCAAACAACAACTTTAATAAATAATTAACTTTAACACTATGTATCAGTGAAACTCACCCAAATAAAATTAATCAAATATCAAGAAAGGGAAAAACATGGAGGGGCACTACATCCCCCCCCCAAGCTTTGAATTACTCCTGGAAGTCGCAAGGTTAGGATAAAACATACACAAATTAGATCAAAAATTTGTTAAAAATACCATGTTCACCTAGCTATAAATGTCATCAAACAATCAAGCAAGCCAAATGTCAAACAATTACCTAAACCTTTATCAAGATCAAGAAACAGGACCACTAACCACATACAACAACAATACTAACGGGGTCACCACCGGATACCCATCCTCGTCGAAGATGATGGCAAGGGCAAGGAACCTTTTGTCATCTTCGTTTTCAACAATATTTTCATTGGGTTTTAAGGCACACTCAAACTTGGCAATTCAGGTGGAGTCGATGCTTGGTACCTGTAATCTGCATCAGACAAGTTGTTGAACAATATATATATATATATATATCAAACAATCAAACACACCATGAGAGGAAATCACAACATAATAAGGTACTCGCAAATAAGTAATGTTGCACTATCCCTCCCACCAAGACACTTTGAATAGTAATTCACATCAACGAATAACAATAATTACATCGTAACCAACATAGATCAATAATGAATTAAATGCACAGTAAACATAATCATATAACCACATGATACTCATAACTAAATAAATCCGAACACACAAATAAATCCATATAACCATCATAACATATGCATAAGTCAATAGTATCATGAACATCAAAGTATGATCAACTATCATCCAAAACCAACCCCAAACAATAAAACTAACATCAACAAGGTGTAATAATCATCATCTAACTTAGTAACATCATTTAAGAGATTGCATCCAAGATGATCAAGAATACACTCCACACCATCTCAAGCATTTAGCAGAAACTACAAGAGAACAAATATCACATAGCATCATGCAACAACCACTCATATCGAAAGGCAGACATGAAATATAAATACACACACAAATTTACTTCATCGGAAGTCACATCACAAGGCTACACAAGGGTCCATAATGCATTCCCCGATAGAAATAATATTGGTGCATTGCACACTACACTAAGGGTCCTATCCTTTCCACTAGTTTTTCGCACCATTGGACAAACACCACTAAAGGATAAGTCTAAGGTTGTCAACCGAGGATGACCAAAAGGGAAAAACATAACCACAAGAGTACACACACTAGGTCAACATAATGGGCTCATATGTATCTTGAGTACCCAGTGTATGAGCCTTGGCTCTGATACCAAGTGTAACACCCCGCCACAAAACCCCAAAGGACAATACATCTAACTAATCATTATGGCACTTTAAAAAAAAAAAGTGAATCAACATATAGATCATTCTATCAATTACATAAAATGTAACCTACACACATACATATGCACTAACTATGTTTTTTAGGGTATCATGATTGCATTATGAATTATCTACTATCTAAACTAAACATACATCATAAAATAACTAATAACAAGAATTCATTTACATCCACTACATTAAAAGAATTATATATATATTTCCACAGACACAACACCATTCAAGAGCATAAAATGAGAGCCAATGAATACATATAAAACTTCCCATACATGGGGTAGATCATTACACAGTTTACAATTCTACATTTAGCTTCCCTTATAACAGTGGGAAGGATACATCAAATACATGATCAGATACAACTAAAATGATTACATTGCATAACATCAACGCTATATCCAAGTCTAGTACAAGATCTAGAACTCTGCATACGGTACCACATCCATTCTCACGAACATCAACTAGGAACCCAATGGTGTGCATAGCACATTCCACCCGACCATGTGGAACCCTAAGGTCCACCCCTTGTGCTACAAGATGTCAATAAGGACCCACTACACAAGCAGTCAAGCAGACAAGGGCTAACATGGCTCCAACATACAAAGTACAACATAAACATCATATATCAAGACACCGTTTCTAGAGGTACACAACAACAAAGGGGAACACAAGACAAGGGAATGCTAGGTTGCTAAAGGGAGGAGTGTCATCACATAGCTTGCTATGGGTTACCCTGGCGAATCTTCCTAGGCTACCGACCCCCATCCTAAGTTACCCTGGAAGCCTCTACCGAACACTGACCCCCATACAAACTAATGTGGGATCAACATACCTTTCAAGAGGACAAGGTAGTTGATCTTTCCATTCCAGGCTTTCCCACTCATCTCAAGCCTAAACGAGCACTTGAGCCATGAGTGAGGTGTTACCATTATCTTGATTAATTTGAACTACCCAACTCCCTAATTTATTTTAGATTATCACTAATTAAAGAAACTCTCCAATGGGTTACCCTAGTGCCACTTTGTGTGTCGGCCCCCACTGAGAGCCACTCCCCCTACTAGCAACTAGAAGACCCAACCACATCTAATCGAGTAAAGCCATTTGCACAAAATCACAAGCCACATGCATGTACACATAAAGTGAGGCTTGAACACTCTTACACACAAAAATCAACCATAATGATGACCAAGCAGTGCATGGCTAAAACCCTCAAGAACACAATTCAATTTACAAATTCAATCCACTTTCAAAATGACCAAAACGTGAAACCAAAGCTCAAGTTATTTTCCCCAAGCCTCTAGAAGTTTATCATTGACCAATTGCATAAAAGACTTCCACATTTAAACAATCACCCAAAAGCACCTCAATTTCACCAATCAAACATGTATATAATGCGAGCAATTATTCAAGCATTACAACCACTTAAACAAGACACAAACAATGAATTAATCAAGACCATCAAGACATTCACAACTCATAAGACATTAATAGGCAACTATGTAATATCAAAATAAGCGACAATCCTTGACATACATGGTTAACATATATCAAATCAAATCTATATTGAATTCATTCTTAAGCTATTGGAATATACTTTTGTGTAATAACATTCTTCTAACTATTCCATAATCCACTCTATGGATAGCATATACATAAATTAAGAACTAAAATTTCCACACCAATGGGTTACACATTGATGACCTTGATCAAATATGAACAACCATATAACAATCCAATTTTATATTGAATGCAAGTTAGGGGTAGAGTATAAAATTTTCATAACAATACTAGATGCATACATAGTTGATCTAGATGAGTCTACTACTTAACCACTTATCCATATTTATGATAAAATGTACTGACAAGAGATTGCCTTATTAAGGTTCATTATCTTAAATTCTTAACAATAAGAATGCATTTCTAATAAATAATGCTCTTGAGAAAATAACTATGTCAATGTAAAGGGAATAACTAAGATACAATCATAACATTGACGTCAATTTATATATATATAGATATATATAAATATATTCGTTTTGAAGTAGAAAGGATGCATCATTCACTCAGTTCAAAGAATTCAACATTCTCTTTGAGCCATTCCAGAGGAAGCGAAATGTGCATTTCTCAATCTTGGGTTTGTGCATTTATCCCACATAGGTACATTGATAGTGTCAGCTTGTAGATGTTTCTCAAGGTTCAAGCAGTCTACCTTATTCATTAAAACCTATAACCAAGGAGATAACATACCAAATTTGTTTGAGACATATCTTGTGAATTTGACTAGTTCGGTATGATGCAGAACTTTCTTAAGACGAGAATTTATTCCTCCCATAGTGGATTGGTGGGATCCCGATTTGAAGGTTAGGTTAAATCTCTTTGTTTGTTTTTGAAATATGCAATGGTATATTTAGGACTGTTCTATAAAATTTTCGAGCAACCTCACTACTGTTCCAATTTTACCCAAGGCAAGGGCAGACATAACCTCCATACGTGACATACTCAGGTGCTTAGCAAGCAAGGTAGCCTAAACTATAATTTGTATTACCCTACGGTGGGTGCACAAGAACGCAGGGCCATGGACCTAACAGGGATCTTTTCTAAAACCTTAAATAATCCGAGATCTAAACTATAGAGCCAAACATCCATGCCAAGCCTTATTCATATCATGGCAACCAAGCTACCATTACAAGCCCTCGAGCTTCTGAAACTTTTAAGCAACTGTAATTGACAGAGAATCAAGCGCCTTACATAATTCCAATAGCAAATCCATCGAATTTACTATATTCGCATTACCAACACAATGTTTGTTAATCAAACTTCCAAAACACATTATGCATTCACCTATTACAAAAAATATGCTATCGAACTTAGATCGAAATATTCAATACCAACCGTATGGCACAGGGAATCAAATGACAATACCAAATGTATTCATTATGCAGAAATGGAATCACATTTCATGGTATTAAGTATATATACATTATAGTAAATTGAATTCGCAATCTACGGTATTGCTTACCAAGCATGAGACGTTGAATGCCAAACAAAAGGATCAACCTTCTAATGAAATCGATATAGTCAAGGTGGATCTAAAAGGAATGCAGGTATACAAAGAAGCGCAAACTTGTAAGCATCGGATTCTATACAAAAAGTTTGCTAAACAAGAAGCATGTTAAGAAGGAGCAACGACTAAAGATAGGAGGCAACCTTTAAAGGATGCTCAAAGCCAAATTATTATATGAGTAGGTATTATTGCATGATATAATCTAAGGGATTCGAAGGTGAAGTTGCATGCATTTAAACACAGAGATGTAATTTAAATCAAGATGAATGTGATGGAAAGCGGTCAACACCCCGATTTGGGCCAATACAGACTTAACAATCTTCAGGGCACACATATGTTTATACATTAATGAAAAAATTGACACTATAGAAAGGCGTGGTAAGCAGTCCTTTTAATGAATGATTTTAAAACTTATACTATGAAAGACCAAGGCTCGATAGTGCAAACCAGACATGAGAGCCATTTGACAAAATGGTCTTAGGAAATACGAGCTCAAGGAATAGAACAAATGCAGGTTACTCTTTTTTAATAAATATTGGCAATGTACATACCTAGAGTAAATTAGTAAACCAATTCCACATACCTGATGTTGATGTTTGGCATATCATCTCCAGAAAATGATGCCTTAATCCCTTGTGCTACGCTATCCTTTCTCCACAAGTTAATCTTCTCCCCATAAAACCAAGGAAGTCTTCTTCATTCTACATTCATGTTATTCGGTCCCCCCTTGTCTTTTTTCCAAAACGGATTATTATTCTCCAGAAATCTTCTTCTAGACATCCTTTTTCCTTTCCAAAACCAAAAATCCATCATGCCAACTAAAAATCCCCTCAAAATCATAATAAGGGAAGCTTTTGTTTTTTGAAAACAAAAAGCAAACAAAAGATTCATAAAAATAGCATGTTTTCAAACAAATCCCAGTTTAAGTCACGCATGTGCTTTGACAAGTCTTTTTCCCATTTTTTTTAATTGTTTTTATTTTATTATCATTTATCTTCATTCAAAATTAATATTAACTTTAATATTTTATTTTTCCCATGAAAATTTCCTCGTATATTAAATTTATTATTAAAACTTAACTTTAAAAATAATTTGATTTTATATTTAATTGTGAAAGCACTTTATAATTTAATCATTTAATTTAATAATTTAATTATCTAAACACAACATATACACCCACTTAACAACATAGTTTATTTAATTATATATTTAATTCTACATCAAACAACAACTTTAATAAACAATTAATTTTAACACTATGTATTAGTAAAACTCACCCAAACAAAATTAATCAAATATCAAGAAAGGGTGAAACATGGAGGGGCACTACACCAAGTGCACATACACCTACCCAAAATGCTTACTCCTAAAGGACATGTTGATGATCTTCATCCAAAACAAGAGTCTCATACTCTTGGCATCATTACCAATGAACAAGAGTCTCCTACTCTTAACATCTTTACACATGATAAGACATCATAATCTAGAGACATATCAAAAATGGATCATGAAGAATACTTCTACATAAGTTGTGAATCAGAAACATCTTGCGAAGGCATATCAAAAATGAATAATGAGGAAAACTTTTACTTGGGTTGTGAATCATCAACACCTCTTGAAGAAGCATTACAATCTGATATTTCACAGGATCAAGTCAAAAAAATCAATCAGGAAGTTATCCCACATATTGAGGATCCTATCACTTATAAACTTGGATCACTTACCTTTGTCAAAGAAAGCTATCTTATCAATGAATAATCTATCACCTTTGAAGATCCACAACAGAGTAGAGAAGGATTAGCATCTTGTTTCCAAGTAATCATATCCTATTGCAAATAAAAAATTTCAATGGATGCATTATCAAGGTAGAGGATTAGGCCTACATGAACAGAGTATCCTAGAATAAGTGTAGATTATTGACAATCCCAAGCATCAAGGTCTTGGTTATTTAGCAATTAAGGGATATAAATATATTAGTGATACCTCTATAATACTGGGGGAAACTTTATCTAATGCAAACATGAACATGGGGAGCATGAAGGGTCCTTATGATGAAATGACTACCAATGCTACAACTAACCATATCACTAATCATAATCCATGAATATTTCAACCCTCTAATTGGGACCAACAACAAGAGAAAAAGTTGTATCAAAGAAAGAAACAAGTCATTGAAACAAAAGAATCGGTAAAACAAAATGGATAAAGCAAATACAAATGGATACCAAAGAAAAAGCAAGAAAATCACCCCTATCAAACTCCATTGGTCAAAGAAACTATGGGGAAAAATCAAAAAGAGAAGTTCATCCATCCAAAATTTCCAACAATGCAAAAGAAAGCTTCAAGAGTGACCTACAAGGTATATCAAGATGTTGGTCCCAATCAAATCTCCATATCTACCCATCATTGCTCATCATCCCAAGTTTAGAGAGTCAAAGATTCCAAATTGTCAACCAATCCATCTGAATATTGTATCCCTCAATACATTTTCACCATCCATAATAAAAAATCATCATCCTCACCCTTTGACAAAAAAAACAAACAAAGCAACATCAAAATCTAGAACTTCCAAGCAAACAATCACAAATATTTGATTGAAAAAGACAAAAACAAAGCCAAAGTGTTAACTACCTATCTATTGAAAATTCACCATCAACATCCTAAGATATGTCTTAATGGATAGATCGTAACTATAATAGACATCATCAATATCGGATAACAACCTGCAAACTCAAAATAGATATGGCAAGTGATACAACAACATTGTTTATCTTTTTATTATCTTATCTTTCTGATTCATTTTATTGACTCATTCCTAGGATCTTTTGAGGATGTCCATTAAGGATTTAGAGAGGAAGGAATGGGGGTAATTGAGCATCATTTTTCTTTTCTCTATTTGTTGGATTTTTTTGTGATACTACCATGGCGAATACTTGCTTTGTTCTGTGTGTAGAATTTGTTTTGAGGTATTTCGTGTAGAGGTTTCATGTTAAACCTACTCCATACCTCTCATGTAGCTAGTCCAAAATATTTTAAAGCTTCTCACCCATACACTCTAACAAGGATTTCGTATGTCTGGTATGAGCAAGAATATTACTTGTTTGTAGAGTCAAAGTCCACGCAATACATACAAAGCCGCCTTGGTCATTAATACCCTGGTGCATCGTATCTATTTGCTAAATCAATAAGGATTGTGAAAATACGAAGTCTCCATGAAGCAAAAGAAAACTAATCATGTTTTACACATCATCAATCATCCAATTTCTTATATCTTCTAAATCTTACTAACATTTTATTCTAGTTAACATTTATTTTGTTATTCCTTACACTTAAATGCATCACATCGAATGTCAAAAAATTTGTCTCATTATCCAAAATTTTTGCAAAATTTCTCGAGGGGGCATTGTGCTATCCTACCATCATTAGGGAATATAGGGGAAACTCTTGAGCAATAATTTTTGAATTCTTCTTTGACACAACGCTCAAAATCGCATTGTATCAAAGGCGCGAAATGTGGATACCCTAAATTGTCCTGACTAGTGAATAACACTAACTTTCACCCTTCTTCCCTAAATGATTAAATAATATATTACTTTTTAATTATTATCAAATTTTATATTTGTATATTAATTAAGTGATTTAACATTATTTAATTAATTTATCCTCAATCATAATTTACATCATTAAACCCTATTTTCCTCTATTGATTGAATACTCTTTAAATTATTTGATTAATTCACTATATCATCATTTATCTAACTTTATTCCTCTTGATTAATTAAATAACACAAATTATTTAATTATGTCACTAATATACCCTATTCATTTAAATTAATTAAATTGTTTTTGATAAGGTAAGTAGCATTTATAGGGTGTTGTACCCCTAACACATTGAGCCACAAGGTCCAAAAATTTAAAGTCCAAAAAACATAGAAACTAGCCAAAAAACAAAACACAGACCATGGATCAACAACAAATAGCCAAAACACAGACAAATCAATTAAATTGTTATCATTTAATAATTTAAATAAATCACTTTCCCCTCTCTAAACTTGAATAATTAAATCAATTATTCGACATCATTCAACATAGTCAACAAACAAATACAACTTTGTTTGTTAAATTCAAACATGACTTGCACGTTCAACTCAAAAATACTAATTAATTAATTATCTTCACCCCTTTTATGATTGTGAAAAAATTATGACAGTTGACTAGCTCATATATTTTTCAATCCCATAGAATACTCAAATTGATTTCATCAATCACAGAGATTATGCAATCTAAAACCACTAATTCTTCCAATCTATTTCCTCTCAATGGTTCTCAACTATTGATCAGGATCTTTTACTACGAAATATTGATCGTTCATCTCGAAATAGGAAATCTATAAAATAACCCTCTACCTTCTCACAAATCATCTAGAATTTACATAGCGAAGCACTGCACAATTACCTCTTGAGCACATTACGAGTTATCATATTCCTTACGACAGTTTGAAGAAAATTTTATTCAACACTACAACAAACATGTTGGAACTTTATGGAATCGAATTTTCTAGTCAACTAGTTTCCATATTCTATGATTGAATCTGATTTCTAAGTTGACATTGCACCCTAGTTCACAACATTAATGATTATTTATGATTGCCCTTCCAATATTAGATTTCTCAAACCTATTGTAACTACCAACCAAAGTCCTTTCAGCAATGCCTTTGCCTCAACATGGTTTTTAGTCTCCTTGGTTATATCCATAGCAAGGATTAGGATTGATTATCTATCTAAATTCAAAAAAGAACCACTAGCCCTAGAAGGTCTAGGATTTCCTTTTGCAACTTGAGTGTTTAGGCTCCAACTGCATTTGTCAAAAAATTAGAGATGTTTGGCTTGATCATCACCTAGCTGCTTTTGAGAATAAAATGAATGCATAATCTCTTGAACTACTCTCATGCTAGAAAGATATTATGACCTAGTACAAAACTAGATTGATAGTGAGAGATTTCAGAGGTAGTAACATTAGAGATAATTTTGTAAATTATATTGCACAAAGCAATTGGTTGGAATTCCACTTGTTGTCTTTAGTCAATTTGGTTACCAGGACAACATAAGTGAGATTGAGCTTATTCAATAACATGTTAGTTATTCTAGATTCAATTTCCTAGAGAATAGCATGTTTGATTACATCTTCTAAGAAAGACTAATAGCAAAGGTATGTGCCACCTAGACCAAGGCATCTATTCGGCTGAAAAAAGAAAACTCTTTCAGAGTTCATTCTCCACTAGAGCTAGTAGTCACTCATTATCCAACAATGATAATTGGAGGTGTATTATGGATGAGGATAATTTGGGATGCTCACAATTCTCTAGTATCTAATGATTCATATGGCCTTATATTAATTGGTGGAAAGATCTTTGGTTGTTTTATGGTCCCAAATACACTACCTGTCTTCAGTCTGGAGGTTGATCATAAAATCTAGATTATGTAAATTGAGCACAAAAGAATAGAATGTTTTTGTTTTGGTTACACATAACAGATTTGTTAAGTGTTGTGGTTGTTCTAGTCCTTTATTTGTTTCCACACAAACTTGATTTTTTTAATAGATGTATACATAGTGATTTACGAAGCATTGGAGTTGTTCTAGTCCTACTTTGGACATAAGGCTTTAAGATTATATGTTGGGTTACACATATTTTTGTATGGGTATATCCATTCTACTTTAGATCTTTGGTGCCAATAAGTGTTCTCTTTGTGTTGGGATGTAGTTGGGTTATTGCAGGATCATGGGGATCCAAACTAGGCCCCTAAGTGGCAATGAAAATTTAGAAAAACAGAGTTAGGAAAATTGACATGAAATTTTGAATAGGTTATTAATGTAATTTGAAAAATATGTAAGAACAAAGTTTGTAGCAAATTGAATGTAGTTTCTAGGCTACTAGTCCATTTTTGGAAAAAGGTAAATCTATTTTGTGAAAATTTGAAATTTCAATGCTGTAGTACTAAATTTTCAAGAAAATGATAAAAAGCAGGTGTATGTCTGACCACCCTAAGTACAAGAAAAAAATAATTATTTTTTCTGAAACTTTCAATATATGTATAGGACACTTGCCTAGATGTATCGAATTTTTTTTATATTTTTTTGCATGTAAAAACTTAGTTATGATTTTTTTATTAGAACATTTCAAAATTATTAAAACGTGTTTGTCTGACCACCATAACTTGGTCAAAAATTTATGAAATTCAACTTTTTTTTATCCTATATTATGCAAAGCATAGAATGTGACACATCTTTTAGATTCAAAAAATGTGAAATAGTTTGAAAATTATAGAAGTTTTTCAATCAACCTATCAATCAGGACTTTAGTCATAATGTATGTAGAAATCAATAATAATTATTTATTAAATTCAAAATAAGGCATATCTTATATTGGTGAAAAGATGACAACTTTTTCAATAAACCCTTTTTGTTTCATCAAATTCAAATGAAAGAAAGTCATCATCCATAAGGGCGAACTTTAGAAAACTAAGGAAATTTTGTAAACATGTTTTTTGAGTTGACTTTCTAGGTTTGGAAATCCCAAACCAAATCCCAAGCCAAATCTCTAGCCCATTGACATTGTTAGAAAAAACGGATATCCATAAACAGATATCCATTTCAAATGGCTATTTGTTACCTATATTATTTATAATACATAATATTTAATATATTAATATATACTAATAAATTATTATATATTATATATTATATATTATGTATTATATCTTATATTATATATTATATACTATGTATATTATATTATATATTATATATTACAATAATTTTATATATTATATTAATATTATGTAGTATATATTATATATAATATATATTTAATACATAGTTATATATTATATAGTACATAGTATATATTATATATTTGCTGATGTGCAACCAATTCACAATATGGACTTTAATCAATGGTAGGCAACGTGAAGTGACTCATTGGAAGGCGCTTCTCTAATTCTTTTTTGGAGGACAACCTAAAATTTTTGAATTTTACCATCATTGAAGGGAAGGATGATAAGCCTCTCATCCAAGTCACTTACAAAGGAGAAAATAAGTTATTTGTGTCTGAAGATATATCATCCATGTTACTCATCACTTCACATAAACCTCTAGAGACCGAGAAGATAGCTCACTTAGCATGGAGGGAAAAGGGAAGGGGAAAGTGAAAGAAGGCCATTGGCATAGAATTGGGAACAAGCTACTATTGTGTTGGGTTATGGAAGCCATAGCATAACATGGTTGAGATTATTGTTAATGAGCAAGGGAAAAAACCCACTCCTATAACCTTGCTTTTACATCCTCCCAGAGACTTGTTGGCGATGTTGTCAAGCACCAGATTTCAAACAATCGTGTTAAGGTGGGAGGTAGAGACCTGAGAGAGAGAAGGAGAGAGAGAGAGGTCTAAGAGAGGGAGTGGAAGAGACCAGAGAGAGAGGGAGAGTGGGACGGATAGAGAGAGAATTATCTAGTTAAGGTGGGAGGGAGAGACCAGAGAGAGACCTAAGAGGGGGAGAGAGACTAGTAGAGAGAGAGAGGGAGGGAGTGGCAGGGACCTAAGAGAGGGAGAGAGAGAAAGAGAGAAATCCCTAAGAGGCAGAGAGATCTGAGAGGGAGGGAGGGACCTGAGAGAGAGAGAGAGAGAGAGAGAAAGAGATAGAGACCAAATAAATAGAGAGACTTGAGAGAGAGATTGGGAGAGAAAGACCTGAGAGGGAGGGAGAGAGAGAGAGATGAGAGAGAGAGAGACTTGAGAGAGATGGAGAGAGGGAGACTTGAGAGGGAGAGAGGGAGAGAGAGAGTTGTGAGGGAGAGAGAGAGAGAGAGAGAGAGAGAGAGAGAGAGAGGAGAGAGGGAGGGAGGGAGGGATAGAGGGATTTGTCTAGTTAGTGTGGAAGGGAGAGACTTGAGAGAGAGAGACCTGAGAGGGAGAGAGAGAGACTTGAGAGAGAGGGATGGACCTAAGAGAGAGAAAGAGAGATAGACTTGAGAGGGAGAGAGTTGAGATGGAGGGAGGGAGAGAGAGAGAGAAGGAGGGGGAGGGACGTGAGAGAGAGGGGGGGAGGGAGAGAGACCTGAGAGGGAGGGAGACAGATAATTGAGAGGGAGATAGAGAGAGAGACCCGAGATATAAAGATAGAGGGGGGAGAGACCTAAGAAAGAGAGAGATGGAGGAAGTTAGATGGACCTAAGAGAGAGGGAGAGAGAGAGTAGAGAGAGAGAGTGAGTGACTTGAGAGAGAGACATGAGAGGGAGGTAGACAAAGAGAGAGTGGGAGTGACTTGAGAGAGAGACATGAGAGGGAGGGAGAGAGAGACTTCATAGGGAGGGGGAGAGAGAGAGACATGAGAGATAGAGGGAGGGAGGGAGATATTTGAGAGGGAGAGATGGAGGGAGAGGGAGGGAGAGAGAGAGAGATAGAATTGAGAATAGAGAGAGGGGGGAGGGAGAGAGAGAGACTTGAGAGGGATAGAGAGAGGGTTATCTAGTTAGGGTTGGAGGGAGATATCAGAGAGAGAGAAACCTCAAAGGGAGAGAGAGACTTAAGAGGGAGGAAGAGAGTGGGATGACTTGAAAGAGAGGGGGAGAGAGAAAGAGAGAAAGACCTAAGAGAGAGAGAGACATGAGAGGGAGGGAGAGAGATACTAGAGAGAGAGGGAGATTTGGAGAGACCTGAGAGAGAGAGGGAGAGAGATGGAGGGGGGAGAGAGAGAGAAAAAGAGAGAGACTTGAGAGGGATACATAGAGAGAGAGGAAGAGAGAGAGAGTTATCTAGTTAGGGTGCGAGGGAGAAACTTGAGAGAGAGAGAGGGAGTGGGAGAGATCTGAGAGAAAGAGGGAGTGGGAGAGACATAAGAGGGAGAGAGGAGAGAGAGAGGGGGGAGGGAGGGAGGGAGAGAGAGACTTGAGAGGGAGACAAGGAGAGAGAGAGAGAGAGAGGGGAGACAGTGAGAGAGAGAGAGGGAGAGAGGGAGATAGAGGGGGGAGAGAGAGTTATCTAGTTACTATGGGAGGGAGGGAAGGAGAGAGGGAGGGAGATAAATGAGAGGGAGAGAGGGATAGAGAGAGGGATAGAGAGATTTATCTAGTTAGGGTTGGAGGGAGAGACCAAAGAGAGAGAAACCTTAGAGGGAGAGAGAGAGACTTGAGAGAGGGAGGGAGTGGGAGGACCTGAGCAAGAGAGGGAGAGAGAGAAAGAGAGAAAGACCTGAGAGGGAGAGAGAGACCTGAGAGTGAGAGAGAGAGGGAGATAACTGAGAGAGAGAGAGAGACCTGAGGGGGAGATGGAGAGACTAGAGAGAGATAGACAAAAGAGGGAGAGAGACTTTAGAGGGAGAGAGGAAGAGAGAAACCTAAGGGAGAGAGTTGAGAGAGAGTATAAGATATATAATATATAGTATTTACAATATATAATTATCGTAAGGGGAGAATCAAGCATACAGAAAACAAGCAATGAATTAAACTAATCTAATTCAATTAAGATCCCAAAACCCATTACTCATAAAATGAAGCTCTAAAATTATGAAATCAAATAATGAAACCCTGAGATAGCACAAACTAAATTCAAAATTTAAAAACATATACCATCCCATGTTGGATTTGTGTTTGCATTGATGTTTGGCTATTGAATTGCTCGATTCAATACAAAGCCTCCATTGTTGTTGTTGCAAAAGCTTTGATTCATGCAAAAATGGTGAACTAGAATGTGATGATAACTCGTAATGTACTCAAGAGATATAATTGTGCTGTGCTTCGTTATGTAAATTCTAGATGATTTGTTAGATGGGAGAGGATTGTTTTATACATTTCATGTTTCAAGATGAACAATTGAGATGCAACAATGCAAAATAACGATCAACGGTTGAGAACCATTGAGAGAAAATAGATTGCTCAGTTAGCTTCTGTGATTGATCCAATTAAGGATGTTAATTGCACAATCAAGGGATTTAGATTGCATAATTTTTGTTATTGGGAAATCAAGTTGAGTGGTTAGTGGGATAGAAAAATAGATGAGTTAGTCAACTATTTAGAGTCAAAAATCGATGGTCATGATTTGCTCAATCACAAAAGGGGTGAAGATAATTAATTAATTAATATTTTGAGTTGAATGTGCAAGTCATGTTTGAGTTTAACAAATAAAGTTGTATTTGGTTGTTGACCTTTTTGAATTCAATGTTGAATAATTAATTTAATTATTCAAGTTTAGAAAGGGGAAAGTGATTTAATTAAATTATTAAGTAATAATATTTAATTGATTTAGGAGAATAGGGTATATTAGTGAGGTAATTAAATAATTGATGTTTATTTAATTAATTAGGAGGAATAAAGTTAGATTAATGATGATATAGTGAATTAATTAAATAATGCTAAATCACTTAATTAATAGATGAATATAAAATTTATAATAATTAAATAATACTGTATTATTTAATCATTTAGGGGAGAAGGGTGAAAGTGAGTTAAATAGTGGTGTTCACCAATCAGGAGAATTTAGGGTATCTACATTTTGCACCTCTTTGATATAATGTGATTTTGAGTGTTGTGTCAAAGAAAATTCAAATATTGTCGCTCAAGAGTTGCCCCGGTATGCCCCGATGACTATGAGATAGCATTGTGCCCCCCTGAGAAATTTGGTGAGAATTTTGGATAATGAGCTAAAAAATTTGATAATTTGATGTGATGAAATTTAGTGCAAGGACTAACAAAAGAAATATTGACTAGAAGAAAATGTTAGTAAGACTTAGAAGAAAATTGACGAGGTTAGTCATTGATGAGTTTTCTTTTGCTTTCATAGAGACTTTGTAATGTTTAGCAATCCTTATTGGTGTAGAAAATGGACATGATACACCATGGTATTGATAACCAAGGTGGTATTGTATCCATTGCATTGACTTTGACTCCAAAAACAAGGATTGTTCTTGCTCATACCAGACATATGGAAACCTTGTTAAAGTGTATGGGTGAGAAGCTTCAAAACATGTCAGACTAGTAACACGAGAGGTATCAAGAACCTAACATGCCACCGCTACACGAAACACCTCAAAAAAACTTCCACACAAAAAACAAAGAAGGTATTCGTTGTGGTAGTATCACAAAAATATCCAAAAAACAAAGCAAACAAAAATCAATGATCAATGCCCCTCCTTCTTCTCTAAATCCTTAATGGACATCCTTGAGAGATCCTAAGAATGAGATAATAAGATAAATCAGAAAGATAAAATAACAAAAAGATAAACAATGTTGTTGTATCACTTGCCATATTTGTTTTGAAATTTCAGGTTGTTATCTAGTATTGATGATGTCTATTGTAGGAACAATCTACCTGTTAAGAAATATCTCAAGATGTTGAGGGTGAATTATCAATAGATAGGTAGTTAACACTTTGGCATTGTTTTAGTCTATTTGCAATCAAATCTTTGTGATTTTTTGCTTGAAAGTTTTAGCTTTTGTGTCGCTTTGTCAAAGGGTGAAAAATTGACGATTTTGTTTATTATGGATGGACAGTTTATTGCAGATAAGTGATAACAGAGATAGGACTTTTGTGATTTTATGAATGTTTTTGGGCTTTTGAGGTTATTTAATGTTTTTTTTAATTTTTGGGGGACTAACCTAGGGCTTCAAGGGCTCATTAGTGATGGACTTGCCTACTTTATACACGCAGAGGCTTGTATTTCACTTTTTTTGAGTCAATGTGGCTCGATCGAAGACGACCTACAATTTTTTTGGGTTTTTAATGTTTTACGATTTTGTTTTGGATTTTGATAGTTTTTCAATTGTTTTTGGATTTTTATGTTGATCATATGGATTTATGATAAAGAGATATCAGTATGTAAGGATATCAATAGTCTTTTGAGATCTTATTGATAGGCTGACTAAAATTGATTGATCTGATTAAGTAATTTCCAATAATGATAACATTATTAAGGATACACAATAGTTCAAAGATAGTGTTGTCATGATAGGAACAACACAAGGATTGGGAAGGATACAACCCAAGATGATGATTGATTGATCGGATAATGATTAATCAAGATTTGTAGCCAAGCTAGGAACAAGATTGTCAAATATTTTGATACCACATTGAAGCGTTAACAAGATATAACTGATATGGATTGCTTGAATTATTTGGATGATGCCTAGATCACAACATGAGCTAGAAGAAATGGATCAAGATTTATTCTGAAGAAAGATGTAAGTACTTTCCCCCAATGTCTAACAATGTAAAAATTGCAAGGATTATCTTGTGATTGGATAACATGTTCGGATAGAGTATGCCCCTTTGGACAATGGCTTCATGGCTCAAATAATGTTGGATAGAATAGGATCAATGATAGTGACCCATGTCAAGATGTTTACCATAAGCAAGTGTGAAGTGTATACTGAAACTTTGTCAAGATCAAGATAAGTTGGATTAGGATAAAATGGGTTGGATGAATGGTTCATGGATTTATTATGGATAAGATGGATGGAATGTTGGATTTTTTATGGATGGGATGAGATTCTTCTACTTGAAATGGCACATGCAGATATTCTATTTTACTCATAACACTTGTTTTCCATGTTTTCATCATGGTACTTGTCAAAAGCACCACCATAGTGGTTTTCACTAGAAGACAATTTTTCTCTTGACCATTTTCTTGATTTTTTTTTTTATTTTTTAAAATATTTTATGCTCAAGTTGAACCACCTAGTGGTGCTGATATAGATGTTTTTGGGGCTAATATAGTTGTTGTTGTTTTCATAATGTGCCAACAATATCCCACTTGAAGGAGTTGTTTTGCTAAGATATGGGCGCTTGAATGTAAACCCTGATACTTTTTATCTTCTTTGTTGATACCGGAGTCAACCTTACCTTGATGTGCACATCATGATAGGGTTCCCTTAGAGTCCTTATGATAAAGATTTGTTGCCAATACATGGTCAATGTGAGATTTGGATATCATTGATAGTGAAATTAATTGAGGGATATGAGATTCAGATGGATTGGTTAACAACTTGGAATCTTTAACTCTCCAAACTTGGGATGATGAGCAATGATGGGTGGATATGGAGATTCATTGGGACCAACATCTTGATATACCTTGAAGGTCGCTCTTGAAGCTTTTTTTTTAATCGTTGGATATTTTGGATGGATGAACTTCCCTTTTTGTTTTTTCCCCATAGTTTCTTTGACCAATGGAGTTTAATAGGGATGATTTTCTTTCTTTTTCTTTGGTATCCATTTATATTTGCTTTGTCCATTTTGTTTTACCCATTCTTTTGCTTCAATGATTTCCTCTTTTCTTTGATATAGCTTTTTCCCTTGTTGGTCCCAATCAGAGGGTTGAAATATGTGTGGATGATGATTCATTATATGAATGCTTGTAGCATTGGTAGTGGTTTCATCATAAAGACCCTTTGTGCTCCCCATGTTGGTGTTTGCATTAGATAAAGTTTCCCCCAACATTCTAGAGGTATCACTGATATGTTTAGATTCCTTAATTGTTGAATAACCAAGACCTTATTTCTTAATATTATCAATAATTTGCATTAGTTCTAGGATACCCTATTCATGTAGGCCTAATCCTCTGCCTTGGTATTTGTTAAAATTTTTTATTTGCAATAGGATATAATTTACTTTGGAAACAAGGTGATAATCCTTCTCTTATTTGTTGTGGATCTTCAAAGGTGATAGCTTCTTCATTGGTAAGATAGATTTCTTTTCCAAAGGTAAGTGATCCAAGTTTATAAATGATAGGATCCTCCATATGTGGGATAACTTCCTATTTGATATATGTGGATTGATCTTAAAAATATTTTTTTGATTCACAATCCATGCAGAAGGCTTCTTCATTATCCATTTTTGCTTGTTCTTCAAAGGATTTTTTTGATTCACAATTTATGTATAAGTCTTTTTCATGATCAATTTCTAGTATGTCTATGGACTCTTCTATGCCTTGATCATGTGTAGACATTTCAAGAGTAGGATAATCTTGTTCATTGATAATGATGTCAGGAGTATGAGACTCTTGCTTTGGATGAATATCATCTACATGTCCTTAAGGAGTAAGCATCTCATGGGTACATGTATGTGCACTTGGTATATGGATTTTTTCTTCCTTTGAAAAATATCAGATGTCTTGGAAGATATCTTCCAAGTCATTATAGTATTTTGATGATAGGGATTATTGATCTTAAATTTTTGTGGTATTATCTTCGATATTCTTTGGTTCAAGGTGATCCCACAATTTTGATTTACAATTTTTAGCTAAACTGGACATTGAAATATTTTTTTATAACTAAATCTTCACATTCAGACACCTATAGCAGCTAAACCATGAGAAATTTGAAGATGATACAAACTAGTGACTTGTGACATTTTTTCTGTAGATTCTAAATATATTTTTTTCAAAAAATTTGGAATCAGATTGCAGTTCTTTTTCCATCTCCTTCGAAAACTAGTTTTTTTCAATAAACAACATTTTTAAGGAGTGACACTCACCGTATACAACATAACTTTTTTTTCATGAAGGATAAAATTCTATTTTTTTTGAATTTAGATTTGTAACTATGATATCTAGTGCTTCTAATTGCTCTCTGTAACTAGAGGGAATTTTCCTAGGGTTAGAAAATCATATGAAAACACATAAAACCTAAAGTAAATAATGGAGTGCAAAGGAATAAATGAAACAACATGAAACAATCTCACCCAAATGTCCTCATTCTCCATGGCTGGCCTCCATTATACCTTCTCAAATTACAGAAAATATGAGTTTGCCCTCAGATTTGTAATGAGCAATCTAATGATAATGACAAGTCATAAGCAAGTGTTGAAGGATTCTTAAATGCTTATGCAAATAAACTAAGTTCTACATGCAAACTAGCTAGAAAAATGACAAAGATGAAAACAAGCAAATAAGAGATGCAATATTCAAGATTGGCAAAGTGTGCAAGATCCAAGATTTGCAAGATGTCAAAATGAGAACAAAATTGTCATTTCATAGAAAATTCAATTTTGGATGAATGGACAAGATTGAAGATTGAGAAGTGCCCTAGAATTAAAGGTCAAGATTCAAAATAACAACCCACAATTAGGGTTAGGGCAACTTTAAGGTGAATTCAAAATGAGTGGACAAGATTTAATTTAAGAAATTAAATCAAGCAATGAGAATATGTGTGACAGAGAGATAAGATTTGGCACAAAAAAAGAATGAGTGAGAAAATCAAGTAATTTTAGAAGTTACTTAATTTGTGGAGGGAAATGTTATTTTGAATTTAATATTAATTTAATTCAAAATGGTGGAGTCATGTGACAGTAAATAATAATTAAATTATTTACTTGAAAAGAGGGAAATTCAAATAAATGATTTTTATTTATATTTGGAAAAGAATTAAATGACACAATTAAATAATTAATTTTAATTATTTAATTGTGAAAGAAGTGGGTGAATACTTTAAATAAATTGTGGGAGATTTATTTAATTATGAAAAGATTTTAGTATTAGAGACACATTTAAATATATAAAATTTATTTATTTAAATAGTCAAAGGGGGAAATAATAGATTAATTAAATAAATTTAATAATCTTGGTAAAAACAAGAAGTTGTGTCCACGAAGAGGGGAAGTTTTAGCCAAAATTGTCCAATTTTGGCAATATGGTTGATGGACTTTTTTATTGAATCAATCTATGAAATTAAAACCCACTAGAGAACACAATGTCTAGTTTCCAAATATATAATTTTTATTATGATTGGATTATATTTGTTATTTTTTAATTAATTTATAATAAAACTAGCCCATAAACTTGAAATATCAGGTTTTTTTGTTTTTTAATAAGTTTTTTTTGGTTAAGTTTCTTGTAAAAAAAATTATATGGCATCAATCTTCAAACAGTTCTCTACACAATGAAAAAAAAAGATTCAAACTATGTTTAGTTTAAGTCCAATTATGTTGTCCGTACACGTTGATTTTTTAAAAACAACAATTAAGGTCAATAAAAATTTAATTAAAAAATAATATTAAAAATAAATTACAAAAAAAATTCCTCATCAATACTCATGTTGCTAGCTCTCTCTCCCCAAAATAAATTAGCAAAATACTTTTATTTGGGTCAAAAAGTGTTGTCTGTACACGTGCATGGTATGGTAAAAAAATAGGGACTTTTAAAAAGTGGTTTTTATATATCCCTATCAAAATTTAATTTCTATCATCTGGGTATTTGAATAACTTACATATTTGCAAAATAGATTCAAAATGATAAATTTCATATTATTGGATTTTTAAGATTCATTGTGTAAGTGCCTCAAATTTTCAGTCCAAATGTGAAAAAATCTAAAAAATAGCAAAAACACTTCCAATTTTTGAGCTTTTTGTGGACCCAACTTCTTTCATCAACCCATTTATTTAATTTAAAGAGGACATTAAACATTAGTGGCGTATTTAAATAAAATAAATATAATATATTTATTTAAATAGTCAAGAGGAATAAAAGATGTGAATTAATTAAATAATTAAGAATTATCTAATTAATAGATGAATTTGGACAAAGGGGCATAATTAAGTATTCTAATTATGTTTAGAAGAATTAATGAGAAAATTGAGTTCATAGGCCTAGGTCAGTTTTATGTGTCTACATTTTGCCCCTCTTTGTCATAATGCAATTTATCACATTATGGCAAAGAAAACAAGTCAAAGACGTGCCCCAACGAGGGTACAGAGTGCCTATGGCCCTCTTAGGATTTTTTTTGAATTTTGGCCCGGGGTCAAAAAAATTTGGAAAGTGTCCGGATAAGCTAAATTGAGCACAAGAAAAATCAATGGCACAATTGGTTGCAAAATTGGATGACATTAAGACAGTCAAAAAGGTGGTCAAACTTGGTCAAATGATCCTCCAGTATTAACCCCAATGGTAAAACCCTAATTTTCAACCTATAAATGGGTTTGGAAAAGGTAATCTAGATGTCATTTTTACATTTGCTATTAGAAATTTTGGAGACAAGAGCGCAAGGAGAAGATCATGATTCTAGTGATAGAGCACCGCGGCTATAGAGTCAAGACCTTCTGACGACCCAAGGATGCGGAGGCACTGATAAGTACCTCTTTTTGACTTTGTTTTCTCATTTTTTGTGCATTAATTAGGGTTTCAAGCTAGGTAAACGAATGCATTGTGATGCAAATGCATTCACGTAAGTTGTAAGTGCTATCATTTTCGACCCATTTGTTGTATCATGACGCAAGTGTAAAGGATGGGCAAGGTTTCATTTTCAAATGACGCAACTATCACAGCCTATGACACAACTGCTAAATAGCAACACAATTGTTATGGCTCATGACGCAAACACCATATTGCATTGCAAATGCTAAGCCACAGGACGCAAGTGTTATAAAATGACGCAACTGATATGTAAAACTTTGTTAGTGATGCAAAATTTCATAATTGCGAGCTCGAAAGACACAATTATCGTGATGTGACGCATGTGCAAAATATCGTGATGCATATGACTAAATGCGATGCAATTGCAGTCAATGCAATTCAATTACCATTGACTAGGGTTGACTTAGTTTAGACTTATTTTTTAGATGCATTTTTTATTAAGCAGATAGTAATAATATTTTGTAATGTGTGTTAATTCTCATTTCTGCATGTGTAGAAATGATTACCACCCATTTATACCCATGAGTTTAGACCAGCCACATGCATTTAGGGATCAGCTGGGAGACAATGAGTGGCGACGACTGATGAGATTAGGTCTATACTGTCACATATATGCCCATTATTCAGGAAAATAGAGGATTATTGACAACACTGTGCGAGAGGTGGCACTCAGAGATGTGCTCATTCCACTTGCCTATAGGAGAGGCTACTATGACCTTAGAGGATGTGTACAGGATACTCTGCATCCCAACCAGTGGGGAGCAGGTATTTTATGATCCTCACCGAAGGCGACAAGCTATGACAGATATGTATGAGGGTGTGGATGATGTCAGACTGGGGATTGAGGGCTATCGGATTAGATGGGTGTTTGTGGTCGAGCATTATCCTCAATGGGATGCCATGTTGATGAAATTGATTGTCGGAGTCTTGAGTCTAGATCGTTATGGGCACAAGTTCCCTATTGGATGGGAGGATGTACTAGTTCAGATGCGAAGGGATAGGAAAGTGTTTGCATGGGGGCCATGCCTATTAGGTATGTTGTATCACCAGCTTCATGAGGTTGCCTATTAGGAGGGGCAGAGCATTAGCTATGGGACCACACTTTTGATGATTTGGGTGTGGGAGCACATTCTCATTTTCTGCCCACCAGTTCAAATTTAGCAGTTGGGAGAGGGGATGTCCTATATATACTTGTATACAGGTTCAGTCGCACAGAATCGAGTAGGGGACACGAGTTATTGGTGACACAGGATAGATACCTTGATGAGTTTCGTATGGAGACCATACAGAGATTGTGCCCAGTGGCCAGATGAGGGGAGTCATTTGACATTTTTTCAATAGTTCAGATATTTGATTGGCAGGACTGTATAGAGCTAGCAAATTATTGAGATGTACCTACCCCAATGGGTGCTATGCTAGTTTGGAGATCAGAAGGGTGTGCCTATGGGGACCCCCAAGTATGTGTGGTCATCGAGAGAGACCATGTGGGGGCCACCCATAGCAGTGCCCCTGGCAGAGCAACAGATCGATGGGTTAGTTGCACAACAATGTGGATGGAGAGGGGCGCCAGCAGATCTTGGGATGTTAGTAGAGTATGATGCCTAGTGGTAGGTTCACAGACCGATCCCGTTGACAGATCTAGATGGTCCTACACCAATTGATCGATGATCAGTCATTCCACAGGTGCGGAGGGGAGGACAGGGAGGGAGAGATGGTGGCAGAGGGAGGGACGAAGGTCGAGGGGATGGTGGGAGAGGTGAAGGGGATGATGGAGGTGGTAGAGATGGTGGGAGAGTTGGAGGGGGTGATGGAGGTGGCCGAGGTGTAGATGATGGTAGGGATGGTAAGCATGGGAGGAGGAGGAGGGGTGACAGAGGTAGGAGGTAGCCGAGAAGAGTCTGACAGCAAGTGGGTCAAGCACTATTGCCACCCATTAGGGAGGAGGGTGAGGAGGAGGGTGATAGGGAGGAGGATGTCAGATAGGAGGGAGAGTGACCAAAGGGGGAGCTAGAGATCAGAGCAAAGGGGAAGGTGGAGGTTAGGGCCAAGGGAGAGGCAAAGTTCAAAGCAGAGGGGGAGGATGAGGTCAAGGCTGAGGGAGAGGTGCCAGGAGAGGAGGACATTTTCGTAGAGCATCGAGCATTGGACATTGAGGTAGAGGAGATTGCTAGAGAGGAGGAGAGGGATGAGGAGGATGAGGGGATAGATGAGGCAGAGAGGAGGTTGAGAGAGTAGATGATTGATGGAGAGGAGAGTGATAGGCCACCTATTTTTCCTATGAATGCCACCATAGACCAAAGATTATTTGATCTCCAAAGTAGACTAGATGTGGCCTTGTCCCAGAATAAGGCATTTTCAGCAGAGTTGGAGGTGGAACGAGTGGAGAGAGACCAGGTTGTGATTAGACAACAAGAAGCCAAGAGATGGGTCACAGAGTTTGCATAGTTTTGTACAGGGCCATCAGGAGATATGGCCAGAGAGCTAGCGAGGTTCAGTGAGAGAAAAGTTTGATACAGGGCATTATATGAGTAGGTCATGCCACTAGAGAGACGAGATCCTAGGCTATCGACATCATATAGCAGGACTAGTAGTGACACATGGACACACAACAACAAATCCCATAGTAGCAGTCACACTAGTGCAGGTGGGTCCACATCCTCTGTGGAGTCATTTGGTCATAGGTCACACCACTCTCAAAGACATTCATCAGGCCATAGTCACAGATCGAGCCACAGTCATAGGTCAATGTCTTCAGGGCACCAGTCAGAGCAGAGCTGGCCTCCAGTCATCAACCCCTTAGGATCTCAAAGTTAGGCTACATCTTACATACAAGTTTTAGTTGAGCTGATGAGTCAGCGTCGGTCACCCCATGGTTCACCTCCATGAGAGGGAGAGGGAGCAGTCTAGGGCTTATATTTCTTTATTGTTATGAGACATTTTATATGTTGACTTTTGAGCCTGCAAGCTCTATTTTTGGGATTCCTTTAGATTCTATCTTGTGACATTATATTTTTGAGATATATATATGAGATGATTTTGATGTAGATTACATGCTTTGTTTTGATGATCCTATGCATTATGATGTTGTATGTTTTATTTGATGCGATGTGATGTTATGCATTAATGATGATTTTATCCTTATATGTCATGATGGTCCAATTTTATATGTTGATGATAATGGTATTCTATATGGTTAGATGGATGCATTAATGTATTATGAGATGTATGTATATTGTGCTTTATGATGATTTTATTCCTATATGTATGCATTGATCTCAATGATGGTTATGATGTCTATATGTTAATGCCAATGATAATTTTATGTATACAAGATGGGTAAATGATAAACTCATATGTCATGCAATGTGAATGTCGATATTATTATGGAATTTGATTTATGTAAATGTGAAATGTGATAATGAAATGCTCATATGATCATGTATGTAACTATGTTTTTGTATGTCACAAGATATCATCAGAGGACGGGAGAAGAGAAGATGAAGGTGGATGTTAGTACGAAGAAAGATATGCATATTAGTGTGGAAACAAGAATCCCTCAACAATTGCTATAGTACTATAATAGTTGTTGCTCTTAATCATCATTGGGAATAATGTTGTAATGTCCAATAGACACTATAATATGACGTAGATCAATAGTGTGCAAGGTCGACCCATCACACAGAACAAACAGTCGTAGACAAGGATGATTGTTACTCATACGAGGAACGCAATTGCCCCTAGTCATTTTGTCATAACTAACCACAAATAGACAAGACTATTCATGTGACATCACGGCTTCTCCAAATCCTAATGTCAGGACATCCTTGAGAAACTAGCCACAAGATAGTGAACAAAAGACAAGAAAATCATCATACTACATCGTTGCTCCTCTAAATCCTGAAGTCGAGACATCCTCAAGGAACTAGTAGTAAGTTGATTAAAAGGGAAAGGATGATTATCATGATATTTTGTGGCTCCTCGGATGCAAGGAACTAATATCATGATGACCATCAAAAAGATAGATAGTGTTTGTCAAGTGTTTTCCAAGTGTTCAAATGTCAAGTGTTTTGATGTCGCAATGCCAAGGTTGATGGTGTAGAGATTGCCAAGTGTCAAGTAATGCCAAATTTAGGAAGGACACATCTTGAATGATGTTGATGTCAAGGGGATTGATTCTCGAATGTCAGGAGAATTAGGCAAAATTCCAGAGAATGATGACGAAGCTTAGGAAGGACACATCCGAAAGAAAGAATGAAAAGGATTGTTCTTCAGAAGGACACATCTGAAGGACAACCATGGTTGATAGGTTGACTTGCCTTGATAAAATTTGATTAGATGATAGATTTGATCACATGTCGGTGTGGACATGTAGGTTTGATTGAGATGTTGCTTAAAAAGACTATTTAAGTTTTTCGATAGATTGTCTACTTAGGTTGAATGATTGAATTAATTTGAAGATATTTGACATGTGTGAAAGTGCAATGCCATGAACCCTAAGGGACTGACCTAGTGTGGTCTCGAGGGCTCATCGATTGATGGCCTTTCCTACATCATGCACTTAGAGACCTCATAGGTCGACATGACGAATGACTTTGTCTGAAGGACAGAAGATTGAGTCATGATTTTATTTTGACAAACCTAAAAAGATAGACCTAATGTCTCAGGAATTCAAAGATGAATCTTTCCTATGTAGCAAATGCGTAGAGACAACATAGTTCAGACCATTAGGAAGATTGACTATCATGATTGACTTAAATGATGTGACGGACTTGACTTTGCTTTGAGATTTTTGATGTCTTCTGAATGTTTTTGTGTTTTCTTCAGGACAATTTTTTATTTTTGTGACTTTTTTTTATTTTTATGACCTTTTTCAAGACTTTTTCTGATTTTTATGACTTTTTCCAAATGTCAGGACCCTGTACGATACCCATTGCAGTCAAAATGATAAAGGTCTACCCCCAGGCAAGTCGGGGATTACCAAAATAGAATGATATGGAAAAGGGTGTGTGTGGGATAAAAGGCAAGGATATGCAAGGTGTGATGTCAACCACTGCTAGCCATGGACATAAATGACATGACTGATGGCAAATGTCATGAATGTTGGGATGTCATGGCTATGCAAAGTGGATGAAGGCCGATTGGAATGATAGTAAATGGCGAAGAAATGACCAACTACGCATGGCACCTGTTTACCAAGTTTTCACCATGGTACTTATCCAAAGCACCTATTTGCCAAGTTTTCACTATTGGATGAATTTATTTCTTTTTACTATTTTTGCCAATTTTTTGATTTTTTTGGTGTCACCAAGATGCCTATTTGCCAGGTGTTCATCAAGGTGACGATTTTTTCTTGATTTTTCAAATTTGTATGTATTTTTAAAGTTTTAGCCAAGCTCTCTGATACTATGTAAAGAAATTTAGTAGATGCAAGCTATTGAGTGTTTCTATCAACTGTTCTCCATTAGGCATGGCTAACTAATAAGCACCAGAACTGAATGTTACATTAGTGATATAAGGGTCAAGCCAATTAGGCTCAAACTTTCCAAGCTTCTCACGATCAGCTTGATTTCTTGGATTCTGCATGAGGACCAAGTCACCAATTTCAAATTTTTTGACCATCACTCTTTTATTATAGCTCCTGCAGAGATGATTTTGATATGCCTGTAAGTGGTTCAAGGCATTTTGTCTTCTTTCTTGTAGCATTTCTAGTACATGCAAGTGAGACTATTTGTATTCTTCGTCATCGATTATTCCCTTCAAGGAGACTCGGAGAGAAGGAATTTTGACCTCGATGGGCAATATAGCTTCAAATCCGTAGACCAAGGAAAATGGAGTGGCTCCAGTGGGTGTGTGGATACTGGTACGATAGGCCCACAAGGCAAGATTGAGTTGTAGATGCCAATCTCAACTAGCGTCATTGACAGTCTTCTAAAGAATGCGAAGAATTGTTTTATTGGATACCTCAGCTTGATCGTTGCCTTGCGGATAATATGGTGTGGAGAAATGGTGTTGGATGTGGAATCATTCACAAAGCTCATGGACGTCTTGATTTTTGAACGAACAACCATTGTCTGTGATGATGGACTATAGAACACCATACCAGTAGATAATGTAATTAAGGATGAACTTGGAAATCTGCTTACTGGTGATGTAAGTGAGGGGGATGGCTTCAATCCACTTAGTGAAGTACTAAGTGGCGGTGATGATGAATTTATGGCCATTGGAGGAGGATGGATGGATTTTTCCCACGAGGTTGAGTCCCCATTGTGCTAAGGGCCATGAAGAAGTGATCGGTCTCAACTCCTGTGTGGGTGCGTGGATGAGATTGCTATGCACCTGACATTTCTGACATGTTATGACAAACTGAAGAGTATCTTTTCTATTATCGGCCAATAATACCCAAGTCTGGTAACTTTCCTAGCTAAGGTCGGGCCACTCGAATAAGATCGTCATATACTCTCATGCACCTCTCATAAATTTGTTCAATCTTCATCAGTGTCGAGACAACCAAGAAGGGTGTTGTCAAAGCTACGGCGTTATAGGGTGTCACTGACGATGGTGTGTAAGGCAGCTTTTTGGATGAAGGATTTTCTCTGATTATTGGAGAGGTTGGGTGGAAGGGTTTGGGATTTAAGACAATCATAGATGTCTTGATACCAGGGTGAGCTAGGACCAACAAGCTCACAAACCATTTTTTACTCCAGAATGTCATATGTAGGCATTAACAATTCTTCCACTAAGAACTCAAATTGTGACACATTATTGGGATGTCTAAGAGAGATCCAATAGTTTCCATTGCATCAGCTGCCTTGTTTTGTGCCTTGAGGATCTGTTCAAAATCAATCATACTGAAAGATCTCATGAAGCTATCAACCATCCACTTGTAAGGAAACAAATTTTCATCCTTTGTCTCATAATCATCATTCACCTGGTTAATGACCAACTAAAAATCTCTAAAAACTAACAGTGTCTGAATTTTCCATTTTATTGCCATTTTGAGTCTTGTGGCCAGTGCCTCATATTCTGCAATGTTATTAGTACAAGGGAAGGTGATCCATAATGTCTTAGGAATGGAATTCCCTTGTGGTGTGATGAATAGGATACTAGCTCCTAAGCTGTGACCAGTATGAGACCTGTCAAAATACAGTTTCCAAGGTGATGTAGGTTTTGTGTGGAAGATAGACTCATCAAGAAAATCAACTATCAATGAATGAGTGCCTTGGATAGGTGCATCTGCAAGTTAATCGGCTATTACCTGTCCATTTATTGCCTTGTGTTCAACATATTGTATGTCATATTCACTCAAAATCATGACCCATTTTGCTAACCGGCCTCTTAATGCTGCTTGACTCAAAAGATATTTAAATGGATCAATCTTTGCTACCAGGTGTGTTTGGTGGTTTAGAATGTAATGTCTTAGCTTTTGTATTGCAAAGATAGCTGCAAGACATGCACATTTGATGGATGTATAGTTCAGCTCATATCCAACCAATATGTGATTGATATAGTATATAGCCCTTTCCTTTTATTCATTGTCATTTTGTGCCAACAATGCCCCCTACATACTGGTAGTTGCAGAGACATACAAGATAAAAATTTTTCCTTCAATTGGAGGAATTAATATAGGTGGTGTCAATAGATATTATTTTATTTTTTGGAAGGCTACTTGACATTTATCTGTCCACACAAATGGAATACTTTTGCACAACAGGTACTGAAATGGTTCACATTTTTCTGCTAGTTGTGCAATGAAGTGCTAAATAGATTGTAATTCTCCCTGAAGTGTCCTCAACTCACTAATTCCCTTGGGCAGAGGCATGTTTAATATTACTTTTACTTTTACAAGGTCATCTTCTATGCCTCTTCATGAAACTATGTAGCCCAACAGTTTTCCCGAAGTAACCCCAAAATCACATTCCTTTGGGTTCAAATGAACCTTGTATTCTTCTAACTGCCTAAAAAATTTGTCCACAACCCTAAGATGATCTTTTCGTGTCAAATTTTTCCAAGAGGTCATCCACATAATCTTCCATTGAAGTATGCATAAGATCATGGAATATTGTTGTCATGGCTCTCTGGTATGCGACACCTGCATTCTTTAGGCCGAAAGGCATGACGTTCCAGCAGTATGTTCCCCATGGGCATGTGAACATTGTTTTGTGTTGATCCTTGGGGGCGATGTGTATTTGGTTGTATCCCAAGAAACCATCCATGAGGGACAACATCTCATATCTCTCGGTAAGATCAACAATGATGTCTATGTTCGATAATGGGAAATCATCTTTTGGATAGGCCTTATTTAAATCTCTGAAGTCCATACAAATGTGGATCTATCTATTTGGCTTACTGAAAGGGACAAGGTTGGAAATCCAGTTAGCATAGTCTTTTGATCTTATGAATCCAACATCTAGTAACTTTTTTAGTTCAACCTTCACAAGTAGCACAATCTACGGATGCATTTTCCATAATTTCTGCTTGAATGGTCTGATACCTAGAATCAAAGGAAGATGGTGCAATACTAACTCAAGATCCAGACCTAGCATGTCAGCATATGACCATGCGAAGTTAACTGTTCTTTCTGAGAAGAATTGTTTGAATTCAGGTTTTTCTTCTTCTGTCAATGATGCGGCAAAGAGAACCATTTTGGGATTCTCTGGTGTAGCTATGTTAACTTCTATAGTGTCTTCAATAAGCATTGTTGATTTTTCCTATGTTACGGGAAGAAAGTCCAATCCTCCATCCTTACGCACCTCAGAGAGGTTTTCACCTTTGGATACGTCCTTTATTTTTACTATTGAATTGTCAGAAGGTGCCTTGCAGTTTTCACCTTAAGACATGTCTTTTTTTGTTTTATTTTTTATATTTTTGTGATTGGAGGATTGCACAATATCCTAAAAGTATGTTGCACAATCTATATCAATAGAAAATTTTGCCTTGTGGTCACCACTTGGTATGCCCTCACGGAGTCCCATGAATTCTGCAATGGCCTCGTCATTCTGAAAGATATCCATAGTGGGTGGGTCTTGTTGGTCCTAGTCAATGAGCTGGGGGTAGACAAGGGAAATCCCATCACCAGTGTTGGTAAAGTACGGGGGGGATGCAGAAAGCATACAAATGGAAGCCTCAAGTGTGAAGGAAAAATTGTCTTCACTTTCCCAGTCAGATTCAATCCAAGGACCATCCTTGGAGTCAGATGAGTTATGTTTGTGGTCATAATATGGGACAAACAGATCAAAATCACGATCAATGGATGGTAGTTCAGAGGCATGTATAGTATGCTTTGGCATGTCAGGTTCTTGGGTAGGCTCGGGAATGGGGCAGGATGATTTAGATGTTTTCAGTGACATTTTATGCTCTTTTGGGTCCCAAGGAATGCTTACCCATTCCTTATTTTTAGAATGGCAGTCTATAGGATCAATGTTGTACATTTGTCAAAATCTTTCCTTAAAAAGGATTTGGTCGGGTTCCAGGAATAGTTCACCAATATCATAGTCACTTAGGGTTCTATCATATCCCCATTCCCATTCATGAGAGTCAGTTTCAGTATGGGAGTCTTCACTTGTCTCAACACTTTCAGGAGTCATTACGTCCTCACTAGAAAGTACATCGGTACATCGATCGTCAGTTTTGTGTTGCTCAAACCCTAGCCCTATATACTTTGGTATCTTAGAAATGATGATACGCTCTCTCCTTCCATTGTTGTTCGATCCAAGGCCACTAGTTCCATCAAAACCATGTGCTTTACATATGTCATAGCCTTTTCCATAGATATGTACTAGTAGTGGGGGTAATCCTTCTGGGTCTCTGTAGATCCAATCAACTATGTCAATAGTGGCTTCATCACTCATGTCTCCCCATAGTGTGAATACCCTTCTCTGAGGAACCTTGAAAGTTTTCTTAGGATCTACTATGAAACAAGGTCGACCATAGACTTTAGGTGGCTTGGGTATTGTTGTAATACAGTAAGTCGTATTCAATTTGAATTCTCCATAGCCAATGTCCTGGATCTAAAGGTCAATACTTGGTATGGGGGCCAAGGAGGATGGTGTGGTGGAAGTCGATGGAATGTATATGGATGACCTAGTGAGTGTGGATGGGTAAATGTATTTAGAAGAAGTGGAAGTTGATGCCTATCAATTAATAGGCACTTGATGCTAGACAGTGGCTCGCAAGTTGGTACAATATTGAAATGGATCAGGATTTCCTGGGATAGTAATTTTAGTGCCATCGAAAGGGAACTTCAGGCATTGGTGGTAGGTGGAGGGAATGGCCTTTTAAGGCATGAATCCATGGGAGACCAAGTAAAACATTGTAATGTATATCACAATCCAGGACTTTGCATGTTGTCTCTATGATAACTGGTCCCACACAAACTGGAAGTGTGATGATGCCTTAAGAAGTGCGTTCTTCATCATCATATGCTTTTATCACAATACTCTTGGTAGCATTTACACAAGCATCAGAGAATCCAAGAGCTTTAACCAATTTTAAAGAGCAGATGTTCAATCTTGCTCTGCCATCTACTAGGACTCATCTAACCTTATGCTTATGGATAAAAACCTTGATATGCAAGGCGTCGTTATGAGATCGTTTAGGTGAGGAATAGTCCAAGTCTGAAAAAGTAATGTGATGAGGTGAAGTCAAATATCCGACCATAGTTTTGAAATGGTTCACATCAATATTGTTTGGGATGAAAGACTCTTGAAAAGCTTTATCCAAGATGGCCTTATGCAAGGATGAAATGCAGAGCAATTCAAGGATGGAGATTTGAGCTGGCGTTTTGTTCAATTGCTCAATAAGGTTAAACTCTAGATTGGGTTTCAACTGTTTAGCCGATGGACCTAGTATGGTAATATTGGGATGATGGGTAGAGGGGCCTAGGATGGTGACCTTGCCTTTCCGTTTAGTTACATTGCATTCCAAGGCTTTTTTAATAGTAACGATATTGACACATATGTCTTCATCAGCCGCTCGAAGGTTATTAATGATAGTACCACCAAAATAGTCGAAAGCATCATAGACGTAACTGGCTTGATTGTTATTATTCATTGTGTCAGACAAGGAGGGGTTACCTGAACCATGGCCCTGCAGTGGGTTCTTATGGATTGTATGGTCTGAATTAGACACAAATGGCTGACCACCAAGCTCAATGGTGCAGTTTTCAATAAGATCTTGGACAAAATTTCTAAGTTGGTGACAAGAGGAAGTTTTATTTCCTTTGACACGGTGATAATCACAAGATGCATTATCATCCCACCATGATGGCTTGAATTGAACAGGGTCATATGGTTCAGGTTCTTCTAAAGTTATGGCACCATTTTGAATAAGTTTCTTAAAGACAACTTCGATGGGCCCACCCAAGGGGGTGTATGTGTGTTTTTGAAATTGTTGTGTTTGGTGTGGCTGCCTTTGATTTGACTGAGCATTATTTTTTTGAATGGCATTAGCAGTTGGTGTCGGTGTAATCACAAGTGCATTTTGATTTTGGACTCCTTTGATTGTGAGGATAGGACCTGTTGCATTGACTATTTTTGGATCGACCACACCATCGCTGGTGATGTGTTTATTTTCAACCCAGTATTTTTTTTTTCATTGGAAGAACTTGGCTTGGTGTTTGTGGTAGTGTTGATTGTTTTTCCGCCATACTTCAATTCGCCTTTGGCAAGTAAGGCCTTTTCAAGTTGAACACCTTTTTCGACAAGCTCAATAAAGGTGGTGTAGCAATGGACTTGTAAGCCATATTTGAGTGGTCCAAGGAGATTTTGTACAAACATGGTGACTTTCTCCTTTTTAGGTATCTCTACAGGACATCAGCTTGCTAAGGTTCTCCATCTTTAGAATAATGGGATAAAAGTCTCACCTATGTCCTCTTGAGTGAGGCGGCATAATGATGCGATGTCAATAGCTCTATCAATGTTATAGGCATAATTTTCAACAAACTTGTTGGCCAATTCATCCCATGATTTAATTCCTTTCGGCAATTGTGTGAACCATTCTAGTGCATGACCTGCGAGGCTTCTAAAGAAGAGTCTCATTAAATAAGTATGTTCATATGCAATGTCCATGCAACTAGTAGTGAATTCTCTTATGTGTTCAATGGGATTGGTTTTTCCTTTGTATTTAGGGGAGTGTGGCACCACATATCCTGGAGGGAATGGTGGCATATACAAGGTTGTGTCGAATGGATATGGATATAGGTCGTATGACATGTAAGGCTTTTTGTTTGACAATTGCAAGGTTTCCACCTGTGTTTGTAGAGAAGCAAGTTTGAGTGTGAGTGCCTCCACAATTGGGTTGTTTGTAGAACCACACATGTTGGTGATAGGTATGGCCTGATTGCCCACTTATTGTGATGATATATGTTGATTTGGAGTGTGTTGTTGGTGAGAAAATTGATTTTTTTGATTTGGTGGTTGTTGGAAATGAATGTTTTGATTAGGGATTTATTGTTGTGTATGGACTTGAGAAGCATAAGTTGGGATGTGGGTTACAACCATGTTGGATTGAATTTGAGGACCTTGCTGGCCTTGAGCATGTTGATGACCAAATGGAGTTGTATATTGGGTTCCTTGATTTCCTTTCCCAAAGAGATAAATATGGCCTTGTGGAATGTTGGTATTTTGTATCAAGGGAATATTGGTGTTGACCTGTAATGAATTTGGGACACTCGATTGAGTTCCTTGAATGACAACTCTTCATTTATTCATCCCAAAGGGGATTCATGAATTTGTTATCATTGTATAAAAGGAACCCAATAAAAGGTTTGTTGATGTCCCCATAGAGCTAGATGAAGCTCCAAAGAGGTTTGATGTGTTGGTGCCCATTGTGCTAGATGAAATCCCAAATGTTGATCTAATAGTTTGTGAGGAAACTATGGATGTTTGTTGAGGGATGGAATGTGATGTGGTGTTTGTTTGGGTTGATGATCTCCCAATAGATGTTGTGTTGACCACATTGATGTATTGGTTGTAGTATGGATGGTAGCGGCACCAAGGGAGGTAAAATTAATGGTGTTGATGACATTTTGTGTGGCGGCTCCCATGGAAGCATTATTTGCATCGTGTGATTGGCTTGTTTGATTGGTAGGATCAGGAGATGTTTCTCTTATGGTGTTGAGGTCAAATCCTTTAGGTAACCTAGCCCCTTGGTCAAGGAGCATAGCTAGATACCTGGCTGAATCAATTAAGACTAAATCTTCCACAAAGGAGGCCACTTCCAGATTTTGGGCAGTAGCTTGTATGTCTTCCTCAAAGAATTTCCCATTTGCATCTCTGCAGATGAATTGTTCAAAAGTATTGTGTGAAGAGGATGGAATGGACATCTCATTGAACAGGTTTATGAAAGAATTCCCCATGTTGGTATTTGCATTCATGTCGTTAGGGAAAGTATTTGCATTCATGTCATTGGAGAAATTTATTAGGTTGGTGTCTTGACCAAAAGAATCCATGAGTCTTCTTTTTCTATGTAGTCTTGTTTCAACCATAAAAGTTTTACTCAACTTTGGGGATGGTGGAGGATGACCTAAATATGTGAATGTTATGACACTATGTTTTTGGGTTTTTGGAATAATGAATGCTATTGAATGATGAATGCAAAGGAGACTAAAATAAGGGGACTAAATGTATGCAAATGTAAGGAGATTCACACTTAAACATACAAAGCTTTGGCAATGTCTCAATTTTGGAATGTCAATGGACTTGTGAAAAGGACTAAAGAAGACAAAGTGAGGTTTCCACACTAGACTAATGAGTGGGAAATGGCTCACAAAAGACAATGACTAAAGGAAATGTCTTGATCAAGTCCAATGATAACCTACTCGTGAAGGAAAAGGTTTGACAAAGAATGGTAAGGAATAATCTCCTAAAATCTGCAAAATGAGTACCTAGAATGGTGATAAAGCCTAAGGATGCAACTAAGGAAGTGCAATGAGAAACCTATGGAAAATTAAAAATGCAACCTACAATGCTAGGATGAAGGAAGTTGAGCAATTCTTGGTCCGGTTGTGGAAAAAAACTTATGAAAAAGATGTCTGGTGTAACGACCCCAAAACCGGGTAAACAAAAATTTTCTACTTTCACTAATAAGATACAAGGAAATACATTTATAATGACAAAGTAAACAACTTTTCTTTTCATTCTAATTGAACATTTCATCATAAAGAAATAAATGACACAATACATCATTGTTCTATTTTTCAAGTAAATAACAGAGTACGCTTTCATGATTACTTTTCTTCAAAGTAAAAAGCAAGGTAAGAATCTTACAAGTTCATACATAGCTCAGAAGCTTTTGAGCAAATAGGAATAAGACTGTCCAGGATCTTCCCTTTCAAACCTTGGTTCATTAGAAGTCTGATGGTGGAGGAGAAACATCACTCAAGTGCTTTTCCACCAACCACGGACTTATTTTGTGGTCCCCCGCACGTTTACTGTTAAGTAGACGGCCCTCCCTTCTATGAGGAGATTGGTTGGGTAACCAGTTCTGTATGACCAACTGAGCATAGTGTGTAATCCTACATAACTAAATCCTTGTGTCCTCACAATCTCAATCTAGCATGTAACCTGGATTACTGTGAACTGACAGTGTAATTTTTCTCACAGTCTAAGTGGACGTTAGGTATACTACACTACTTTGGCCAAAGCATTTCGGCAGTACTTATACTGATGGTCATCTATCACTTGCACTAAGTCAGGTTCAGTTTTACTTAAGGCTGCCTTATCCCACGCGTAGGTTGAGTCCTTTCCGTGGGTAGTCAATCACCCTAGACTTCCTACTTCAACTACTTAAACAGGAAATGGAGTATAGTCAACAAGGGGTCCCTCTGGTACTTCCTAACATGGAAATCTCTATCCATGGAGTACATAGCTTTCTCTAGTTAACCTATTTAACTGTAAAGCTTTAGACTACCTTGGTACTGAATCCACCCTCGTCCTAGTATTAAATAACTAGTCCCTTTCCTTTATTTAAGGAGTTCAAGTAGTATTCAAGCGATACAAAACATAAGGTACTTTCACTAAGAAGTAATCAAACATTTCCCTTTTTATGTTATTCCTTTTCAAATTCTCCTATGAATTCAAACTAATTCATTTCAACAAGCTTTTAAGCTATTTCCAATTCAACAAGCTCTTAAGCTATTTCTTAATTCAATAAGCCTTTTCTAAGGAAATTAAGCTATTCCCATTTCAACAAGCTCTTAAGCTATTTCTTAATTCAATAAGCCTTTTCTAAGGAAATTAAGCTATTCCCATTTCAACAAGCTCTTAAAAACATAGAGGCTTCCTAATGATTTTCCTTTCATACTACAACATAATGCAAGCACAATCAAGCAAACTAGTAACTCATTTTTAAATCAATGACATAAGTTCTACAAAGATATTTCTCATGCCTGATTTCCTTTTGCGAAATGAGCTCGATCGGTAGCTTCAGTTCTTGCTCCACCGTCCTTTTCAGCCCTTGCCAGCTACTTCTCATAGCTTGAACAAATACTACTCCCAGGTGGATGCAGTTCGGTATGAGGAAATGTTGCTCTTAGCAATACAGTCTCAAATTGTAAATGGCTCTCACAATCTATCTCACAATCTAATAGTAATGATGGTTTGCAACTTATTGAAAATGCAATAGTAGTGAAGGTGAATAAAGCTCTCACAAAACTCAATAGCAAAAAGGAATTTAACACACAGAAAATACCACAGTATGAAATTCATAATTCCAATGCAAAGGAGAGTAAGTGAATCAGTGAATGAGTGATTTCTAACAATGAGAGTGAACCTATATATAGGTTTCGAATTCTCATGTTTACTACTTTGTAGGCATGAGAATTCGACACCTCTTCCTTTGATAATGTCAAAATGTGCAGTGGCAACTGAATAACCAGACACACAGCAAAAATGAGTGATGATTCAACATATTTTCAAAGAATGTTTCAACTTATCACTTGTGAATTTCATGAAGCAACCACGTACAGGTTTAATCATTAACCATGCCCTCAGAAATGGCGGACTGAAAGAACAAATGGCGTTTTAAGTTGCTGTTGAAAATGTCAAGGGTTACACACAGTCGTTTTTAGCTTCCTTTCACCCACGCGTCCACAATGGTGGCATTTTAAACATCTGCGACCAAGTCCTTAATGTGCGAACTAGGCACGGGACTTCAAATGCTGCCATTTTCCATTATTCTCAGCTCAAACAGTCGCGCGATTTCTTCACGGGAAGAAATCCGTGATTTTCAAACATTTGTTTTAAGTCTTTTAAAAGTCTATAGTTCAAACATTACCTTTCGTTAATATTTTTCATGAATTTTTCAATGGTCTAGAAAATTTCGAAATTCCTTTCCTTTATTTAATACTTTCAACGTATTTTCCAAAGTTTGAATATTTCGAAATTCCTTTGTATGGTAATGCAAAATAATTACCAAAGACTATAAGTCTATTTCAAATCTTTCCAAAGGTTTAGTCATTTTAATATTTACATTAAAATGTTATTAATATATTTTGTATTATATTTAATATAACATTATTATAGTTTTTAATTTACCTTTATTTAAATATATAAATATATCTATATAATATTTGAATATTACATTAGATATATTAATATATTATATTATCAGTAAAACTATAATAATATCGATATTAAATATATTATTAAATATATTAATAATCTTACCCAGTTTACACTTAAATATATCTATACATGTTTATTTTCAAATTTCCAATTACGTTATTATAGGCCAATCAGAGCACCTTTAATAGACGTAATTGCACAAACACGTATATATACATTTAACTGTAAATTCCAGGCATCAGTAACTTATCAGTTCACATTTCACATTCAAGGTTCATAGAACATTAAGTCAATCAATCAAGGAGCACCACTCATAAAGCATAAAGAAGTAATCAGAAACTCCTAAGCCTAAGGATGACTTATCATGACAACTTAATCTGACTCAGTTCCTAAAACCCTTAGTGAAGTGTGTGTATGCTCATATGATCAACTTTACCGGTTAGCCGACCAAGTTCCTCTTCCCAAGTGATGTTTCCCCTCCACCTGGAGGAATAGTTCCTATTCCTGCATCCATGGTACAAAACCACGGCAGTCAATTGCTCACAATATTTGCAGTATATATAAATCAAATATATAAAACAAGACTAATTACTTTCCTCTATTCATTGTTTATCCAAGAATAACATCAATCAAGAATACAAAATGAGCCAATCATAACATGTAAACATATTTTCATATTGATAACAAGGTTCAATCACATTTTATTCATTCAAAACCTTCCTTACAATCAGAATTCTCTAAGCATTACTAGAATAGTAACTATACAAATTCCGGGGTGTAACATCTGGAATCTGTTTGGAAAAGTTAAGCTTTCAATTTCTAACAGTGAATGAATTTTTAGGTGACTGAAAATTGCGTTGTTGCAAATGTGTTGTAGGAGAGTGAATGTGTCACAAGATTGGAAAATGCGGCGTTTGAGAAATTAGTTGCAGCACAACAGAGTGATTATGGCTTTTGGTAAAGAAAATGTGTTACAAAACAAGAAGATGTGGCATTTAAACTGGAAAATGTGGTGAAACAAAGCATTTGCGGTTCAAGAGTCAGCAAATGCGGTGTAGAACATCAAATGCATTTCAATTTTGGAAACTGCATTGCAAAGTCTAGGCTTTTTTTTTGGAAAATTATGAAATTTGTTTCAAATTTAGAGTGTTATTCCAAATCGAAAGAGGATGTTGATTTGTTCATTTTTTTGGAAAACACTTGGTAAACATACTATTTTGGAAAAAATTATGAAAACAAACACATAGACAACATGTACAACCCTATTGTTTGAAAGACTATATTCTTCTGGATTTCACGTGGATTTTACTCCAATCGCGCTTGCTCTTAGCAGATGAATTCAGAAGCTTGGCCCCACGGGTTCCCCCTTACAGTGCACTAACTTCTTAGGGAAACCAAGCTTCCAACCCCCATGAATCTCCCATGGCAGGCTGATCATCCTTACTAAAAACTGTGAAAATGTGGATGCCTTCACAACGATCGTTGTTGCATCAAAGAATAGATGAAGGATTTTGGCCTTACTATAACAAGGGTTTTAATGTGGGCATTCCATTCATGGGGGACCGTCCATGCGGCAAGAGACCATTGTTTCCCTTCCTATCGAAACATTCCTCATGATACTCGAACTTTCCTCGAGTACCCACACTTATATATCGACTCGAAGTTGCACGACTTTAGCATGTTACCGATTGGGTCGTTCCCTAGGGTGATTACTTGTTCCCACCAGGCAGGCCCTCCAAGATAAACAATAGCGAGTTAGTACATCTATAGTTCAATCAATCTTTGTTTGCATAAACAAAGAGAGAACACACACAATGTACTAGGCTCACACTAGCAAGATTGTTCTTTTTTTTAGCCCAAATTGAAATATGAAAGGTGATAAAGTAACCAACTCATTAGTGTTTTTGTTTCTCCATATCACACAAGGCACAAGAGAATTGCATACACACTTATGATATCATTACTAAATCATAAAACACATCAAACACTTGTTCATTTTAACCATTTGTAGTGTGAGGCAAGCAAGTGTTCATTTTAACCGTTTGTAGTGTGAGGCAAACAATTGTTTATTTTAACCCAATGCTATGAAGAGTGCAAGATTATTTTAATCCAATGAGTTAACATGCATGATTATGTTCTTTTTAACCTAATGAATATGTATGTATGTTCATTTTAACTCATGAATTGTAATGCAAATTTGTTTGTTTGTTCGATTAAAATTGTAGAAATAAACAAGAATCCAAACAACAAAGGGGTTAGACTCCTTGCCACGTGCTACAAAAAAAATATTAGTAGCCCAAAAACCTTTAACCTATGAAGCAAAAATCTGAAAAAACTATGAAAAATCTGAAAGGAAAACCTTACCAAACAAATGTGTTGCGACAGAGCGAATGTGGCTCGAAAGACCGAATGCATCATTTGAGGGAGCGATTACAACTCAAAAAATCAAGTGTGGCTCTCTAAATGTCAAATGTGTTGCAACAAAGTGATTGCCTCATTTGTGAAAATGAATGTTGTACAATAGAGTGATTGCATCACAAAAGGTTTCTATTGTGGCATTTTGTACCTGTACCTACGAAAAATCATACGAAAATCTCCAAAAATATGTTTTTTAAATGTCGGGTTCACTAATGTAACTAAAGGGAATTTTCCTAGGGTTAGAAAATCATATGCAAACACATAAAACCCAAAGTAATTAATGGGGTGCAAATGAATAAATGAAACAACATGAAACAATCTCACCCAAATGTCCTCATTCTACATGGCTGACCTCCATTATACCTTCTAAACTTGCTGAAAAATATGAGTTTGCCCTCAGATTTGTGATGAGCAATCTAATGGTAATGACAAGTCCTAAGCAAGTGTTGAAGGATTCTTAAATTATTATGCAAGTAAACTAAGTTCTACATGCAAACTAGCTAGAAAAATGACAAAGATGAAAAACAAGCAAATAAGAGATGCAAGATTCAAGATTGGCAAAGTTTGCAAGATCCAAGATTTGCAAGATGTCAAAATGAGAACAAAATTTTCATTTTATAGAAAATGCAATTTTGGATGAATGGACAAGATTGAAGATTGAGAAGTGCCCTAGAATCAAAGGTCAAGATTCAAAATAACAACCCACTATTAGGGTTAGGGCAACTTTAAGGTGAAATTCAAAATGAGTGGACAAGATTTAATTTAAGAAATTAAATCAAGGAATGAGAATATGTGTGATAGGGAGATCAGATTTGGCACAGAAAAAGAATGAGTTAGAAAATCAAGTAATTTTAGAAATTACTTAATTTGTGGAGGGAAATGCTATTTTGAATTTAATATTAATTTAATTCAAAATGGTGGAATCATGTGACAGTAAATAATAATTAAATTATTTGCTTGAAAAGAGGGAAATTCAAATAAATAATGTGTGATAAGTTTAGCATTAAATAATGTGTTTAACACCCCCTCGATTGGCTCCCCTAAAGAAGTGTATTTACACAATGTAGTGTTGTTGGATTGCGAGGATTATTGTGGTGGGGATGACTTTTATACTTGAGATGGAATTTCTTGTTGGTTTTGCGATTGGTGATTTTGATGATGTTGTAGTTGATGATTTTGATGTGGATATTGTTGATTTGGGGGTTGATATTATTGATGAATTTTATTTTGATGTTGGGGAAATGGAAATGTTGCTAATATGAATCAATGTTTTGATGATGTTAGAAGTGTTGTTGATGTGGATATTGGGATGCTTGTGGGATGATGTTTGTTTTTTGTTAATATTCAATGTTGTGACATTGAACATGTTGTCGATGATATGTCATATTTTTATTTTGTTCAAGTGTGTCAACCATTTTCTGAAGTGAATTTAGGGAAATTTGATGTTGTAGATTTTGTCCTTGATGGTGATTTTGAAACCCTTTATAAGAGTGATTTTGATATGGATGAATATTTTTATTGAAATCAACCATGTGACAAGATGCTCCAAACCTTGATTAGGGGAATCCATAGTTGATATATCATTGATATTTGTAGGATATGATGACCCCATGGGTGTATAGAGTGGAACTCAATTTGGGTGATGGATTGATATTGACATGTTTTGGGGATAGTTGGATGTTTTGATATAATGCTAATCTTTAGGACACAAAGTGTACAAGACTTGGACTGATATTTTGCTCTATTTTTCTAGAGAATATATTTATGATCTACTTGAACTAGCCTTGAGGTTGCAACCAAATGTTAATATCTTAGAAATTGAGAGCAAGGGAATAATCCAAGTTTTTGTGTTTGTTTTGAATCCTAAAACTAGGTTTATTTTTTGATTTCCAATTTGGGGATGTGGAATGAAAGTTTGGTAAGCTATGGTATGAATGTGGATGTCCAAAAGATTTTATGAATTTTATGAAATCCAAGTCTAAAATGAAGGATGGTGATGTCAGATTTTGACTAACAAGTCTGATAATGTTCTTTGATAACTGGTGGATTTTGAGACCAATGTTGAAAATCAATTTTTTCTTTGACAATTTTGAGGCCAATCTATAATAAGGTCGATAGTGTTCCTTGTTTAAAGCAATAGCGAAAGGGATTTAGATCAATTGTGATTCTACGTAAAGGAAACTACGATTAAGTTCAGAAAAAGTGGCTCTATTTTGACAGTGACTGTAAAAAACCAAAGACAACAAAAGTGGAAAATCTAAGAAATAGTGACTATATTTTTCAATAGTGCCAATATTTTTCAATAGCATGCATATTTTTCAATAATTCTCATATTTTGGAATAACACTCATATTTTGCAATAGCACCAATATTTTTCAATAGAGCTACAAAGTTTAGGTCAATAGCAGTAAAACTTTTTGCAATAGCGACTTTGTTTAATTTGTTTCCAATTTTCTATGATGGCAGTTTGTTGGATATTTTTCACAAGTTTGAAATGTTTCTTCAATCTGATGTTTTGATGGCAAGTGATGCATACAATAGATAATTTGAGATCCAATGATATAACTTATAGAATAATCAGTCAGCTCATCCTAAGTAGGTATGTTCTTTGAGGTAGGCTTACCTCTACACCAAAGGGATGATTTTACATGCAACTTATGGAGTAAACCATAAATCGGACTTGGTAAGTAACTCCTCAAAAGCAAAGTTCTGATGCACCACTTTCAAAGAACATTTCAGAAAATAAGGATGACTTGTAACATAAGGTATTTAGTGACAACTGTGAACACCGAGATGGATGCTACCATCTGCAAGCCACTTAAGGCATTAAACTGTTCCCTTTCAGCCCATATGTCCCTAGTTGGATTAGGTGCAGTATGTTATCATCACAGATTGAAGCTACTTTTGCTTATAATTTTGTAACCTTTATATAGCTCACTGATAAACATGCTTGTTTTAAGAGTCACATATATGAGTTCCTTGCTGCAATATGTGTCTCATTAGCAGGACCTTATCCTAAAAATAAAATGGGTGACCACAACAATGCAAAATTCCAAAGTGTTTCTCATCACCTAGGATCATCAAAAGACGTAGGGGGAGAGGATACACACTCGAATCACCAATCACGGAGAACACGGTATACAATTCATCACACTTTATTTTTAAGTCCCAAAATTTGAATTGTGAAGATATCAATTCAATTTTTAAGTGCACCAAATTCAAAGCATTTGATACTTTAGGAAGAACATAGCAATGTGCAAATCAAAATGGATTTATTCAATTTTAAGCACCAAAGTTTGAGTGTTCCTAATTGCCTTGTCTTCCTTAATGTGGTCAAAAAAATGAAATGTGTTTGATTGTCAATGAAATAAAAGGCTAGATTGGAAAAATGAGAGTTTTCCTTGTTCAATTTTATGAGCACCAAATTAAAAATGAGAGTTTCCTTGTTCAATTTTATGAACACCAGATTGGAAATGAGAGTTGCCTTGTCAATTTTATGAGCACTAAATTGAAAATGAGATTTTCCTTGTTCAATTTTATGAGGACCAAATTGAAAATGAGAGTTTCCTTGTTCAATTTTATGAGAGCTAAATTGAAAATGAGAGTTTCCTTGTTCAATTTTATGAGCACTAAAGTAAAAATGAGAGTTCCCTTGTTTAATTTTTAAAACACCAAAGTGAAATATGAAAGTTATAGGTTCAGTTTTAAACACCAATTGAAATGTGTCCTAACTAATAAAGCTTTTTAAAATTGAAGTGGCCTTGGACCGTTTGCCAACCCTGCAATCAAGCCGTTAGTTGTTCTCATGAAAACACATGTCATACTCATGTAAGGGTTGCACCAACAATGTTAGAAACTTCCCCAAACATTCAAATGTTAGTGTTAGGTAAATTGATTAAGCATCAAAACCCTACAACCTAGACCAAATTGCAATGTAAGTTAACTTTAGGTGCACCAATGGAAAAATTTAACTATACAAAAATCGAAAACTACGTACACCATTGCAAAGAGTGTGAAATCTTACCCCCATTTTTTAAAAAAGGCACTAAAAAATACTTTTGTATGACCAAGATATGGTCATTTCAATATAGGGTATAAAATTACTTATCAAAAAATAGCGACTCTTTTCTTAACAATAGCGACCTCATTTAGGTCAATAGCGCCCATGCTCAGAAACCTACAACATAAAAAATGTCAATAGCACTCAAGTTTAGGTCAATAGCAATCCTATTTAGGTCAATACCCACCAAATTTAGGTCAATAGAGACCAAACAAAAGAGGTAAGCGCATTCAGGTTTGGAGCGAAAATATTCCAGTTTAGCAAAAGCGACTAAGAACCTGCAACTACTTATCAAACTCAAAGAAAACGTTAAAGTTAAGGACCTAGGTCCCACCGAGTGTGCCAAAAATTGTGAGGGGGAAATGAAGCATATGAAAAACAAGCAATGAATTAAACTAATCTAATTCAAACAAGATTAAGATCTCAAAAACCATTACTCATAAAATGAAGCTCTAAAATTATGAAATCAAATAATGAAATCCTAAGATAACACAAACCGAATTGAAAACTTAAAATCATATACCATCCCATGTTGAAGTTGTGTTTGCATTGATGTTTGGATGTCGGATTGCTCGATTCAATACAAAGCCTCCATTGTTGTTGCAAAAAATTTGATTTGTGTGTAAATGGTGAACTAGAATGTGATGATAACTTGTAACATGCTCAAGAGATAATTGTGTAGTGCTTCGCTATGTAAATTCTAGATGATTTGTGAGATGGTAGAGGATTGTTTTATAGATTTCCTATTTTGAGATGAATGATCGAGATGCAACAATGAAAAATCATGATCAACGGTTGAGAACCGTTGAGAGAAAATAGATTTCTTAGTTAGCTTTTGTGATTGATCCAACTAAGGATGTTAATTTCACAATCAAGGGATTTAGATTGCATAATCTATGTGATTGGGAAATCAAGTTGACTGGCAAGTGGGATTGAAGAAATAGATTGAGAGGTTAGTGAGGTTGAAGAATAGATGAGTTAGTCAACTGTTTAGAGTGAGAAATCAGTGGTCGTGATTTGCTCAATCACAAAAGAGGTGAATATAATTAATTAATTGAAAAAAAATTAATACTTTGAGGTTGAACGTGCAAGTTATGTTTGACTTTAACAAATAAAGTTGTATTTGTTTGTTCACCTTCTTTGAACAATGTTGAATAATTGATTTAATTATTCATGTTTAGAAAGGGGAAAGTAATTTAATTAAATTATTAAGTAATAACAATTTAATTGATTTAGGAGAATAGGGTATATTAGTGACGTAATTAAATAATTGATGTTTATTTAATTAATTAGGAGGAATAAAGTTAGATTAATGATGATATATTGAATTAATTAAATAATTTAAATAGTCTTCAATTAATAGAGGAAAATAGGTTAAATTGGGAGTTTTATTAAATAATAATGTACTATTTAATCATTTAGGGAAGAAGGGTAAAAGTGTGTTAAATAGTGTTGTTCGCCAGACATGACAATTTAAGGTATCTACACTAATATATTATTTATATACTATATAGTATAAAATATATAATATATATTAAATATACTATATATAATATATTATATAATATATATCATAATATATAATATATTATAATATTATGCATTTATTATACATATTAATATAAAAAATTTATTATATATTAATAATACATAATACTAGTTTTATGTATTATTTCCAAGGTTTATAAAAATCTAAAGCAAACATATATTCGTTAAGTTTAAGTTATTTTTTTATTTGGTCGGATCTAGCCCAAACCAACTTATATGAGAATTTTTATATTATAACAAAAATCATAGGTATAATATAATGATATTATAAAATGACATATAATATATTATATTACAATATAATATAATAATATATTATATTATAATATAATATGATATTACATAATATATATATTATATTATATTATAATATAGTAGATTAATATGTAATAATAACTTTTAATACATTTTTATAATTTGAATTACGAATATTCATTATCTGTTTTGGAACGGATATCAGAACAAAAAATTTGCATGGTCCCTTTTTTGTACAATTTACATGATATTGTACAAGCATAGGATAGTACTATGTAGACTGTTGATTACAATGTATTGACAACTAATAATAATGTACTGACAGACGATGATAATGTCTAAATAGCTCTGATGATAATGTATAGATGATAATGTAGCTGATAAATATGTATAGAATGTTGATGATAAGGGATAGACAACTGGTAAATATGTATATGCATCTATATGTCTATACAGTTGGTATATATGTATAGCGGGACTTTGTGATATGAGGTTGTAATGAGAGACAAGAAATCACCTATATGTGTAGTATAGATAGTACATATTAAAGACAATACGGTGCCTTATGCAGTATAGGATTTTGTGGAATGCTTGAATAACCACAATGATGTATGATTTTGTAATAGGAGGCAAGAAGTCACTTATAAATGCAGTGTAAATGGTATATTTAGAAAATAATACTGTGCCTTATATATAGCAGGAATCGGTGGTATACTTGAATTACCACAATAATGTATCTTGAGGTTACTCTATTTTAAATACAAAAATAACTTTCAATACATTTTTATAATTTGAATATTACGGATATCCGTTTAGTAATGGATATCCGTTTTGGAACGGATGTTCATTTAGTAATGAATATCCATTTTGGAATGGATATCCATTTAGTAATGAATATTCATTTTGGAATGGATATTCATTTAGTAACGGATACTCATTTAGTAATGGATATCCATTTTGGTATAGATATTTGTTTAGTAATGGATATCCATTTTAGAATGGATATTCGTTTAGTAATGGATCCATTTTAGAATGGACATCTATTTAGTAATGGATATCCATTTTGGAACGGATATACATTTTGCTTTGGTGTTTGCTATGGCACCAGGTACTTTCTACTCGAGCCTAAAAAAATTCAATGTAGATTTTCACATTTTTGGGCAAGTAAAAAAAGCCTTTTTTCACATTGCCACTTTTTGGACCCCCATGATCTTGCATAGACCTAGTTAGTTCATATACTTAGTTTTGTTCTTCGACTTATTAGTCTAATAGAGAAGTGAGGTCTTAGTCTCTAAAGTTGGTTTGGATTTTTTTCAAGTTGTTTAATGGTGTGGAGTTGTAGCAAAACATTGTCAAATGTGGAATTGTTATACAATATTTTATTTGTTGCCGCACAAACTTGATATTTTATGCAAATGTATATGATTCATCTCTAAGAAGGAAAAAAGAGGAATCATAATAGATCATTTTTTAGATTAGAAAGTGATTGAAGTTGTTAATTTTGATTTGAAGTGGTTGTAAGTGTTATTAATTATTTTAAATCTATTATTGCTTCTACCACTTACCAAAATTAAGATTATTACAATGGCATACTTGAAGGAGATTTAGATTATAGTATATCAGTGACCTCTAATTTTTTGAGATGGTTATGTTTTTTCTAGTGACATTTAGGAACATATATTATGAATTTTAGTTCAATAAAGATTCAAGATGTATATACAAATTTATGATAGTGTGGTGAGGTGATAATTTAAATGCTACATCATTTTAAGATGTTATTCTTGAGTAGGTGCAACGTCCTCCTTTGTATTTCAATAAGTGAAATAATTTCCCACTTTAGGGCTATGGTTTACATATTGCACCAAGTCTTTCTCTAATAACATATCAAGGAATTGAAAGAAAGTTTAGACTTGACCACACTTTTTGTCCCTAGACATTCATTAATTTTATATCTTGGCATTACTCCAAGCTCAGACTATAACTTGCAAGTACTCTAGAAATGAACCTAGAAACTAGAGTAGGGTGCACATAGATCTGAAAAAAATAAAATGGAATGGAATGTCAACTATGATTTAAACACCTTACAAAAAGAACAAGAAAGCAATAAATGAGTTCAAAGTTATTAATATATTGCTCCAATCAAATATTTATTATGAAATCTATTTAAACTTAATGAATCTTTTTTTTAAAGTATTTAATTGTTTTTAAAGTATTTCATCTAACTCTTAGATATTAAACTAAAGAATAATCTAATTTATTATTTTACAAATTTAATCTAATATTTTTTTAAAATATTAAATACACATTTATCAGTCACGATTGGTCTTGAATTTACTGTCAGTGTATTTTTAAGAATTTCTAATTAGTCGATAGGCTTTACTTTTAGACTTGTCAGTGTCCACAATCCACTTGCAAACCTATTGCACACCTGGAAACAAGTTTATCCTACCGTTGAACCATCCCCAGGTGATTGGGAAAGTTGTCTCACTGCTTCACCTTAGAATAGTAGGTGGGAACTCTAAATTGGTGTTATGCCAGACATGTCAACTAATCCACCATGGTAGTATTTCAGCAATAATGCCAGAATGCAGTAATCACCACCACCAATTTCAATGATTGATTGTTGCTTTCTGGTACACTTGTAAACAAACTTTAATTTGTAACCAATATTTTCCTTTTAACAGGCTTTAAAAAACCTTCTATATTGGTTTTCACATCTACTCTTGCTCAGATAATTCACTTTAGATTTCAATGTAGTGATGTCTTTAGATTTGATTTCCTTCCCACAAGATTTTTTGTATTAATGCTTGCCTTTCCCTTAATCACCACCCAAAGTGTAGATAAATATACCACTCCATTTGCAAGCAGGTCAGTAGGTTGTTACCAAGTCCAAGGCATGAACAACACATTTACCATTTTCTTAATACCTGTGATTTTTGGTTTGTTTGGTAGATGAGAAATTTCTTGCTAAATTAGTGGTTTTGGTTATTTTTTGTAAGGATTTGTTTTTATTTCTTTGTTTCTGAGATTTTTGCAAGTAAATTTCCAACATGTGTAAGGGCATTAGATCAAATTATTCGTGAAGTGACAGATGAATATGGAGAGGGTCTAGGCTGTTTTGATGTTCAGAATGCTCTGTTGAATCCATAGGTGCCCTTTGCAAGATTTGTGAGAAGATCTAAGAATTAATCAAGGCCAGAGGAGCACACCCATTGATTTTGTGTCTTCAAGGACAGTATTTAGAGGTCTTTGGAGCACCAGAAGCTAGATCCAAGTGTTGTCCATGGCATCACAAAGTTTTCAAATTTGACCAAGGCCGAGTTCCACCATCAATATTTGGGGCTTCGTGTGTCGTTGTACTAATATATTTATTGGATTAGTATAAAATATTAAATCCTACTGATAGTTTTTCTCTCTTTTAATCGATGTATAATTGTTTTGAAATATTCATCAAATGAGCTCAAAGCTAAATGGGAATTGGAATACCAAATTATTTGATAATTATTAGTTTTTAAATAATTTAGAATATCCAATTAAGCCTAACCAACTTATTTGCGTGGTGAAATACATAGCACTATACTTGGGAAAATTGATTTGGCAGAAGCAAATTTCAAAAACAATCTACTTATATTGTTGTACAAAACCAATGGCTACAAGCAAGGCTTATGTCCTTTCTAATAATGATTTTTTCAAAGTATATGATCATAGAGAAAGTAATTTTATGATGCATTTAAGGGCGATGAAACAACCAAACTCTTGTTGTGGTGATAGGGGAAAATTAGGGCATCATGTTTGACAAATGGACTAGTGGATTTAATTAAGGAAAAAATTAATTTTGTATTGTGTGACTTCCAGCCGCTTTGCAATGACAGATAATTCAACATCAAAACTACACATAGGGGTGGCAAATAATGGAGAAAGTGATCTATGCAGCTAAGCAATTGGAAAGTGAAGAAGAGAAAGGAATAGATGGTCTTGGGTGAAGCCACAATAGTGGTTTACAATTTGATGGAGGAAGGAAAACAAGAAAAAAATGACCCCATGCAAAAAAAAATAGTTTTAGTGGTTCAAATGAACTTGTGGGTTCGAGCAAACCCATTAAATATTGGGCCCACATTTCCTGCCCAAAAAAACAAACAAAATACAAAAGGAAAGGGGGTTCGAGCGAACCCCTATGGGTTGGTTCAAACCCCCCTTTGCCCTCATTCTCCCCCATAGGCACTTTGAAAGTCCAGATTTTTATGCTTCAAAGTTCGAGTTGAGGATGAAAATGGAGGAGACTTCACAAACCCAGCTGGAATCACGTAGTCCTCGGAATGAGCTATCCAACGACTATAATTTTAATATGTTTTGGTTTTATTATGTATTTGTTTTTTTAGTTTTATTAAACATAGGTTTTTCACTGAAAATCAAGCTCTTTGTTTTGCACATGTGGAAACATATCAGATTTTCAAATTTTTTTTTGAAAAATATGAGTGCATCATATATTGAAGTCCTTGATCCAACAAAAAAAAAAAGAATTTCGATATATATATATATATATATATATAAGTTACACATTATACGGTCGTGCTATGTATGAATTGTAATTGGTTTGACTTCAAAACTTGATTAAAGAAAAAATATTCAATAAAAAACTATCTAACCAAGTGGAAGCACTAGATATCGGAGTTACCCTTCATGGAAAAAAAGTTATACGTTATACGGTGTGCGCCACTTTTTAAAAATGTTGTTTTCTAAAAACAAAAAGTTTTCATGGGAGATGGAAAAAGAAGTGCAATATGATTCCAAAAATTTTGAAAAAAATAATTTTAGAATCTACAAACAAAATGTGACGAGACTCTAGTTTGCATCATCTTTAAATTCCTCATGGTTTAGTCGCTATAGGTGTCCGAATATGAATATTTAGTTAAAAATAATAATTTCAGTGTCCAGTTTGGCCAAAAATTGTAAACCACTATTGTGGGATCACCCTCGTATAAATATCTAACAAAAACTTATATGATAAGTAAATTCTTTAATCAATAGGCTCAGCAAATCAATATAATTTTGGTTACATATATGCCTAATTCTTGGAAATTCATATTTGTAGCTAAATTCTAAGAAGAACATATGTTATTTGTTTGTTTTTACTATTAATGTTATTTGTTTTTGTTTACTCCTATTTGTATTTCATTTCTTAAAATTTCTCTTGGATTTTCTTTGTCTTCCATCTACTTTAGTTTTTTAAGTTGTAGCATTTTTAATTACCAGGGTTATCAATTCTACCCACTATTTTGTTGTGTTGAATTTTTATAATATATAGGTTTATATGGGATGTGACGTAGGTGGATTGGCAAGTTTGAGTTTACTCCTAAGCTTGGTCATGAGGTTAAAATTAAGGTTCCCCACAAGTCAAGTCATAAAACTTAGAAATGACATGAAGTTGTCTCTGTAAGTTATCAAGGGAGTAAGAGATGACATCATCATTGGCAAAGAGAAATAGAGTTATCAAAACATGGTGGTGTAGGCAACCATCATCTACTTGAATATGTTGGCAAAGAAAATACTCGAGCTCACCAATCTGCATACCAAAGAGGGTTGAAGAAAAAGCTCAACCCTGCTAGGATCCAAAGGCAATCGCACTCTTCATAGAGAGAAAAATGATGGGATTCAAAAACAATTCAGAAGAGGGTTTATTTTGAATAAGTTTTGAAAAGTGGCAATGTTAAAAAGGTGATTGTATAAGTTACTTGCTTGTTTAACTTAAAACCTAGATGGAGGGTACATAGAGCCTCTCTTTAGCATATTATTATTATTAGTCAATTATGGTCCTTAATGATGGCATCATTAAAAATGTAATTACATGAGTTACTCGCTTATTTAACTCAAAAATCTAGATAGAGGGTACATAGAGCCTCTCTTCAGTAGATTATTATTATTAGTCAACAATTCATTATGGTCCTTATAGATCAAAAGCCACATGGAAGAGTTTTCTCCTGGAGAGACATTCTCAATAGAGCTTCTAGATTCCATTTAGTATTAATTATTGCTGAAATTCATAGAAATTAGTTATTAATTAGAAGAAGGCTCTATGCAACATGAAAATGATCCCAAAGGTTGATTCTCACACCCATCGCTACTTCCTATCCTAATTAGATAATGATAGAAGCTAGCCAAGAACATAAATGTTTTCTGAGCTATTTTTTTCCACTTTTCCCCTCTTGTTTGGGCATATTTTATGTTTGGTCACTTTTGTATGTATTACTTTGGAATTTATAAGTTTGAGGGAAGTGTGGGAAAGGGAGAGGTCTAGAGAAGAATAATTGGATTTATGTATTGGGATCTATTTACCAATATTAATGTATCTAGATCAAGGCATGTAAAGTAATATTACTTAGGAAATTTAATTTCTTGACTTTTTTTTCCCAATTTTTGTTTGAATTGTCAATTAGTTGCAACTACACACATAAGAAGTCTTTCTACATGATGGAGCAATTTGGAGGAAAAGAGATAGGAGATTAACTTGTATTTCTCCAAAAGAATTAGGTTTATTCTGATAAGACATTGTTTGAAGAAATCTTAAAATACATAAGAGCTTCTGACTCTTTATTAGTGGTATAAAACTACACATTTTTAACATTTGGTTTGTAGCTGCCAATTCCAGATTTCCTTGTAAATGATGGATAAACGATATTTTTGGAGTCACCCTTATTCCTCAAAAAACTTGAGATACAAACATGCCTATCGATATGATTAGTTTGAGAGCTATTGAATTATTAGAACATAACTATTGATTTTAACAATATAAATTAGGTGTTTTATAAGTTAATTTTGAAAATTACTTCTAGTCAAAAACTAGGAGCAATTGTTTCTTAAAATATCAATTTTTGGTCCATTGGGTAGCAAATGATGAGAACATAATTTATGGTAGATTATGTCATACAATAGGTTGAAATTTGAAGTCCTGTGTTATTGTTCTAGTTTAGATTGAGAATTTTAGTTGGAACCATAGTAATCCTTTTTCATAGGCTACTTCTTCTCTTCTCTTCTCCTAACTCAAAATTTCTCATGCATCAGGTTATCCAATCAATTATGGGAGATGTTGGTAACAACTCAACATAATATTGTTGATGAAAAAAGTGCAAAAATAAAGTTTTCTCTTGAGCTTCTTTCACCAACAAAGGATGGGAAGTGATTGGAGGATAGTGTAGAAATACAAGACATTACAAACTTATTCTTATGCTATGTGGAACTTGGATCTGTTGATGATGATGTTGGGTTCATGATCTGTCATGGATAGAAAATTATTTGTCGGATTCTGTAGCAAAGATAATCATGGATTTATCACTAGAAATCACACCTTCATGTGTAATGGGTACGTCAAAGACATGTGGAAGGTAGAAGAGTGATAAATGTGGTATAGTAGTGAGAATTGTAAGAGATACACAATATGTTGGTCATGGGTAGCTTGCAAATTATTAATGTTAAAAGCATGATAAACATCTTTTTCAATCGAGAAAACTAACAAAACAAAATTGCATGCAATCCTTGAGAGATTAAATTGCTCTTTTTCTACAAAATATATGATGGGATTGTAAATACAACCCTTATTTATGGTATAGTTCAAATCATGTGAAACAAATGAGATTCATAGTTCTAATAAAAGTGAATTTTAAGAAGTTACAACTTGGAAATTCCTAACAACATTTTTAGCTACAACCTGTTTTGTAACCAAAATCACATGCAAATGGATTTCTTCATCTTAGTCCTTAAAGCACTATATGGGAACTATAGAATTACTATTGTTTTTTTCTGTTTACGAATTAGGCAGTTCCAAGGACCTTCTTGATATCTTTCTACAAACATAAAACACAAATATTAGTGTTTGTCTTAAGGCATGTATCTTATTACCAAATCAAACATTTGTTGTTCAGAAATCGGTTCTTGGTGTTATTGTGACTGGTATGGAACAAAATACCAAACAATTTATCATCATAAGAAAGTATTAGAAGGTATGAAACTACAAAAGAGGGATTTTCAAGTATTTCAATATTCAGTGGAGAAGTTGTTGGAGCATATCGATCAACCACATTTCCATCTTTGTCCATCGGAAACAATGAAATTCCACTTAATATTGTCACCCAAAAGGCCACCTTTTCTTGATTTCAAGAACTTATAAATATGAGCTCCATTATCACTGTTGACCTCAACGTGCATCACAAAACTACAATATAAATACTAAAAATCCAATAAGCAGACCAGATAAGCTAGTTATTACAAGATTGTTTCTTATATGACGAATGAGTTCACATCAATAACAAAAGAAAGTAACCATGAAAATAACACAATAGGAGTGATATTCTAACCTTTTCAATTATTTGGGAATTCTACTTTAAAATGAGTACAATTTTGTGACCAAGTTATCCAGAAGAACTTTGGCAAAGGTTTGGCAAACTACGTACTGGTAGAGAAAAATATGAAAAATATGACAATTTGAGACACTAACTTTAAATGATGAATTTATGAACTCCATTGCATAAAATTTTATTGAAAAAGGAAAGTATCATGCAGCTAAATACAAAAAAACTCATCTTACAAATTTGCACAACAAGCACAACCTACGAACTAGATTCTATTTTTTCTAGAAAAGAAAAAATTAAAATAGTAAATATTAAACTACACACTAGAATCTAATTTGGTGAGAAAAAGCACCTGTAGTGTGTCCTTATAGCATCACACATGCTCTCCATTTGGAAACCTCTCGCATCACACAGATAACAAAAAAATTATTTCCTAAATGAGATAAAACATAACAAAAATGATTCGCCATGTACAGATTCAAAAAGAAAATCACTAAAACCATGGCAAGTGACTTAAATCAAGATTCTCCATAAATTATTTTGTGCATAGAAATAGGAGAGATTCTTAGCAACCTATTAAAGATAATCCATACTTAACTTGAAGGGGTTTAGGGACATTTTGTCTAATTTTCCCCTTGAGATGGTCCAACTGCTTTGCAAATGATCGGTATGCCCTGTAGTACTCTTCAATCATGCTAATAAGCTTTGACCTTTAATGGTAGAAAATTTTAGCTCGTTGAGCAAACGAATCAACCTCTGCTTCTATAAAACGCAACATGTTTTGAGTCTTCTCATCTAGCTCTGCCAGATTGTCAATAATACAATACCTTGAAGCACTAGTTCAATTTGAGAAAATGACACATAGAATACAAAATATTTATCCTAGCACAATCATCTTAGAATGACCCCTGCTATTATAAATCATATTTATAATCACTAGAAAGAAGTGTAAGTACCTTCTAGACCATTCTGAAGCCTTGCAAATTGGTTTGGACTATTGCGGCTATCCCTCCACCAAGAATAAGAAGAACTTTAGGTAGATTGCTTCATCTTTAACAAAGCAAGGACTTGTTCAGAGTTACTTTACCTGGATCTTCACAACATTTGAGAAAATAATAAAGAGTCATGCAAAATACTAGAGCAAAAAATTAGGAGAGATTCTTTTCTTTTCTTCTTTTTTTCGGAGAGATTCTTAGCAACCTATTAAAGATCACATATCTCTTACAGCTTTAAAATGAAAGAGAGATTATTTAGTAAAGAACAGAAAACACATTTCCTAAATTAGGCTTTGTGGTTGTTATTGCTAAATAAACAAGAAGACCTTGAAAATAGAAACCTAAATGCATGCATGTACCTTAGCGAAACAATCCAAATGATCATGAAAGGATGAAGAAACTATGCTATGATTTATATGGATGAAGATTTAAGTGAATGGCAGATGATTTGGGGCATAAACATATTTAACCAAATGCAAGATTCACCAACAAGATTGACTATGCATCAAAGTTCCAAACCCAATAGAAATTGAAAACTCTTTGTTTCACTCAACAAAATGCATTACAAAACCATAAGAAATTGCACTTATGCAAAAGTCTATAAGTCTATAATGAACTCCAAAAATAGAAAGGTGTCTACTCTAAACAACAATCTGCGTATTTCAGTTTTAGAAAATGCACTTTTCCCCTGCTTTTATCTAAATGCCAAGAACACAACACTTTCAAAATCTTCACAATAGGCATAACAATTCTTCAAAATATGAATGAAAAATTTGCAAAACATGCACAAGAAAGAAGATGTTCCTCACACAACATCAGCAAGCGCAAACAAATTCTCCAAAGCATTAAATCAGTGCAAATATTTACAAAGTGGAACACAATGAGAAAGGGAATACAAATTAAAACCTAAAAAATGATAAAATGCATAGAATGCTACAGAGGCTGCAGATTCTAGAACTTTGTCTAGCATAAATTATTTTTTTCTCTGAAAGCGCTCTATTTTAGAAGCTAAGATGCATTAAATTCAAAACCCTAATAGCAATCAAGAAACCATAAACGTAAATCAGCAAGAAGGGAAAAATAATTAACCTTGGTGGCAAGTTGCTTCTTGGGAGCCTTCCCTCTGGTGGAATTATGCACAGTCGACTTCGTAAAAGCCATTCTACCTTCCTCTCTTCACATACACACACGCAAATAAAGAGATCTGCAATTACCCAAATACTAACCCATTATAACAGCCAAAAAGTGCCAAAGAAATTAACCACGAGCTCCCATGGGCCATAAAGAGAAGAACCCTTGAATGCAGAATGAAAAACAACTTCCTTACCCTGCTTCTTCTGAGATCACATGGAATTTCCACCATTTATACATAGCTTCAAACCCTGATGCACAATACTATATGAATGTAGGGTTTGCAAATTTAAAAGAAAGTATTTAGAAAACCATATAAACCTAGGGTTTGTCACTAAAACTAGGGCAAGTGACTTACCTCAAGTTTTTGCACAAATTGTGTCTTTCTCTCAATGATGTGGAGGAGAAAAATGTGCAGAGTTTGCAGGTAGAATATGTAAGATGCCCATAACTATCATCCACCTATGGCTTGGCATAAGCTAGGGACTGTCAAATGAGGGGGGCGAGAGTAGATGAGCAATTATTGAGTGGACAAGTTGTTGCAACTCACCAATTTGGAGAATTGAAAGGTCAATACCAGCGAGGAAGAGTTTGGAGGAGCACAAAGCAATAGCAGTGGGGAAAACAACAAAAGGGGGTGAAAACGATCGAAAAAATGGCAAAAATGATGAACAGTTGAGATTTGTTTCATTGTATTGCATGCCCTGCCCACCAATCTACATCATCCATAAAGAAAACAAGTTTAGAAAATCTCAGCGAGGGAATGCCTTTGGTGTAAAAAACTAATTATTCTTATCTAGAGCAAAAACTAATTAAAGTTTCTACTGGTTACCAAATCTCATATCATGATAATGGTTTAGATTTGACAAAAATAAGTTATGATAAAAGATTAATCCTAGAATTAATTGCGATAGCATTGCCCTTGTTGAAAGATGCAATTAAAATTACTTGCAATAACTTTAAAGATAATGGCTTGGATGAATCCCCTCCCAGTGCATCAAAATCTTTTGTAATCATAGTGTCACACCATATGCGTTGGTGCTTAAATTGCAAAAAATAATTCTAAATGAGAAACGCAGTGCTGGGTTTCAATAAAAAAATGTACAAAATAATTCTGAATGGGAAACAGAGTGTTGGGTTTCATTTATTTGAATCTCCTTGTTTAAATTTAGAGGGTTTTACAAGTTCTTTTAATTTGAAATTTGGGAACACAATGTGGAGTATTTCAGTTCTTGAATGTCTTCAAAATCACACATTCCATTGTTGTGTTTAAATTTCGCACCCTTGAAAAAAAAATTGCAAAAAATAATTCTGAATGGGAAACGCAGTGCTGGGTTTCAATAAAAAACTATACAAAATAATTATGAACGGGAAACACAACGCTGGGTTTCATTTATTTGAATCTTCTTGTTTAAATGTAGAGGGTTTTACAAGTTCTTTTAATTTGAAATTTGGGAAACACAATGTGGAGTTTTGAGTTTTTTGAATGTCTTCAAAATCACACATTCCATTGTTATGTTTAAATTTCGCACCATTGAAAAAAAAAATTGCACAAAATGATATTAAACTACTATCTTATACTACTAATACATAAGAAAAGAGACAAACGCCATAATTTTTTTCACCAAAATAATAGACCAAGGCCTTAGTACATGAAAAAATCCAATACCCACCTTAGACATCAATGAATTCACATGGAAGTCATATGGGCTCAATCAATGAGAACCTAAATACAAAATAAAACCGCAAATACATGTTCGACCCATAACTATCTTATGGATTAAATCCCTAAATATAGTTCTCTATTTTGGAGCCACTAACACACGTGGGACTCACTTTTATGAAAAAATTCTCAGCTTCTTCTTCTAGTACTTAAGAAAGGGAAAATACTTTAAATGAGTCTAAAGTCAAATGTAATATGAAAAATAATGCCAAGGTTACCATTAGAATATAAATAAAAGATATCTCTATAATTATACACTATAGGAATCCAAATTCACATTCTAAGAGTGTTCAAGATGCATGAGATAGAAATGTGATTACAATATAAATAGAATCTTAATCCAAGCAATGTATTTGTACAATCCTTATCAAACAATCTCACTTTAATCTCAATTTTAGTAACATCCATATTCACCTATTTATGAATTTTCTCCATCCTTAATTTCATTCTCAACTTCATTCTTAAACCACTTTAGGAATCTATGTTGAAGATTAAAACCATCATTGAGTGATTTCATTTTAGGCCATAGTCTCCTTGATATAATTATTATTCCTTTTAGCAGTTGTTTATATATTCTTAAATCTAGGATTATCAATAAACTCAATTGAAGAACCAATGATATCTAGGTATTTTCCTATTGTATTAGAGGGAGGGGAAATGATAACAATAGGGGAAACATTAGATGGATCACCTCAACACTAAGATTAGAGGGGGTAGGACTTCTACTAATACTAGCTCTACCTATAGGTCTAATAAGTTTAAAGAAGATAACACTAGGAATAGTGAAGATTTAGTGGGATCATTTGTAGTTTCTTCACCAAGATTAGACCTCTTGTAAGATTTAAAAATATGGGAACTATAGGGAGAAATTTTAGTGATCACATTTTTTCCGGGTTAGAGAATCTTTTCCCACATAAAAGAGACTTGATTCTTATAAAATAAGAGCACTTTTTCATTAGCAACCACGCTATGCTTGGATTTGAGAAGTAAGGAATTGGATTTATCACAATTATAAAGTTAAATTATAAAAACTTGGTGTAGTGGACCATTCTTTCTTACCTAGAATCTCATTCATGACTTATTTCTTGATATATAATGAAAGGTACAAAGCAAAGCATACTATGTAATTATGCCTTATATTGTTTACAAAGGGAAAGTTATTTAACAAAAGATAGATAATTTATACTTCTTATTTAGGGTAAAATATTTAATGAGAAAGAAGTTGAATTCATTTTAAGGAAGAGCCTCCTTGAGATATCTTAATTATCATTTAATGAGCTTCTCAAAGCCTTTTACGAAAGTGTCAATGTTTTATTTTCTTTGACATTTGCTCGCTTGATAGGTCTTGGCTCTTTTCTTAGACATGATAGCGACTACAATGTTGAAATCTTTAGAGTCTTAAAATTTTAGATCCCTCACAATAACCTTCTTACTCTTCCATTGTACAATGAAATCTCTATGAAATAATGGATCGTAACTATCTATGTATTATATAAATGGATTCAGCTCACCCTTCACAAGGATTGCCAAATAGTAATTTTTTTATTGTATCATTGACAATAATAAGCCTCTATTCATAGTCTCTCATCTCCCATGATAATCTTCCAAATATACTAGTTCTGTAAACAAGTAGAAAATGATGAAATTATTAAGTCTCATTGGAAAAAATGAAAGAAGTTGATTCCCAAAGAGGGGTCAGTAAGGAGATCGATTGATAGGTAGTATCCTTTACAAATAAAGAGAAAAATGGTGATATCATTGACCTCCAAGTTGTAGATTGTGATAAATCTAAAGGAGTAACCCAAATAAATATTTTGATAAACTTCAATTATTATCAAGTCATTCAATAATTTTCCCAAGATAACATAATTGCAATCAACCCCACTTCTCATAATTATTCCACAAGTAATTTTACTAGGAAAATATTTTCCATCATACCAATGTGATGTTTTCCATAAAACAACTCATATTGTCTAAAGAAATAGTTTTTCCACTACCTCCATGGTAGAGATGATTAATTGTTTCCTCATTTATGGAGTGAATTTTCTTATAGCTTTTAATAATTTTTAAGATATTCCAAGACGGGGAGAAAGGTAATTGAGGTAGTTTAAAATACCGAGGGAATCTCCATTCATCATTAAGGGTGAGAACTTGATATTTAGATAGAGTAGGTGTGGACGTTAAAATCTGCATATGGTTAGTAGAATGACAAAACAATATAAACAGAAATTTAAATCCCTATGGGATAATACTTCATGATTCAAATGCAACCAAACAAAATTAAACAAAGCATCTAAACCATGAAATAAACCTATCCCATAGTGGATTGGTGCAACTTAGTTGTGCAGAAAGCTGCCCTTTCCCAATCCATGATAAGCAAGATGCCAAATGATGAGCAAGATTAGTTCTCACAAGTGGAGAGTAACCTTGCAATGAATAATTGTTGTGTGTTGTAGATGATTTGTGTTGAAATGATTTGCATTTTATAGATTCAAGGTTGAGAGATTTAGAGAGTTTGAAGAATGTGGGATCATTCATAAGCAAATGACAAGATGACACTTGTCAAGCTATGAGAGGGTGAGGAATGTGCAAGTCTTGGCCAATGTGCCAATTTGAAATTCAAATTTGGATGAAATGACATGTTTAGGGGGGATGAAAGGTGAAATAAATGCCATGTTTGACTTGTGCAAATAGCATTTAAAACCAAATAGCATTTAAAACCTTGTTGGAAGGGACAAGTCCCTTTTGGGGGGAAGATTCAAATTGGAAGAATATTCCATTTTGATTCCATTTTGAATGTAATTAGAAGAAATAATATATCAAATAAATGGTTTATTGGTGCATGTGGGTGGGTTAGTTAAGAGTTTGGATTTGACTCTAGTTGAGTCAAAAGCTAGAGAATGATAATTATGATTAGAAGTTAATTAATTTAGATTAATTAACTTAGGGAGTTTTAGGGATTTGACATTTGATTAAATCAGTTCTGATTTATTAAATCAAATGAGAAGAACATAAGGATTAAATAATTTGATTTATTTAATGAACCTTAGGAAATTAATCAATAAATTGCTTTAATTGATTAATAGCTGAAATGAATGTTAATTTGTATGATGCATGATTGTTATTTTTGCATGTCTATAGTAGGTGAATAAATATTCTAGAAAAATGTGAAAAATAGACTCAACATTATTCTCACAAAGATCACACCTATTTGGGATTGTAATGGCTCTATTTTTAAGATTATCAATAATCAATAATTTACTCTAACAAGCAACCTGTTAGATGTCATTGAATTTACGTAATATATTCTTGTTCAAAATATTCTTCTTTTTAAACACCTCAACATGTATATCATGTTAAAGGAGATAAGTAGATGCAATAGTATACTTCCATATGGAAGAACCCAACCAAATGGTCTATTTTTTCCTATTAAAATAGACTATATAGAACTCTTTAACTTCTCTATAAGGTAGCTAATAACCTCTTGATTGAGATGATTGAGAGGAGTAAATAAATTAATCAACTTTCTACATTAAGTACCATATTCCTAGTAATTAGCCACACAGTATGAAAATAAAGAAGAAAGACCATCCTTGATAGCTAAACAAGGGATTAAAAAATTACAGAGAGTGTTTCCCAACTAAGAATCATACTGAAATCTAGCCTTCAACTGATTTCCTACATTTCAAATTGGTCTCTTTCTAATGAGTTATCTATAATTTTTTACTTTAATTCATATAAGTAAGACATTATTTAAGTTATCCAAATTTGGAAAATCAATAACAAGTAACCCATTGAAGTATTTATCCTCCACTATATTAGTTCAATTTTTGTTCTCTTTTGCAAGTTTGCAAATAATTTTGAATTGGAAACATAGTGTTGGGTTTTAGTAAAAAAACTACACAAAATAATTGTGAATGGGAAACACAGTGCTAGGTTTCAGTTATTTGAGTCTCCTTGTTTAAATGTAGAGGGTTGTCTCATGGTGGGTTTCTTGCTTCTTAAAACCCATGGTTTTGCAATATGGAATGTTACAATACAGTATGACTTTCTTCCAAATCACACATTCCATTGTTGTGTTTAAATTTCAGTCGATTTATAAGAAAACTGCATAAAATAATTTTGAATGGGAAACACAATGCTGGGTTTCAATTATTTGAATCTACTTGTTTAAATGTAAAGGGTTGTCTCATGGTGGGTTGCTTGCTTCTTAACACACATGGTTTTGCAACATGGAATGTTACTTGAATGTCTTCCAAATCACACATTCCATTGTTGTGTTTAAATTTTGCAACATTGAAAAAAAAAAGTGCAAAAAAGAATTCTAAATGGGAAACACAGTGTTGGGTTTCAGTTATTTTAATCATCCACTTGAAATGTAAAGGGTTTTGTTATGGTCAGTTGCTTGCTTCTTAACACCCACGGTTTTGTTAAGGTGGCAGAATTTTGATCCCAGGTTTTCTTTGACATGGTGCTTCCTGGTGAAGTTGTGGAATGGGAAATTGAGCCAATACCAATCATTCAGCCTAATTTAATGTGGCTCCAGGAGGAACAACTCGACAGTATTTTTGAGCTACGTTTGCTTGCATGGAAGGAAAATTCCAGCTATGCGAGATATTGGAGGGTGATCTTTGTCTTAGATAGAGAGGAAGAGTGAGCCGGATTTAATAATTTGCTTAATGAAATGCTTGCGGAGATTTTATGGGCTTCGGCTCCTCCGGTTGTTTAGCGAACTTGGTTTCTTTATGCAGTTGTGAACAAAGATGGTTTCTTTTGACAGAAACTGAATCTTTACTTTACATGCATGAAAATTTTGTATTTATGAATAGTGACTGAATTCATAGGGTGTAATGGAAACAGTGTTTGTTTCTTAATGAATTATTGCAACCTTGTTTGTTTTTAAGGAGGATTGTGAACAATTATGGGAGAAAACAAATTGGGAGGAAAGAAAGAGAGGAAAAGGGGGGAGAAGGGCATTTTCTATTTTCAGACAATTTTGTTACACAAAAATGGAGCCTTTGAACCGATATTTTGTATTGAGAAAAAAGGAAATAAAATCGAATCCTTGAGTTTGTTAATATTTTCTTGATCACAAATGTCTTTGTGCTTCTATGATCATTCTTCAATATGATATTTGTTGAATCTGTGAATTCTAAAAGAAATCATGTTGTGAAATTAGTTTGTTGTTTATCTTTCCTTGTCTCAATATGGAATGTTACAATACAGTATGACTATCTTCCAAATCACACATTCCATTGTTGTGTATAAATTTCAGTCGATTGATAAGAAAATTGCACAAAATAATTTTGAATGGGAAACACAATGCTGGGTTCCAGTTATATGAATCTCCTTGTTTAAATGTAGAGGGTTATCTCATGGTGGTTTGCTTGCTTCTTAAAACCCATGGTTTTGCAATATGGAATATTAAAATACAGTATGACTGTCTTCCAAATCACACATTCCATTGTTGTGTTTAACTTTCGCATGATTGACAAAATCAATTGGAAAAAATAAATGTGATTTGGAAAACACAGTGTTGTGTTTCATTTATTTGAATGTCCATGTTTAAATGTGAAGGGTTGTCTCATGGTGGGTTGATTTCTTCTTAACACCTATGGGTTTGAAATATGGAATGTTACAAAACCGTATGAATGTATTCAAAATCACAAATTCCATTGTTGTGTTTGAATTTCACATGATTGAAAGAAAAGTGCAAAAAATTATTGTGATTCGAAAAACACAGTGCTGGGTTTCAGTTATTTGAATCTCCATGTTCAATTGTCAAGGGTTGTCTCATGGTAGGTTGCTTGATTCTTAACACCAATGGTTTTTCAACATGGAATGTTACAGGATAGTATGAATGTCTTCCAAACCACACATTCCATTGTTGTGTTTGAATTTCGCACGCTTGAAAGAAAGGTGCAAAAAAAAATTGTGATTCAGAAAACATAGTGTTGGGTTGTTGGACTATCCGATTTCCAACATGCGTTTGTGTTATATTTTATTCATAGCTCAATTGAATCTATCACCTTTAATTTTCCTCGATTGAAGCCAGAATGTCCTATTGGTTTGACGTGGGTGAGAGCAATGCAAGAACATTTTATCTATGTTTAATGAATGTTTTTTTTCTTTTTCTTTTTCTTCACACAATCCACACTAATTTTAAGTATTTGTCCAATGTTGTGATTTCCTAGAATGGGGAGAGGTTTCAAAATGGAAGAAGCTAGATGAATTGGAGGTGCAAGATGTACAAAATTGAGGCTCTCCTTTTTGTCTTCCAATTTGGAATGGGCTACTATTTTTGTCAACAAGGATAAGGTCCCTAACCATGTTGCAGGAATTCCTCTTACGAGACTTGATCAGTTCATTCATGGTGAAACGTCTATTGAAGGTGTAGAAACAAAATTTTTGGACAAGAAAATAAGAGAACCTACCACCTCCTGTACCGTCTACGACAAAAATTATAGCAAAACAATTTTGTAAAAGAGGTTTGTATATATCGACATTCATTTCTATGGCTGAATGATATTTTACTCTCTTGGTTCAACATGATGAGATGATGCCTTTCTTGTAACTACTGGTGTCAATATGGTCCTAAAGACAATAGAAACCAACCTCCACCAAAGAAGAAACCACATAAGACGTTTATACAAAAGCGAGGTTGTCAATACCACTTCATGGTAAAGGTTATGGAAGGCAAACCTGATGTTGCCTATATTATCTACAAATAAATGTTCCACGTAGATAAAAATGGTGAATTTTTCCATGGAATTCATGACACAAGTGGAGAGAAGCGTTCTATGTTTGCCGCTAATCTATCCACAGAGTGCAAAAGCTATATTAAAAGCCTTTTGCTCATGGACGTCAGTGTCAATGCAATAATGGATAGACACATCAGCAATCCTCTGTTATGTGGCATGATGTCCAAGAGAGATCAATTCCTTACAAGAAAGGATGTAATGAATGTGTGCTGAAAGGTGCATTCTACACACGCAAAAAAACACAAAGTGGATTCGACAAGTATCCTACTATAGAGTGGACAGGACTTCAACAACTTCTACTTTCAACGGCCCGATGGGAACAATACGCCTTTTGTTATCTGGGTTTAGACTCCATGGATGCTAGATAGGATGGTTAGTTGCTCGCACAATTCAGTCATCTCAATGGATTCCATGTTTGCAACTAAAAAATATGAGGTGAGGCCTTACAAACATTGACAAATAGTTCGTTGTGTTTTCAATGATCTTATTGGCTGTATACTTCACAATGCTCATGGCGAGTTGTTCTCTCTACAGTACCCATTGTATACTCTCCTCGTTTTCGATGAGCAACTGAGTGGTGTGCCAGTTGCATGGGTAGTCTCCTCACAAAAAAAGATTGAGGACATCTCTACGTGGCTATGCGTATTGCTCGAACGTGGAAGAAGAGTCGGGCCCGACTGAAGAATCAATTCATTTTTGACCGATGATGCGACTGTAGAGATCCAAGCCATACAGTATGTGCATCCCTTTCTTCATTTGTGTACCTTTCTCATTTTCTATTCATTTTCAAAGCCACTTTCTCATGCAGTCGAGCGGTAAACAATATCGTTTGTATTGTGTATTAGTGTTGTCTTTCAATGCCGTGTGCTTCTATGCCTTTTCATGTCAAAAGGGCTTGGCTAAAGAATGTATACTAGTATGCAGCCAAGGAAAGGGCAATGGACATCTTTCGTAGTCTTGGCAAGATCATGATGGCAATCGTTGACACTGAAGATTGCACCACTCAGCTATTGAACTCTTTCTTTGAAGAGTTCAATGATCAGGCCTGATTCTTAGAGTACTTCAAGAAGACTTGGTGCAAAGGAGAAGGTCGAATTGGTGAGTTGAAAATTTTTGTCACCTTGTATGATTCGCACCATTCAAATTATTTGATGTCACATCTAATACGTTGTTGCTTACTTTACTATTGGATATTTTTGTTCACAGCCATGTGGGTGAAAAATTGCATACTATTCCCACATGCCAACCAAGATACGAATGCATCCATTGAGTCATACCATTGCATACTAAAAACTCGGTACTTGTGCAATCATTTAAAAAAATGCAATAGGAGAATAGACTATTTGTATTACACACTTGTGTATAAAATGGGACCATTCTGTAGGCAAAAGGAAAAGTTGCAGCATTATGGTTTTCTAACGAACAAAAAATATTTACATATGTGATCTAGTGGTGAGCGGGCCAAGTAAATTCCAGATGATGACTGTATTCCCGATGAAACAGATCCTGGATGGTACTGGGTGAAAATTCATAGTAGGTCAATGCACTACCTTGTTCGTAAATTTGGGGAGCACCTTTTTGTTTGTGACTTCCCTTGGAGTTTGGAGGGGAACACTTGCAAACAAGTCGTCAAGGTTACTCACTTGATTAAAAGATCATTTGTTGTTGAAGGGGTGGTCCATGGTAAGTGAATTTCAATTCAAATTGCGTTACTTTATTGGAGTCAATTGTGTTTTGCATTTTCTACAGCCTAATACAAATTTCTTTTGGGTCCTCATTTAGACGGGGGAGGTCAACCAATTGATACAAACATAGATATGAATGAGACATTGTTAGAGGGGGCCATAGAAGAAAACAATCCTAATGTTCTAACCACTGTGCAGGATCCTTCTATGACTCATGTATATGATGAACGTGTGGTGACAATGTCTCTTTGGAATGACACTAACGAGCTCTTGAAGAAAGTGATGCGTACATTGCCACAATCTCTACAACGGATGAAGTCATATGCAAAATGTGTGGAAAGGTTTGTAGAGGACATACAACAATCAAATGCATTTCCATTTGAATTCATTCTAGATCCTAATCAAGCTGCAACTAGCACCGTTTCCATGCATCCATGGTTTAGTGCAACTAGGGATTGTCGTCGACGTCCAACCCGACATACAAAGCATTCCGCACAATAGTCAGATCACCGAACCCCTTTAGATGACTCCTTTTCATTGTCCATGAATAATAGTTTGAATTTGAATGTCAAAATGCAATGTTAGACTTCAGGTGCAACTGCTATGGATGTGGCAAAGGATACAACATCTAATACGGGTGAGTATGAGAAAACCCATTTCAATTTATTTATTGTAATAGGAAATGGTATTGCAGATTCCTTTTTCTAGTATGTGCTTGTACCATGCCATAAACTTTATGATTTCGTTCATGGATTTTCTTGTTCACTTCAGCATTCGAATCTCGGGAAAGGAGTCCTCGCCGATGACTATCTTTTGCGGGTGTAAACTCAATGGAAGGTATGGTTTGAATTTAATAAATTTGCTTACATAAGTCCATTGTTTGGTATGACGTTATGTAATTTAATAAGTGTATATGTTGAATCATGCAGGGGAAGCAAACCATTCAATGTTTGGGTTTTGATCTTTAGAAAATACAAAAGATTTCCAATGAAAAAGGATGCATACAAGTTGGTAACTGAGGAAAGTGCATTCAAAGGGGCTGAAACTTTGTTCCTAAAGCATGAGTAGACATTTCTAAACATGTTTCATATGGTGGTAGAGCATGGGAAGGTTTGGAATACAATATTCTATTAAAGCCTTGTTTGATAGAGATTTTTTTGTGCATAAAGTTAGGGTTTAGTAGATCAGCGTTGGCACAACCCACTGTGTTTTCCATGATGCTACGGTTATGTCAATAATGTGTTGGGAAGATATTGAAGAAGAGTGTTTTCCTGATAGTAAGGGTTGTTAAAAATTAGGAAGCTCAAATTCAGTACATTGTCCTCTTACTATGTGCATAACACTAGCCGATGTCTTCTTACTATTTTTTTTAAAGTAAGGGGTGTCATAAAACAAGAAAGTGAAGTTGAAAACAGTATTTTGTCACAATCTGAAAAAAATAATAAGTGAGCCACAACCCACTGTGTTTTCCATGATGCTACTGTTATGTCAATAATGTATTGGGCAGATATCGAAGAAGAGTGTTTTGCTAAAAGTAAGGGTTGTTAAAAATTAGGAAGCTCAAGTTCAATACATTATCCTCTTACTATGTGCATAACACTAGCTGTTGTCTTCTTACTGTTTTTCTTAAAGTAAGGGGTGTCATAAAACAAGAAAGTGAAGTTGAAAACAATATTTTGTCACAGTCTGGAAAAAATAATAACTGAGTCACAACCCACTATGTTTTCCATGATGCTATTGTTATGTCAATAATGTGTTGGACAGATATCGAAGAAGAGTGTTTTGCTAAAAGCAAGGGTTGTTAAAAATTAGGAAGCTCAAATTCAATACATTGTCCTCTTACTATGTGCATAACACTAGCTATTGTCTTCTTACTATTTTTCTTAAAGTAAGGGGTGTCATAAAACAAGAAAGTGAAGTTGAAAATAGTATTGTGTCATAGTCCAGAAAAAATAATAAGTGAGCCACAACCCACTGTGTTTTCCATGATGCTACTGTTATGTCAATAATGTGTTGGGAAAATTTTGGAGAAAGGTGTTTTGCTGAAAGTAAGGGTTGTTAAAAATTAGGAAGCTCAAATTCAATACATTGTCCTCTTACTGTGTGCATAACACTAGTTGTTGTCTTCTTACTATTTTCCATCGTGCAACTGTTATGTGCATTTTGTGTTTGGAACATATGAAGACATATTACAATGGAATGTTTTGTGAAAGAAAGGGTTGCCACAAAACAAGAAGGTGAACTTCCAGACCTTGTTTTGTTATAAATATGCAGAAAATAAAAATGTCAAGAACAACCCACAGTGTTTTCCATCCTGCAACTATGATTATTTGCATCTTGTGTTCGTAACAAAAATATATTTTCTACAATTCATTAGTTCAACTCATGTGATTGCAACAAATTAAATGCTCAAATTATTTTCCATGTTGGAAAAGACACTATCCATACACAGTTACTTAGTTATGAAAAAATTTCTTTCGCTTTCAATTATTTTTAGCAACTGTTTAGTGTGTTCCTAATTAGAGAATGTTTTGTATGTGCTGAATTTTTTGTTCTCTTTCCTTTCAAGCATTGTTCTTCCCATTGTTCAAATTGTGCGTTCCCATATGCCCATTGGAGATACTGCATGTGCTGTCTCGTTCAGTTCAAAACAATAGGTACAATCTCTTTAGTGCATTCATTATGTACATAAGTCCACTTTGCTCGCTTATTTTTTCACTTTTTCCATTGCATTGAAAATGTCCTTCTAATTAGAGAATGCAGGTCTACCTTCTAAAAAAGTTGTTTTGTCTTTCATTTTAGGAATTTTACAACCTATTGCTCCAGTTCTATAGAAGATGTCTCACAGTTCTCGAGCATGGGTCACTAGTTGGTTGACCAACTACCACCCATATCTGCCATGCAATATTCTTGATCGAATTGAGGAACTCAACCTCCCGTATAGATTGCGGGAAAAGATGTTAAGGAGAATTAATAGAAAAGGTCCAAACCGCATAGATTTGCAGTATGATAATTATGTTCACTTCTTCAACAACGTCTTTGGTGTATGGGTACATATTGGCATGGATGTTTAATATTACAATATACAAATAGATATTTTCAATTTATGCGATTGGCCAATGTCTGTATTGGTACATATTCGCATGGTGTATGGGTACATATTGGCATGGATGTGTGCATTAGACCAACAGTTATCATACAGAGGCACAATCTTACCGATCAGCTGAGCATGAGGTTTATGACATTCCTCAAGGGGGAATCTCTAATTAGTAATCACAAAGGTCATGTGGAGGAATGGTTGCTGGCCGTGTTCAAATTCAACCACATTGTCAGGTTTGAGATCCACCGTGTCAGGCCCTCCTTCAGGTTGCTACATGAGAATTACGGGGTGCCATCATTGTATGCTGTCAATTCCACCTTGACAATTAGAGTTCGACAAATGCTTCCAGATGCTGAGAACACAAAGATTATACCTGTTCGTAAATGGTTGACATAGTCTTCAGTGTGACCATTATTAAATGTGCATTGTAATTTTCTTCAGATTGTATAATATTAACTCGAAATGTTTTTACATTTCATTGTCTGATGCATATTGCTCTTATAAAATTTGATGGTGAACTTGAATACATTGTTTTTTTACAGCCTATTTTTTCTATTTTGGAACTTTTCTTGTGCATCTTCTCTTCGAAATGTTTAAGGATATTGAAATGGAATTTCGAAATCTGCAACTTTTCTTGTCTTCTTACTGTGTGCATAACACTAGCTACTATCTTCTTACTATTTTTCTTAAACGGGTGTCATAAAACAAGAAAACGAAATTGAAAATAGTATTTTGTTAAAATCAGGGAAAAATAATAAGTGACCCACAACCCACCGTGTTTTCCATGATGCTACTGTTATGTGAATAATGTGTTGGGCAGATACCGAAGAAGAGTGTTTTTCTGAAAGTAAGGTTGTTAAAAATTAAGAAGCTCAAATTCAATACATTGTCTTCTTATTGTGTGCATAACACTAGTTGTTGTCTCCTTACTATTTTTGCAAAGTCCGGGATGACCCAGTGTGTTTTCCATCTTGCAATAGTTAAGTAATTTTTTTGTTGGAAACATACAAACAAATAGTGAACAAGACTGTTTTTCTTAAAGTAAGGGGTGTCATAAAACAAGAAAGGGAAGTTGAAAACATTATTTTGTTACAGTCCAAAAAAAATAAGAAGTGAGCCACAACCCACTGTATTTTCCATGATGCTAGTGTTACATTAAATTTTTTTTCGAAACATATGGGCAGATATTGAAAAGGAGTGTTTTTCTCAAAGTAAGTGTTGTTAAAAAACTACAACGTGAAATTCAAAAAATTCATTTCTCACAGCCTGCATAAAATAATAAGTGAGCCACAACCCACTATATTTTCCATGATGCAACTGTTATGTGAATAATGTGTTGGGAAGATATCGAAGAAGAGTGTTTTGTTGAAAGTAAGGGTTGTTAAAAATTATGAAGCTCAAATTCAATACATTGTCTTCTTATTGTGTGCATAGCACTAGTTGCTGTCTTCGAACAAGCTTTGCAAAGTCCGGGACAACCCAATGTGTTTTCCATCCTGCAACCGTTAAGTAATTTTTTTGTTGGAAACATATGAATAGATAGTGAACAAGACTATTTTTCTTAAAGTACAGGGTGTCATAAAATAAGAAAGCGAAGTTGAAAACATTATTTTGTTACAGACCGGAAAAAATAAGAAGTGAGCCGCAACCCACTATTTTTTCCATGATGCTAGTGTTATGCAAATTTTTTGTTGGAAACATATGGGTAGATATTGAAAAAGAGTGTTTTTCTCAAAGTAAGTGTTGTTATAAAACTACAACATGAACTTCAAAACATTCATTTCTCACAGCCTACATAAAATAATAAGTGTGCCACAGCCCACTGTGTTTTCCATGGTGCAAGTGTTATGTGAATAATGTGTTGGTCAGTTATCGAACAAGAGTATTTTTCTGAAAGTAAGGGTTGTTAAAAATTATGAAGCTGAAATTCAATACATTGTCTTCTTACTGTGTGCATAACACTAACTGCCATCTTTGAACAAGATTTATGAAGTATGTGATAACCCAGTGTGTTTTCTATCCTGCAATAGTTATGTATACGAACTATTATACAGGAACCAATTTAGGTTATATGGAGAAAATACTCCAAGATAAATATTGGTTTAAAATTAAAGTAGCCCCCTTAAATGGAGAAGAGATTTGAACAAATATGTTTGTAGAGGATAAACAACTCATAGAGAGTGGCGTTTTAGAATATTGAGACTTAAAACCTTACTTTAAAGGTTTTCTAGAAGGATGAATAGGGAAGTTTGTAGAGGATAAACAACTCATACAGAGTGGTGTTTTAGAATATTGAGACTTAAAACCTTACTTTAAAGGTTTACTAGAAGGATGAATAGGGTTTTCTAATCCACCAATATATGCTTTGCTTTGTCATTGGCATTTGGGTAAGGGTACACCATTAAAATGAATTCTTTACCAATCACATTGTTGTCATTACCATATGGTTGAAGGTGCATAATGAGAATCAAGGGTGCATTACCTTATTGAGATATTTTGATGGGCCTATTGTAATCACCTTTGCAATTGTTGACATTATTCTAATTTTCATCATTCTTTTCTTGAGGAATTTCACTTGTTCATTCAGAAGTTGATTTGATCTTGTGAGTGACTCATGGATAGTCCTTATTTTTATGTTTCTAGGATTGAGACCCATCATATTGTTTAGGTAGTTATATATATAATATGCATTACAAATGGTGCATTTCAAAAATTAGTATATCATTCTATCCACTTGTATGGATTATCACAATCCAAAACTAGATTACTGACACTTGATGGGTTTCAAATCCCGTACCTCATGGATTTAAAAAAAAAAAAAATTCTCAAATTTATTGATAAATGGTGGCATCGATTGTTCCCATACCAACCACTTTAGCATTAATAACCAAATGTAAAGTGCAAGCTCTAGAGAAATTTAGTTATCAAGCATGTTTGATGATTTTTAACATGTATGAACATAAAGACCATAACCAGATCACAGAGACTGACAACATTATAGAAACCCAAAAGCTGAAATATTTACAAGATAACATAATCTTACGACAACTTTAAAACTGAATGACATATGATAAATAAATGAACATGAGGACAAAAACTGTCTTCATAACTGTTTCAACTCATATAATTGTATTTACATATAGTTAGAATTTTATATCCTTATCACAATATGCAAGATGACTGAACATGTAACAATATGCAGTGTACTAGAGTTGAAAAACACTTGTATGCCAAGTCAAGTGATTGTCAAAGAGCTGAAATGAAGAGACCATCAACTGAATTACCAGACCAATACTGAATTGTTTACCAATCAAAAACTTCTTATTGTCTTATTGCTTTGACATTAATGCCAACACATGCCAGAGGGGACAACACAAGAGTCATGTAAAATTTGTGTTCCAAACATATGAATAGATAGTGAACAAGACTATTTTTCTTAAAGTCTGATATGAAATGGATAACAATTATGTGTTCCAATGACATGAAATGAGTATATATGTTCAACATAATTATATAGTAATAAAATAATTAAAGAAACCCATGAAAAGTCTCTTATCAAATGTATAACACCATAGTGTTGAAACATATGCAAATGGTGTATCTCTACACCACAATTGTTCAATATTGAAATTATGAAACCCACAAAGCAGAATCAATATTCGGAGCCTGTCTCATCAATTACTACGCTGCCTATTCCTTGCAATCGAGTTTAGGTCTGTGTAAAATATGACATGTTTCTTAGGGTCCTTGTGTATTTTAAGAGGGGTGATTCCAGATCCACGAACCCTCGTAGATGATGAACGTGAATCAACAGATTTCTTCATACTCTGTGCTTTGTTTGTGTCAAGTTTAACGCCTTCACCCTATAGAAAATAATTAATGAGAATTAACGTATGCATGGAAACAATATACATAGTATGATATATATATATAGCAACATATCATTTATGTGTACCTCTAGAATAGAATGCTTCATCTTGATGACTTGCCATATGACAAAGCTGCCCACACACTCTGTGATGGTCTCTACGCCAGGCATGGGAAAAGGAACGTAGCATCATCGACCATCAATGGCCTCAACAATGCTGACTCTCGCACAATTTTTTGGGTGCCTCAAGTAGTCGTTGTGAGCATTTCTTGTGACAACATGTAGAATGCCTTTCGCAACCCATTTATGCCACCTCCTAAGGTCGACGTGATCACCGACTTTAAAAGTTATGTCGTTGAACTCTATCATCTGTTCATCCACCAAATTTTCCTGCAATGGAAACGTCATTGATGTGAAGCATAATTGAAGGCACATTAAAAGATTCCTAAAGAAATAAGAACAGAGCATGGAAGTGTGTTGGGTCTCATACCAATATAGATGGCACACTACACCTCTCCTTGTCCCCATTTCCATATTTATTGCCATCTCCCCCTTGCAAGCCAGTGCTCTCCTCCTCCCCGGGTCCATCCTTATTACCCTCTCCCACTTGCAAGCCACTGCTCTCTCCATCCCCATGTCCATCTCTGTTACCGAGTTCCACATTCAAGCCGGTGTTCTCCCTGTCCTGATGACCATCTATGTTACCCCATCCCACTTCATGGCCAGTGCTCTCCCCATCCGCATGTCCATCTATATTAGCCTCTCTCATTTCAATCGCAACGACATCACCAATTAGGTCAAGGCCAACACTTCATTGTTTATCCTTACCCTATAATAGCAGGAATTAAAAGGTCATTTCAAATTCAGGTGCACACAACCAATTCATTGAAATAATCAAAACAAACATTAAATAAAAGAATTGAAATTCACCATTTCTTCTAGTTCCTCCATGTCAAGGCACCTTGACACGTTTGATGGCATATGCTCCTTCTTCTTCTTCTTCTTCTTCTTCTTCTTCTCAACATTGTTAGACAGTGGGTCGGGAGGAACAACATCATCTTGTGCTTCCATGGGCAATTGTTCACCACCAAAAATCATAAAAAACTGCTCGAGGGTAGCAGTTCATTGTTCATCATTGTTGTATAATTGGAGGAATTGAAATGTTGCACCAAACTCAGATGCATGCAACCAATTCATTCAAATAATCAAAACAAACTTTAGAGTAAATAGAAGATTTGGAGATCACCGTTTGTTCTCGTTTCTTCTTCAGAGGGTGCCTTGAAATTTTCAACTATGTAGGATGCTTACACTGAATGTTAGACGTAGGGGTGGGAGGAACAACATCATCTTCGCCTTTCGTGGGCACAACTTCCTCTAGCAAATGAACCCTACTCTACTAGGGGGAAGAAACCACTTCTCAACCACCACCCTATCATGTCATGTAAGCTAACATTAAGTGAAACTTGTATGCATCCGAACATAAAATTTGAAGTAAGAAAAATTCACATTTAACTGTTCAGTTCGACATTACCATTCCTTCCTGTCTCTTTGTCTCCTACAATTGTAATGTTCTTTTCCTTCTCTGCTCCTTCATCTCCTCATTGTTGTATAATGCCATTTGCTTCTTCACCTCGTCCTTTCCTTCTTGGGGAAGTTGAAGGAAGTTTTGTTTCCCATACTTTTGACAGACATGTCTAATAACACACTTCTATTGTAGCTACTACCATATATTCATTTGGTACTCTATATTTTCCACCTTCTTTAGAAGTTACTCTTTCAATTTATCAGGGGGAGAAGTGGGTTGTTTTGGTTCCCCCCAACATAGCTCGGCCACGCTTTGGTGCCTGAAGAATAGGAAGGTGGTGATGCTGAAACCTATGCATGTTGAACACTCTCCAATCATAATACTTTCTCGTACATTCTTCTACAATACAATAATATAGATATCTACCATTCACTGTTTCTCTTATGTATTCAGTAGCAACCTGCACTGCAAATTTGGAAAAGAAAATCGCTTAATATATTTGATATTCAAAAAAATTGAATGCACAATATATACACATAGCCAAATGATGCAATAATTCAATTATTATATCTACCTTCCCATCCACCACATCACCTTGTGCTTCATTGGATCCCTCTCCATCCTTAGGGTCTCCCTCTACACACTTTTCCTTCCAGTCATGGACTATGGCAAGAGCGCAATCATCTCCCTGATTATTTTCTTGAATCAAAGGAATGGTATATGCCAAAATCAAAATATTTGTAACAGACATGATATTTTTGAACTGAAATTAGAAAGCATTCTAATTCATGCATAGGAAGGGAAGGGCAATTGCAAGTTCACAATCAATTACCAAACACGTCGTTACCTTACAATTGACCGTTTTCGTAAATCAAGGGGACTTCCTCTCTACCATGGTTGCTTCCTCCTAAATAAAACATTCCCACTTTCCAATCAACCTCATAACCACTTATGAGAGATTAAAATTATACATTTGATTGCATCTTGTAATTACCAGATCTTACCTGGACATTTTGTGAATGCGACTACCCCGAAGAAGATGCGCTACTACACAACCTTTCAGGTGTGTTGTCCACATCAATGACATCCTTCACTGTAGGAACCAATTTCCGTTTTACAACATGCATCCTTGGTTTCCTATAAACTGTAAAATTGTTGCAAGGGATGGACAGTTAAAGCTCCAAAATTTATTGCACAATTTTGTAGTAATCAAGCAAATATTTTTTTTAATGAAAACAAGAATTTGAAACGCACAACCCACATTGTTGTAAAATGCTATACAAGTAACCCACTATGTTTTACAACATGCAATTGTTTTGTCCAATTATTATTGTCAATCACGCGAAGATACTGAATTGCAATTTATACCATAACTAACAGTTGTAATTTTTGGAGGTGCCATTTTTACTTTCATACTATGTAAATAAGAAAATGTTTTCAAGACACTCAAACTGTTATCCAAATTTTCAGGTTGGAAAACACAGGGTGTTATAAACCAAGCAACCCACAAACTGTTCAAACATAACACTTTCTATTATCAAGACTATAACAAAACACTATATTGAAGTTCACATTCATATTTTATAACAATCCATCACATGCACTAAACATTCCATTTGAATATCGTAATATTTTTCGAAAAGAAGATGCACAAAAAATATTGCACGATGGAAAACAAATTGGGTTGTCCTACACTTTTCAAATCTTGTTCAATGACAACAGTTAGTGTTATGCACACCGTAAGAAAAAAAATTATTGAAGGTCACTTTCATATTTTATAACTACCCTTGCTTGCAACAAAATTTGCATTATGGAAAACCTAGCGGGTTGTCCGTCGCTTCTCAAAAGCTTAAATAATTATGGTTATTTAAAATCTTTAGGATCATTTAGGTTATATATAATGGGAGCAAGCTAACTCCTGGACAAAATTCATATATATATATATATATAATATAGGATATGTCAGTTTGAAGCGTATTTTTGTGTTGAGGGTTTTGAAATGTTTGTTTCGTTTCCTCCCCATATGCTAGTTTTCAAATTTTTCCATTTCCAAATGAAATAAGCGACAACCCATTGTAGAAATATGAGTGAAATTACTGAATAATGTTTGTAGAAAGCAAAATGTGTGGATTCTGAAATGAAATGCTATATTTCAAAAATCATGTAAAATCGGGAATGTCGCCATTGTTCGCATAGTTTTTTGGAATGGATAGAAAAGGTCATAACATGGCATTCAAAATCATAATTGGGAAATAGCAAAAAGCCCACATCCCATCCAATTTTTTCCGACATTTTATACTCTATTGTTTTGGAAAACACAATGTCTCATAAAACGTGGACTATTGTAAAACCCATTGTTTCACTACGACATCTCCTCATGTTATGTATGTATCCACGTATGTTCTTATGTATGTTTTTCATGTGTTTTTCAATGTGCATAGGTGCATTTTGTCTAGGAATTTGGAATCAGCATATCGGAGCCGGCTAACTCCTAGACAAAATTCACCTATGTACATTGAAAAATGCATTAAAAATATACATTGATACTACACAACATGACAAGACGTCATAGTTGAAAACACACTGTCTCCTCTCTATTGCAGAGGAACCGACATATCCTGTGTTATATACATATGTCAATTTACGCCTGAAACTGGCATATCCTATGTTATATAAAGAGATGTATTTGTTTCATTAATGAATGAAAATCCTTGCTCTCAAAATTTTAGTAGATATTGACCTATTCAACTAAAGGTGACATATCCTAGTATCTATGATAATAATCCATGTGAAAATCTCCACTATTAACATGCTTGATTAAACTTGTAGTCAAATTCATTGAAAAGAAAATGATTCGACATTATGTTTACATTTTTCACAAAGATTTTATACCAAAATAATTGTAGCTATGTAGGTATATAATATGCTCATATAGGTCTTCTAAATTCCTCAGGAAATTCTTATTCTCTAAATATGCACACAAATGTATGTGTGTACATATATACGTATAGATATACATATACATATGATGTGGTAAGTACTATTTTCACATTATACTCTTTGAGTATGGTTATTTTGATAATAATAATTAAAAAGTGCATGCACTATCTCTCTTATCCTACTAAATTTTCACATTTTTTCATTCATTGAAACTTTTGAAGATTTTTTTGAATCATTCTCATTATACATAAAATTCTTTACTTGGAATCTACAAGTCAAAGGAAAGAAACTTGGTTACTTCTTTCAAGTATATCTTTGTAAGATATAGAGGATGAATGAAATATTGAAGGCATTAAGACCCATTAAAAATGGTTTTAGATTGAGAAATATACATATACTTGAAAACCCTTTTTCCTCCAACCATCCTATTTAAATCTATTGAATGATATTCTCTCCTGGATAAAAATAATTAAAATCAAAATGATGCATTTAAGGGGGAGGAATCCCCTAATAAACCTCAAACCAAAATACCCAAATGAGCTTAAATCAAATTCAAAATGTAAATCAACTTCCAAAATGACTAAAGTTCAACTCACATAGTTTTGTATTAACATGATTTTATGTGAAAGTGAAACCCAAACCTTTGAAAATGATCTAACAAAGATAAAAATAAAAATACAATACAATTAAATTATGTTGCTCTGATTAGAAACAAAACTTGGGATCTTGTTCATGCACCTTTAAAAATAATTTGTGTTTATTTTCATGGGCTATCTAAAATGTTGAATATAACTTTAATGGAGTTCAAATCAACAAGTATAAGGCAAGCCTAGCTACTGGAGGATTCACCCAACAACATGACTTTTTTAATTATAAAAAATATTTTCCCATGTGGTAAAATGAGCATCATAAGATGCTTATTTCCTTAGAAGACTAATACGACTACAAGATTCACCAAATGGGTGTGAAAATATATTTTTGAATGGTGATCTTCAAGGAAAAAGCTATATGTCTCAAATCGAGGTTATTGAACAATCAAACAAAGTGTCATGTGTATGTACAGAAAATATTTGTATGGTCTTAAAAAATATTCTAGAGCCTTGTATGCAAAGATTACAAATTTTCACTCTTTGGATTCTCGGTGTATTATTATGATAAGGATTTATTTATTAAATTAAAAAAGATCAAATTAGAGCTATAATTACATTATATGTGGAAACCTTATAATATAGGTAGTTTTAACTCTCTAATCCATAAGTATAAAATATAGTCATTCAAAATAAATGATATGGGTCTTCTTTATCATTTATTAGGAGTAGCTATATTACAAGATTTGTATTCTATTATATGGTATCTCAAGCAAGGTATCAACATGAGTTACTTCATACATTTAATGTGTTGGATTATAAACCAACTTCTACAACTATTATGGTAAATATTAAATTAAACTTTAAGTCATAATGTGAAAAGACCAATCCTACCTTGTATAGACACTTGGTAAGAAATATGATTTACCTAGCTATATAGAGTATATATTACCCATATAATAGGTATTGCACCTGCATTTATGAAAGATCCTTACATGGATCATTGAAAATGGGAAAATTAGTATTATAATTATATCAAATGTATCAATTAATTATGTTCTTTATTACTATATAAAGAATATTTTTAGATGATTTCTGGATTTGAGTGTAGGAATTTGATTGTCTAGTTGTTGTGTGTTAATTTTTTGTGTAATTATTTTCTCTCATCTCCTTGGTTAGAGTGCCTTCCTCTCTTTTCCCCCCTATCTCTTCCTTTTTATTCAATTCTTGGTATGCAATTACTCATTTCACTCCTTGAGCTCTCTAATATCTTGATGATGGATAATGGAGTATGATCCGAAACATTTGTGATGCGAAAATTCCTACACAATCAAATCCAGAAATCATCTAACAATAATCTATATGGATTGTGGAAACTTGATATCATTAATAGATAAAGAATATCAAATCATTTGGCTACTATGATATTGACTATGTTAGTGATTTTATTGATATAAATCCACTTCAAGCTATGTCTTCAAAAATGATGTAGGTTCTATCACATGAATTAGTAAAAAGAAATATGTAACATGCCCATTGTTCTACATAGTAATTTTCCTATGTTTTAACCTCAAGTAAATAGATTAAGCATCTAACCATCATGAGCAATAAATTTATTTTTTTCAAAACTATAAAGATAGCATGCACATTAGAAATAAATATCTTTCCAAACTTTTCCATTGCATTATATCAAAGTATTACAAATTTCCAAAGTAATGATTTCATAGTACATGATAACATGATATCATTTCTCTTTTTACAATCTTTCCATCATAATGGATACAAATTACATAAACATGGCTCTACGAAGCTTACTAGCAATAGATGTATGAATAGTCTTGGGAATTCCCCATCCAAATCTTAGTCGCCAACTAATGAGGAGAAGCATCACTTAAGTTCTTTTTCGCCAACCTTGGACTAACTACGATCCCTCGCACAACTATCAAATTGATACATGGCCCTACCCTTCAATGAAGAGATTGGTTTGGTAACCTCATAATAAATATTGACCTTTTTTTGAGCTTTGTGTTGTGTCCTACATATCTAGATCTATCACACAATAGCTACAACCTACATATATGGCATTCCTTACTCTAGTATGTAAACCTAGATCATAGTGAATTGACAATGTAAATAGTGGCAACTTACACTACTTTGGCCAAAGTATGTCATTCCCTCAATATTAAAAGTGGACTTCATATATTTCACACACCTTCCTAGCTCGATTTATGTTGACCATTCATAATCTATGCATAGGCTATCCCCTTCATTGGATTATCCTAACCCCAGGAATAACCTATTTTCTCTTTTATGTTTGTTATGACACTTCTACTTAAGTAATTCAAAGTAACTCTTACTTATGAATTACCATATGAGGTAGCATAACATCACATCACTAAATGAATCTAGTAATAAAGGTACAATCCCAACTATAAAAGTCTTTAATCAAGGGTTTATCTCAACATTAAATGACTCTGCTTCAAAAGCATAAACTTATCAATAAACGACCTCAATTTAAAAATAAAATCTTCAAAAATAAATTTCTTTAATCAAAGTATAATCTCATCAATAAAGGTGTAACACCCCACCACATAACCCTAGCGGAAGATGAAAATACAATGGAAGCATAACAAATTTTCTTTTAAAAGTGTAATTAACAATAAGTAAAGTGAACTACACTTAACACATACATCCTCTAAGGTACACGGCAATGCTTACATTTGAAACCCATAACATACAAAAGTAAACTAATCCATAGCATATAAATTATACTCATGAAATAAAGAACATAGATCCAATAACACTAAACTCATCTCATAATTTACAAAGTACATAATAAAATCATTCATAGATTGCATTCATTCAATAAATCAGTTACAAGGCTCATTTCCAAAATGAGGTAGATCATACAAACAATATTACAATAATAATGATACAACAATCCTCCTCGAATATAAATGAGGAGTAGTATATATACAATAACATCCAACTAAACCAATAGAATATAAGAGATGGTACAAAACAACTAGAACATGCAAGCTCTTTAATCTGGAAAATCTTGCCATCACGAACATGAAGTGGAAATCCAACGTTGTAAGGTGCACGTTCCACCCAACCAAGTGGTAGCCGAAGACCCACCCCCTATGCTAGGAGATAGTTAAAGGGCTTCCTAGAAAAAACCAACAACCTCAAGACACAAGCAAGCACAAGACTAAACTAAACAAGTACAATACATAATATGAAGGTTACATTACTTCCAAAGTAAAAGAATCAAGTACATCAACTGAAAAATACAAAATGTTATCATAGGAGGAGTGTCATCACAAAGTAGCATGGGTTACCCTGGTAGATCTTCCTAGGCCCCGACCCCCATATTGGGTTACCCTAGTAACCTCTCACGATCCCCAGCCCCACATGCACACCGATGTGGAATCAAATATCTTTTAAAGGGACAAGATAATGATCTTTTCATTCTAGGACTATTAGGTAGTCCTTAGAACGAGCTATCCAACAAATATAATTTTAATATGTTTTTATTTTATTATGTATTTGTTTTTCTAGTTTTCTTAAACATAGGTTTTTCATTGAAAATGAAGGTCTATGTTCTGCACATGTGGAAAAATAACAGATTATCAAAAAAAAATTGAAAAATATGAGTGCACCGCATATTGAAGTCCTTGATCCAACAAAAAAAAAAAAAGAAAATGATATATACAAAAAAAGTTACGCATTATATGGTCGCGCTATGTCTGAATTGTAATTGGTTTGACTTCAAAACTTGATTAAATAAAAAATATTCAATAAAAAACTATCTAACCAAGTGGAAGCACTAGATATTGGAGTTACAAATCTAAATTTGAAAGAATTAGAATTTTATCCTTCATGGAAAAAAATTTATGTGTTATACGGTGTGCATCGCTTTTTAAAAATGTTGTTTTTTGAAAAAAACCAGTTTTCATGGGAGATGGAAAAAGAAGTGTAATTTGATTCCAAAAAATTTGAAAAAAATAATTTTAGAATCTACAGACAAAATGTGACGAGACTCTAGTTTGCATCATCTTCAAATTCCTCATGGTTTAGCCACTATATGTGCCCGAATGTGAAGATTTAGTTAAAAAATATTATTTCAATGTCCAGTTTGGCCAAAAATTGTAAACCACTATTGTGGGATCACCTTGGGTACTCTAGGTACAATTGAGTCCACTATGTTGTCCTTGTGAATCTGTTAGTGGAGTTTTTAAGTGATCACATGTTCATGGATTTGACTTTTAGCATGATGTACTCTGTGGAAAAGAGTAGCGTGAAAGAAAATTGATATAAGATTATGGATGGAAGTAATGATATGTATCCCATGGGTTATCGAATTGGATGTTATTATGGGATTATGTATGTAGTTGTGCCCCCCTGTAAATGTAAGGAACCAGTAACTGTGTCTTGTTTGAGTGTTGTGAATACCTCGTACTTGCTTTGTGTGTCCATGGAATGGTGTTACTTGGTACCCATCCATGGGAAAAAGTTGCATTTTGATGTGGAATTTACCATACCAAAATGTGTGTTTGCATGTTTGTTACCTGATTGAGGGCCAACCCATGTGTGGTTGAAACTTATATATAAGAGTAACCAAAAGTTAGTTTCATAGATTCATTTTCTTTTGGTTCTCTATCCCCTCAATCCCTGAAGGGATAGTAGCAGCCACAAATTTCCTTAGGTGGAGTGTGCAGCGTACGCATATTGCGACACAGAGCATCTTAGCTCAACCAATCCCAAGGAAACATACCCACTACTTTCCCTTATGATGGATCAGGATACTTGATCCATATGTGTTAGCCCAATCCCCAAAGATTTGAGTACAACAACATAGGTTTGTTAGTATATGTCTGGCCATCCATAGAGATGTTCATTTGGCATTAGTGAGTAAACTTCATTTGTATGAGAGGTGAAGCTCTGGTAGCCCCATATAGATATTATCATTTTTGCATCATATATATACCTTATCTGCATGCATTCTAATATCATGCAATAGATACGATGCCACACCCCACTGATGTTCTGACATAGTGATGGTGATGTTGTCATGTTATACGATTCCATGTGCTTAGACACATGAAGGCACATTATAAGATTGTCTTTGATAGCCTACTTGTGTGATGAGCATTATGGGACCTGGAACACTTGTAGAGGGATACTCATGGTTTCTTCGCCCATGTTGTTCAAGTAGCATATGAGTAGATCCTAGCCATGTATACCTTTGGCTACAATGACTTCCTATGTGTGCCTTCTCCATGAGGTATTGTGATGCAGGGTGTGTTCTACATGTGCCTACTTCTATGAACCCACAAATACATTGTTGTGTGGCATATGACCAATATGTGCCTTCTCCGACTGGTGTATAACCATGTCGAGTGATGATGTGATAGTCGTGGATACACTCTAGGTCATGTGGATGTCGTGCTTACTCTGCACCACATGAGGGCTATTACTATAGCCGGACGTTGTTTCCTCCTTCCACATTTTGTGGCTAGTAACTAGTCACACAGTGTTGTATAGTGCAATTTTAAATATTGTGAACTTTCTTTATAGTTATTGATGATTTTCATTTGATTGTGAAGGCTAACACCTTGTTTATATTTGATTGTGATGGTTTAGCGATAACTTGTGACCTTATTTACTTATAACCCTACTGGTTATATATTTGTTTTAGTGTTGAAATTACGCGTATTTATTTCCTTATTGTTGAAATTGATTTTTTTTTTGCACTTCTTTATGACTTTGGTGGCTAAAGTAGTTATCTTCATTCTTTTCAATGTCGGTAATGTGTTGTAATGTGAATCCTCTCCAAGGACATATGAGGCAGACTTGGTGAGTGTATACAAGGAAGTAGATGTAGGGAACGTTGAGGATGGGGGTATGTGAGGTTATTATGCAGCTAGAACCCATTACCCACCTATGTGTGATGACTATCTCTTGGAGGCTAATCACCATATACAACAAGAGATAGGTCATTGTGGTCTTGCTTTGATGGTCTCACCATATGTGTGGCCTAACACCATCAAGCCACTGATTGTGATGTTTGGTTTATGTGAGATGGTTATTGGCTCTTGGTTCATAGATTTTGTATCATGGATTAGTACGCTACTTTTCGGTGTTCAGATGGACCCATGTGTGGCTCTGTGTTATGATTTTCGGTGATGTGTATTTGTAGAATGTATGTTTAATCTTGAGTATGGTGCTTGATTTATGAGTTTTTGTATGTTAATTTTTCATTTTGGTTGTGACTCCTTTCTTGGGTGGTGTGTATAGGATGCCTAGGAGAGGTGGTCGTCGATTCAATCGTCTGAACTCTTCTTTTCTAAGTCCCCATGAGAAGGATTGTGTGGAGCATCTAGGTCCTCAGTTATGTTCTTTGTTTGCCCTAGACAGGAGAGTGTTCTTCACCAACAACACTTTGAACCTAAGTGTAAGGTTTCACAACCTCATCATGATGGTAATGATTCTCAATATAGAAAGAACCAAAATTGGAGGCATTGTAAGTGCAACCGTCAAGAGCGGCTGACACAAAGTGCACATGCTGCAACAGGTAGATGTACGGGATGTTACACTTTCGGCCAGCAGGGCCACATAGCTAGACAGTGTCCTCAGAGGAACACACCTGAATTCATTCAGAGAATGATGATTATGGAGCTAGTGAGGAATGATGTAGGAACGACCCATAGTACGATTGCAACAATTGATCATCATCGAGAAGAGCATTAGGGCATAGATGTGGAGATTTTTGGTAGCCGACAGGCAGCTGATTCGGGAGTTCATGGAAATCTTGCAGTACAGGAAGCTGAGAAAATACCTTCAGTGTTGTATTCTATGCATTGATTCTTGTTATGTTAAGCCATGTGTTTTTGAGACTTTCGTTGGTGGTTGCTTCACCATGTTGGTTGTTTGGATTGGCAATTTATTTGGCTTAGAGGATTATGACTCTGGTTACTATTGTTTTTATGTTGAGGTATGGAGTGGTTTAGTTTTGAAACCATTGATGATGTGTGATTATATGGAGATTGTACTAGGGGTATTTGCAAGCTTCCAGAAGTAAGTCTGGCGCTAGGGGGGAGAATGTAACACCCCTCTATTTTTCTCTTATGTTTAGATTATGATGCTTTGTTATTTTTTTATCACTATTTATAGAGCGATGTGGATTATATGTTATGATGTGATGATTCTCTATTTTGATGTTATCATTTTGACATGCCTTTGATTAGCATAATGATTATTTGGAATAATATTGTTATTTGCACGTGAGTAGATTATACATCTTCGAATTGTCAGTTTCATGATACTATATTGGTGAAGGGGATGAAATTGCATCACTTGCTTGCGAGTGCCCACCGATTCTATGATTCCCTCTTCACGGTGTGTTCTATTATGAGGTATATATGCATATTCTATATGTGCCTTGTTTATAGGTTTGCAAGTACAAGACATTGACTCCACCTGGCTTCACAAGTTGAGTGTGTCCACCCAACGCTAATGTTGATTAGGAGATAGTAGCTAGGATTCTTGTGTCAAGCCTTTACCCTGGTATCAGTGTGTCATCGGGTCTAATCGGATTTGTTTGTAAAAGTTCTTTAATTATGCTTTGGAATAATTATGTTGAAACGTTTGAAAAAGGGAATTTTATAAATTTAATTATTTAAGATGATTAATAAATTAATCTTATTTTAATGTTAGAAGTTGTGAATTAAATTATTTATTTATTTATTTTAATTGGTAAATAGTCTAATCTTAGGATTATATTATTTATTAATAAATTAAATTAGTTTAATTAAATAAATTTGAAATGGTAAATATTTTGGAATTATTTAATGTTTTTAATTTTAAATGTTTGGAGGATTTTATGTAAATTGGTTGTTAAGATATTTTTTGAGCTTTAACATGTGTGGTAAGAATTTATGAGGTTGTTGGATATTTATTCATAGGGAGAAAATTGTGGCTTTAACAAAAGAAGTGAGAAGCTTCTTCACGACAGAAGCACAGGGATATTTGTTGTACATTTGTTGCAAGCAGAGGGTTTTACAAGATGTTTTAATTTGAAATTTGGGAAACACAATGTGGAGTATTTCAGTTTCTTGAATGTCTTTAAAATCACACATTCCATTGTTGGGTTTAAATTTCGCACCATTGAAAAAAATATAGCAAAAAATAATTATGAATGGGAAACGCAGTGCTGGGTTTCAATAAAAAACTGTACAAAATAATTATGAATGGGAAACATAGTGTTGGGTTTTATTTATTTGAATTTCTTTATTTAAATGTAGAGGGTTTTACAAGTTCTTTTAATTTGAAATTTGGGAACACAATGTGGACTATTTCAGTTGCTTGAATGTCTTTCAAATCACACATTCCATTGTTGGGTTTAAATTTTGCACCATTTTAAAAAAAAAACTGCAAAAAATAATTTTGAATGGGAAACGCAATGCTGGGTTTCAATAAAAAACTATACAAAATAATTATGAATAGGAAACACGGCGCTGGGTTTCATTTATTTGAATCTTCTTGTTTAAATGTAGAGGGTTTTGCAAGTTCCTTTAATTTGAAATTTGGGAAACACAATGTGGAGTATTTCAATTGCTTGAATGTCTTCAAAATCACACATTCCATTGTTATGTTTAAATTTCGCACCATTGAAAAAAAAAACTACACAAAATGATATTAAACTACTATCTTATACTACTAATACATAAGAAAAGAGACAAAAGCAATAATTTTTTTCACCAAAATAATAGACCAAGGCCTTAGTACATGAAAAAATCCAATACCCACCTTGGACATCAATGAATTCACATGGATGTCATATGGGCTCAATCAATGAGACCTTAAATACAAAATAAAACCGCAAAGACATGTTCGACCCATAACTATCTTATGGATTAAATCCCTAAATATAGTTCTCTATTTTGGATCCACTAACACATGTGGGACTCATTTTTATGACAAAATTCTCATCTTCTTCTTCTAGTACTTAAGAAAGGGAAAATACTTTAAATGAGTCTAAAGTCAAATGTAATATGAAAAATAATGCCAAGGTTACCATTAGAATATAAACAGAAGATACCTCTATAATTATACACTATAGGAATCCAAATTCACATTCTAAGAGTGTTCAAGATGCATGAGATAGAAATGTGATTACAATATAAATAGAATCTTAATCCAAGCAATGTATTTGCACAATCCTTATCAAACAATCTCACTTTAATCTCAATTTTAGTAACATCCATATTCACCTATTTATGAATTTTCTCCATCCTTAATTTCAATCTCAACTTCATTCTTGAACCACTTTAGGAATCTATGTTGAAGATTAAAACCATCATTGAGTTATTTCATTTTAGGCCATAGTCTCCTTGATATAATTATTATTCATTTTAGTAGTTGTTTATATATTCTTAAATCTAGGATTATCAATAAACTCAATTGAAGAACCAATGATGTCTAGGTATTTTCCTTTTGTATTAGAGGGAGGGGAAATGATATCAATAGGGGAAACATTAGATGGATCACCTCAACACTAAAATTAGAGGGGGTAGGACTTCTACTAATACTAGCTCTACCTATAGGTCTAATAAGTTTAAAGAAGATAACACTAGGAATAGTGAAGATTTAGTGGGATCATTTGTAGTTTCCTCACCAAGACTAGACCTATTGTAAGATTTAAAAATATGGGGACTATAGGGAGAAATTTTAGTGATCACATTTTTTTCGGGGTTAGAGAATCTTTTCCCACATAAAAGAGACTCAATTCTTATAAAGTAAGAGCACTTTTTCATTAACAACCACCCTATGGTTGGATTTGAGAAGTAAGGAATTGGATTTATCACAATTATAAAGTTAAATTATAAAAACTTGGTGTAGTGGACCATTCTTTCTTACCTAGAATCTTATTCATGACTTATTTCTTGATATATAATGAAAGGTACAAAGCAAAGCATACTAGGTAATTATGCCTTATATTGTTTACAAAGGGAAAGTTATTTAACAAAAGATAGATAATTTATACTTCTCATTTAGGGTAAAATATTTAATGAGAAAGAAGTTGAATTCATTTTAAGGAAGAGCCTCCATGAGATATCTTAATTATCATTTAATGAGCTTCTCAAAGCCTTTTACGAAAGTGTCAGTGTTTTCTTTTCTTTGACACTTGCTCGCTTGATAGGTCTTGGCTCTTTTCTTAGACATGATAGAAACTACAATGTTGAACTCTTTAGAGTCTTAAAATTTTAGATCCCTAACAATAACCTTCTTACTCTTCCATTGTACAATGAAATCTCTATGAAATAATGGATTGTAACTATCTATGTACTATATAAATGGATTTAGCTCACCCTTCGCAAGGATTTCCAAATAGTAATTTTTTTATTGTATTATTGACAATAATAAGCCTCTATTCATAGTGTAGGACATGAAAATATGCAAATTGAGACTTAAACAATTTCATGTTGTTAGCACAAAAGTTAGTTTAAATCAGCAAACTTAAACATCCTTATGAAATAAAGAATCATGTTAAACAATGCAACTAATAAGAACAATGCAAAAACATGAATCATTCCTATCCCATAGTGGATTGGTGCTCTTTGAGTATGTGAAAGAGCCCTTTCCCAATCCTTGATAAGCTTAGTGATATGATAGACAATGAGATGGTTGAAATCAAGTTGCCTATAGTGTAGATGCTTTCAAAATGTGTGTAGATTGTAGATGATGAAAAGCAAGATTGATTCTCAAATGAAGAGAGTAACCTTGCATCAAGATGTGTTGTGTTGTTTGAAGGAGAGAAGCCTTCAACTTATAGTTGAAATTGAAAAGAGGAGAGGCCAAATTGATGAATGTGGGATCATTCATGGGTCAATGACAAGATGCCACTTGTCAAGGTGTGAGAGGGTGAGGAATGTGCAAGTCTTGGCCAATGTACCAATTTGAAATTCAAATTTGGGTGAAATGACATGTTTAGGGGGGATGAAAGGTGCAATAAATGCCATGTTTGACTTGTGCAAATAGCATTTAAAACCTTGTTGGAAGGGACAAGTCCCTTTTGGGAGGAAGATTCAAATTGGAAGAATATTCTATTTTGATTCCATTTTGAATGTAATTAGAGGAAATAATAAATCAAATAAATAATTTATTGGTGCAAGTGGGTGGGTTAGTTAGGAGTTTGGATTTGACTCTAGTTGAGTCAAAAGCTAGAGAATGATAATCATGATTAGAAGTTAATTTATTTAGATTAATTAACTTAGGGGATTTTAGGGATTTGACATTTGATTTAAATAAGTTTGATTTATCAAATCAAATGAGAAGAACATAAGGATTAAATAATTTGATTTATTTAATGAACCTTAGGAAATTAATCAATAAATTGCTTTAATTGATTAATAGAAGAATTGGATGCATGATGTTAGTTTTGCATGTCTACATTTTGCCCTTCTTTGGAGCAATGTACTCATTGCATTGGTTCAAAGAATGATGCTGCCGACATCGAAATTAAAAAATTTCTGCTTTTTTCGGATGCCCCAGCGAAAATAAGTACATTAGTACATTGCCCCCTCGAGAGATCGAGCTAAAAGATTCGATTTGAGGTGGATCTTGCGACAAAGAGGTTCAAAATGGATGTATGGGTTGCGAGACTATATGATCTATATGATAATGATGATGAAAATGAGATGTTTGGAAGATGCTTAAAATAACAACTCTATATTATTTTAAACATGCAATGCACGTGAGATGAATGTGGCATGATTATGTTAGCGTGAAAGAAGGTAGAAGAATGAGAGGGATCAACCCTTGAATCCAAGAAGATGCAGAAGTTCAAAAATCCAACTTTATTAGAAATGATGATGAATAATGATGATGTATTGCTTATCCAAGGATGGGAAAAGAGCATACATTTCTTTATGTTTGATAACACGCATAGGTGTGATGCATCAAGGTATTAAGAACTAGGATGGCGTTGCGCCTAGTGTGATGGACTTTGACTCAACAATCAGATAGGAGTGCTATCGTTCACACTTGACATACGGAAACCTTGCTAGGACGGACCCAACAAAGCAAGTATTTGCCAAGTTATTTTACAAGAACATCCAACAAGCATAGCAGATAAAAAGATAATGATTATTGCCCCATTCCTTTCTGTCTAAACCTGTTTTGTTTAGGCATCATCGAGAGGTCCTTGGAATGAGTGCAAAATAAGATAAGTCAAAAAGACCAAATAAAGTAAACAAATAAGTTAATGTTCTTCATACCATTAGCCAAGGCTAAACTAATATTGGGTACCTGATGCTTATGTCCATCGTAGGAAAGCTTCATCCTAGGACATGTAGTGATCAGGGTTTTGGTGGAACTGATTGGGTGATAAGCTATTGATACTCCGAGTTGACCAACTTGCTAACTTACTAACTTAGACCTTCGAGATTTTGATGATTAGGTGTTCACTTTGGAACCTGCTAAACTTGCTTCTGACTGACTCACCAAAGGGTGAAAGCAACAATTGACTTTATTATGAGTGAGATGAAATGGATGCACCATTTTGGTTTTTTCAAATGTTTTGAGGCTGTTTTTGGAATTTTGAGATTTATGAATGTTTTTGGATTTTTTGTCAACTGACTTGACTGCTGATGACATAGATGGGCAGATAGATTGCCATTGCGACATACGCCTAACCTAAAATGTAAAATAAACGGAAAAATGGGTGCCCCTACGATAGACGCCTAACTAGATGGGCAGATGGATGTCATTGCGACGGACACCTAAGGACTGACCCAAATGTAAAAAAAAAAAAATATGGGCAAATGGATTGCCAATGCGACGGACGCCTAAGGACTGACCCTAACCATCTCGGGGGATGATCAAAGATCAACCTTGCCTACGTTCAAGCTCAGAGATGACATAGTTCGACAAGGTGGAAGACTGACAAGACTAAATGATGAATTTTTGACGATTTTCTGATATTTAGACATGTTTTTTGGATTTTGAATGATTTGGATGTTTTTGATTTTCAGATTGATTTTTCTGATGTTTTTGGATTTTCGCATGATTTTGACGATTTAGATATGATTATGCATGATGATATCAGTCTTTGTTTTGGGATTTTGTTGAAAACCAAGCTTAATGTTGATCAATCAGATTGATGAATTGATAGTTTGACTAAGTGTGTTAAGTCAAACAAAAGTGATAATGCACTTGTAAATTCCAGGAAGTTGTGTTATCCCAGAGTAAACTCATACAAAAAGGATAATTTGGCTAGGTGTGCTAAGCCAAACGAGGTGATTATGGATTTGATAATTTGGCTAAGTGTGTTAAGCCAAACAAGATGATAACGAACTTGTAAACCCAAGGAAGTTGTGTTATCCTAGAGTAAAATTGTGCACAAAATAATAATTTGACTAAGTGTGTTAAGTCAAACAAGGTGATAATTGATTGGACTCGATTGATCAAGATTGATGAAGCTTGACTTGGAACAAAATTGTTTTGATGATTTGATGTGACGCTAACGTGCACATTAGATGTGACTAATATTGATTATTGGATTGATGTTCAACAAAAGATAGATCATGATAAGGAACATCATCTTGTCAAAATATGCCATGGGCTAGTGATTTGGATTTTTGGATCACAAATGCTTTAGTCAATTTGATTTCACGTTTGCCAATGTTCAGATCACCACATAAGTTGGATGATATATATCAAGATTTATTCCTAAAGCAAGATGCAAATATCTGCCCCCAGTGTCTAGCAATGTTTGAACGGCCATGGGTGGACTCTAGGATGAGTGGATATGGATTATCTTGCAATAAGATAAGTTATTCAAACAAAGGATTCTCATTCAAATAATTCTTTAAGGCTCAGATAACGTTGGGTAGGATGGGATCAGTGAAAATGATCCGTGCCAAGATGTCTACCATAAAGCAAGTGTAAAGTGTGTACCAAATTTTCATCAAGATTAAGATACCTTGGAATATGGATGCAAATGGATGAAAATGGATTGGATAAATAGTTCATAGATGAATGAATGATACGGATCGAATGATGGTCTTATTATGGATGTGATAAGATGCTTTCTCCTGAATTGGCGCACGTAGATGCTCAATTCTACACACGATGCCTGTTTTCTAGGTTTTCATCATGGTACCTGTCCAAAGTGCCACCGAAATGGTTTTCACTATAGGACGATTTTTTTCTTTACTATTTTCAATCCTTTTTCTGATTTTTTTATTTTGGATTTTTATATTTTTTGTATTTTTTTGTTGTCGCCAAGATGCTTGTTTGCCAGGTTTTCATCAAGGTGACCATTTTTTTCGAACATTTTTTTGTATTTTCTCAGAGATTTTAAGCTGATTTTGAACCACCTGGTGGTGTTGATGTTGATGCTTCTATCATAACATGCCATCGGTATCCTGTTTGAAGAAGTTTCCTTGCCAAGATATGTGCACTTGAATGGAACTTTTGAGATCCCTGATCTATTTTGTTGATACCGGAGTTAACTCTGTCTTTGTGCGCACATCACAATAGAGTGCCTTCTGAATCCTTATGATGAAGGGTCATTGCAAATACATGGTCAATGTGAGAATTGGATATCATGCGTGGAGGCATGGATGGAGTGTGTTTAGGAATAAAAGATGGATTGGTTGAAAGTTTGGAGCATTTGACTTTCCAAACTTGGGCAGATGAGCAGTAATGGGTGGATACGAAAGTGTGCATGGAATTAGGACCAACTGCTTGATACACTTTGTATGTCATTTGAGAAGCATTCTTTTTCCTTTCTGGACATCTTTGATGGATACTTTTCCCTTTTTGATTTTGCCCCATAGTTTCTTCGACTGATAGAGTATGATAGGGATAATCATTTTTTGTATTCTTTGGTATCCATATGTATTTAATTTGTCCTTTATGCTTCAGTACTTCTTTTTCTTTAATGATGTTCTTCATGCTTTGACTCAAATCTTTCTTTTGTTGTTGGTCCCAATTCATGGATGGGGTGATGGGTGGATGAAGATTCGTGATATGACAAGTTGTAGTATCGGCATTGGTTTCATCATGAGGATTCTTTGTGCTCCCTATGTTCATGGTTGCTTCAGACGAAGTTGCCCCCAATTTTGTGGAAGTGCCACTGATATGCGTATGTCCCTTGATTGTCGAATAACCAAGGCCTTGACGCTTAGGATTGCCAAAAATCTGCACTAGTTCAAAGATACCCTATTCATGTAGGCCTAATCCTTTGCCTTGATAATTCATCCGTTGAACCATTTTATTTGCAAAAAGATATGATTTACCTTGGAAAAAAGGTGTTACTCTTTCTCTACTCCGTCGTGGACCTTCAAAAGTGTCCGGTTCTTTACTAATTTGATAGCTTTCCCTAACAAAGGTAAGTGATCCCAGTTTATAAGTGATAGGATCCTCCACATGTGGAATGACTTCCTGATTGGTATCTTTAGTTTGATCTTGTGAAATATCAGATTGTAGTGCTTCTTCAAGAAGTGTCGATGCTTCAATGTCCATACAAAAGTCTTCCTCATAATTCATTCTTGATATGCTTTCACATGATGTTTCTGATTCACAACTTCTATAGAAACCTTCTTCATGACCCATTTCTGATATGTCTTTGCATTTATCTATATCTTGATCATGTGTATAAATGTTAAGAGTAGGAGACTCTTGTTCATTAGTAATGATTTCAAGAGTATGAGACTCTTGTTTTGAATGAAGATCATCTGTGTGTCCATCCAAAGAAAGCACCTTATGGGTAGATGGAGGAGTATGTACTATGCGGATATGGTCATCATTTGCAACATCTTGTATAGATAGGAGAGTGTCCATTATATCATTGTAGTAGCTTGGAGATACAAATTCTCGATCTTGAGTGATTTCGGAATTGCTTTCGACATGCTTTGGATCAAGTTCTTGACATGGGTCAGTTTCAAAGAATGGATTGCTTTCTTGGATATCTTCATTAGGCATAGGAAGATTCTCAAATGTCATGAGGTCAAAGGATGGCCATATGTTTTGGAGAGGGTCATTTCTAGACCTTGGTGAATGTTGATCATGCTTTGGAATAAATTCTTGAGATATGTCCTCTAACTCATTAGGTGATGTAGAGACACTTTCAATATGATCATTGGTGGATGGATCGTAGCTTATATCAATAAGATCAAATAACATCAACACTCCTTGAAATAGATCTTTGTAGGAGGGGTCTTGATTATGACTAAAAAATGGCTCTTGATGTATGTTCATTTGATCTTCAGATGAGATGGAAACACCTTCAAGGTGTTCATTGATGGATTGATCTTGCTTTTTGATTTCAACAATTGTGGAAGAGAGATTACCAATGTCTTCAGCCATAGGATCAAGTGATGTTGACATTTCTTGAATTGCATCGATGTTGGGCGATGTTGGTGAATTTTGATCGCGATTGAAAAGTAGCTCTTGGTGTATGTTGATTTGATGATTGAATGAGACGGGAATGTCTTCAATGTGTTCATTGATGGATAAATCTTGATCATTGTTTTCAACAATTGTGGTGGGAACCTATTGCAAGCTTTGTTGAGCAAGTAACGCATGTGTTTGTTGGTGAGCCAACACAGGTTGTTGTTCGTTGTGTCATTGTTGTGCCAACAATGCTTTTTGTTGGGCTACTTGTTGATGCATGTGTTGATGGATTGCTTGCAATAATGCCTAAAATTCTGCTTGCCCCTGTCAGGCTTGGTGTTGGGCTTGAGCTTGAGCTTGAGCTTGTCAAGCTACTTGAGCCGCTTTCACAACTTGTGTGGCTTGTTGGGCTTGGAGTGCCTTTTTGTGGGAAGCTTCTTGTGCAGGTTGCAACATGATGAAGAATTAATTGGTCATGCTATGTTTTGGCGGTGGTGGTTTGGGAATGGTGTTGATTGTTGGGATTGCTTGAATGGTTGCCATTGGTTGTTGTGATCTCGATGGAAAAATGGGATGATTTGGTATGATGTTTTGATTTATGAAGGGGGTGTTGCTTGGATTTGGTTGATTGATGGTTGGTAAAGGGGGAAGACTCATGCCTTGATTTTTTGATTGATAGATTTGTAAGTTTTGACTTTGATTTAAATCTATCAAAGGGAAAGGTGTTCCAAAATTTGGATTGGGTATGCTCATATTTGTTGTACCATTGAGTTTGTATGAGATAGTGATCCCATGTATGCATTGTACAAGCTTTGAAAATCAAATGGTATTGCAAGGCTTGGATAGTTTAGTTGATTTGGGTTACTCATGATGGATGGATCAAATTTATATTCCATGCTCCTCTTATGTTGAGATCGAGTTTGAACCATAAAATGAAGATCAATTTTCAAGAATGTAAGAGATGAACCTCTAATTCCTTAGATCGGTCTAAACCTTAGGTTCAAAGAAGCGAAGAACTAGGATAATTGAAGGATCAAAGTGATGACAAAGATGAGATAAACGAAAGAGGAGTGATACAGATGAATGGAACTCTTAAAGAAACTTTGAAAGAAATGCTAAAACTTTTAGGACTTTGATTTGATTGATTCGTGATTGGATTGATGGTTTGACTAGGTGTGTTAAGTCAACCAAGAGTGATGACTGTAATTGTAAAGCTCTAGGAAGTTGTGTTATCCATAGAGTGAACTCCTACAAGATGGCAGTTTGACTAATTGCGTTAAGTCAAACGAGGTGATGATTTGATAATTTGGCTAGGTGTGTTAAGCCAAACAAAATGAACTCGTAAACCCTAGGAAGTTGTGTTATCCTAGAGAAAACTCATGTATAGGATGATGGTTTGACTAGTTGTGTTAAGTCAAACAAAGAGTGATTGATTTCGCCTAGACGTTTAGCATAACAAATGTTTACAAAGTTTCCAAGAGTTGTTGGTGAGATGGAAATTTGATTGATGTTGATGGTTGAGAGATGGATGAAAGTGATTGAATTTGATCCTAGACTTGACCTAGGTGACACTTCTTCTTACAAAAACTTGGTGTTGAAGAACATGCTATATTTCCTATGAGAGGAAAGCAAACCTTTCAAAAAAATTTGGGATTATGCTGATAGTAAAACTCATACAACTCGGGATCTCAAAACGCTCCTCACAAGCTTTCAGACTAAGCTTCTTGAACTTTGATTTTGGGATTTTGATCTTGCGGGAAATTATGTTAGAAAACACATGTGTAATCAAATTTGTCTTTTATCTTGTCTTAGTGAATTCCTTTTACCAAAAGCACTTGCTTGATTATGTTTTCAAACTGAATGTCTAATGTCCTGCTTTCTTCTTCATCCCACAAGGTCCTTTGTGTGGAAATCAAGGAAAATAGGGCAAAAGTTACCTATGTTTAACCTTTTTGAAAACAAATGACGATAGAATTCCAGCACTTAGAAACCTCTAAGGATATGATCCCTAGGGAAAGCAAGAATGCTTAAATTCGTCAAAGGATATTTGTTTCTTCCAAGGTGTTTGAAATTTGAGGCTCTTGTGAATGTTCGCTTTTCAATGTTTTGAATCCAAGCAAAGTGTTTTTGATTCCAAGCACTTTTTATAACCCTAGGATGATGAGGCAATATCTTGTTGGGTTCCCACTTGGATAAATCCAGCTGCGCATATCTTCTGCGAATGGCTAAATGCTTGACCACACTGGCTCCCCTTCATGGCACTCACTTATTCGGGTCAGCCAAGCATTAGTACCCATGAATCTCCCATGGAATACTTTCCATTTCCAAAACAAGACCACATGTTATGTGGGGCGGCTTCAAAGGACATGACCTTTTGCACCAACAAAGACAAGGTTTTGGCCTTTTTCTAAACAAGGGGTTCTAATTCGGGCATTCCATTCATGGGGGATTATCCAACATCGGCGAGAGTCCATTGTTGTCCATCTCGTTGGAATAATCCTCATGATATTGGCCTTTATTCCAATATCCACACTTATATACCGGTTGGAAGTCGCTTGGCTTTAGCTTGTTCCCGGTTGGGTCGTTCCCTTGGGTGATTACTTTTTCCCATAAGGCAGGCCCTCTAAGATAAACAATAGCGAGCTAACATATCCCGTCGTTCACACAACCTTTGTTGAAAAACAAAGGGGAGAACCTCCGCAATAAATCATGCTCACACTCGCATGTTTTGTTCAATTTTAAAATGCCCATATTGAAGTGTGGAGGCAATATTTTTGACAACTTAATATCATAAAAAAAAGACTTTTCATTCTCAAGATTGCCGTGAGGCGCAAGAGAAGTGCATACATATTTTTGATGATATTACTTTGTGAAAAAGATTGCAAAATATGACAAACAGTTGTTCATTTTAAGTCCAAAAAGCAATGATGAGATCGTTTTAAAAGAACCAATTGAAATGTGAAGTTTGCCTTGATCAATTTTAAGTCCAAATTGAAATCTAGTAAATGTCTAAGGTTCTTTTTAACCAAATTTGAAAAGATCAAGTCAAGTGGTTAATTTTAAATCCAAAAGGAAATGTGAGTTGGTTTAAAAAAGGAAAAAAAGGGTAGTGAATTGAAGCTCTAAGATTTAAAATAAGCATTAAAAAATGCTATTTTCCAAGTTTTGATTTCAAAAAATATCTCCAACTCCTCTCCATTCGCCTTCATTTTCATTTGATGCCAACCTTGTTCCTTTGTTCAATTTAGGTACTTGTCTTCAAATGTCCACCTTGATTTCAACCTTGATGTTTCAACCTTAACCTTTATCCATGTACCTATAAAAAGAAGCAAATCATGTGAAGATCAAGTTATTTAATTGAATTCGTTTCTTTTTTAAGCATTAACTTGAAATTTAAAAATAAAAGGACTAATGATAATGAAGAAGCATCAATAAGAATTCTGGTTGCCACAGACTTTTAAAACAAATCTTAATCCGAAATAGACAATTTGCTGACAAAGCTCAAAGTCTCCCCCACTAAAATTAGAGAGTTTAAGGTGAGTAGGTAAAGATTTGGCGTGATTCAAGTAAGATTTGGAATCTTATTCATTCAACCTGTATAAAAAAAAGAAAAAGAAAAGAGCAACACTACTCAAGAGGATGCTTGCAATCTTTAGTTTCTGATTTTCAATGATTTGTTAAAGGAAGAGGCCACATCAGCTAAAGACCTGCATCTAGCCATATTAAATGCACAAAGCGTGGCCCAAAATATATCTACTGCAATGTGAGTTTTAACATTTAAAAACCAACAATTTAGAAAACTATATTAAGGAAAAGTCAACATTGCTAAACTCAATAGCCCTGCAAGTTGGCTCAAAGAGATGTGGTTCGATGAATTGCAATAATAGCGGCATAAGCATAGACTAGATTCAAAGCATGTCAACAATATGTTAGAGTTCCTCAAGAGATATCACCGCTTAAATGAATGCATAGACAAGGCGTGGGCATTAAGAGCTGTAATACATCACTTCTGCATTAATACTTTGCTGTCAGTATTTATGCATGTAGCCAACAAGTTGTTGCCCGATCATTTAGTCAACAAATGGTTGAATCTGAAAGATCTATAGAAGATACAACAACATTTAGTATTTATGACAATTATTCTATCTTGGGTAGAAAATATGCATGGTCATAAATACATCCCTCCTGATAAACTATATTAGAACATTACTACATTAGCTATGTTATGCCATTGTGCAATAAATATCTGGAAACAATTAGTGAGCAACAATAGAGCACTTCAAAAAGTTTCAAGAGGACGCTACCACAAAAGCCAACTCATTTCATATTGGAAGAATCAATATCAACATCAAATGCTTAATGTGAGAAAGGACTGCCATCGCACTTCTTTCCAAGACCGAATCTAAGCTTATTCTCTCGCTTTCTTCACTAATTAATCAACTCAAACTTGTGCAACAATTTTTCTGTTCATTTTGAACTACGAACTATTAAATTTGGTCGAGTATTTGTTAAAGAACACTAATTTCAAAGATTTTTATTCTTTTTTTTTTCTTTTTACTTCTCTGGAGTTATAATTTGATCTTTTGGAGCCTTCACGAAGCCATTGTAAGCATGATAATATATCATATTAAAGTGGAAAACATCTGGCGAGGATTGGGTATCGAGAAATGAGCGAACTTTCCTTATCAAACGTGTGGAGGCCATTTAGACTCAATTACAAGCAACAGGCAAAGACTTAGAGGCCACGCCACATCTTAAATAGGAGCATACGGTATGCTGACAGCAATAGGAATATGGGACAGCTACATATGAAGCAATAGGCGCGACTGTGCATCTACACAAAGTGTATGAAGAATAGGCCAAAGAAGATGCAAAGACAAGTTGTGTGGAAAACAACGAAGGGGACGTGGGTTGAATGCAATGTGTAGAGGCTGCAACAAATACACCAATGTCATGGTATTCGATCTACAACAAATGCACCGAGCCTTTTAGTTGAAAGTGATGGCACACCCGGACAACAAATGCACCAAGCCTTCAATGGGCAGAAGAGGATGCACATACAAGTCATGTGAACATAATAAAGATATCGGCAAATGGAGATATAAGATATTTGTAGAAATGGAGATATAAGATATTTGCAGCAGCTTGGAGGATGATGTCTAGGCTCCCATGAGTAGATGTGTTGATGGGCTACTGTCAGGCTTAGCTCAAAATTCCCACATGTTTCCTTCTCACGCAAATGTTATTAATATGCATTAGAAACTTTCCTTGAAAGGCATTAGAAAGGAATTAAAACAAATAAAATAAAAATAAAAATGGATTCGTTGAAAATGTTGTTCGCAAACTCCTATACGCATTCTCCAAGAGAAAATGCAAGAAAATTACCAAGTGGTAAATAAACAAGAAAAAATACATGCTATACAAACAAAGGAATAGAATACCTGATCTGTAAAGTAAATTATTGAGCACATATCCTATTCAAAACTAAGACAGATTAGAATAATCTTTGTTCTCTTTTTCCCTTTTTTTTTTTTTTTAAAACCAAAATGACAACGTTAGCATAAATGAAGCTTTTCAAAGATTGAAGTGCCCTCCTTCTAACGCCATTTGTAGGACATGAAAATCTGCAAATTGAGACTTAAACAATTTCATGTTGTTAGCACAAAAGTTAGTTTAAATCAGCAAACTTAAACATCCCTATGAAATATAGAATCATGTTAAACAATGCAACTAATAAGAACAATGCAAAAACATGAATCATTCCTATCCCATAGTGGATTGGTGCTCTTTGAGTATGTGAAAGAGCCCTTTCCCAATCCTTGATAAGCTTAGTGATATGATAGACAATGAGATGCTTGAACTCAAGTTGCCTATAGTGTAGATGCTTTCAAAATGTGTGTAGATTGTAGATGATGAAGAGCAAGATTGATTCTCAAATGAAGAGAGTAACCTTGCATCAAGATGTGTTGTGTTGTTTGAAGGAGAGAAGCCTTCAACTTATAGTTGAACTTGAAGAGAGGAGAGGCCAAATTGATGAATGTGGGATCATTCATGGGCCAATGACAAGATGCCACTTGTCAAGGTGTGAGAGGGTGAGGAATGTGCAAGTCTTGGCCAATGTGCCAATTTGAAATTCAAATTTGGATGAAATGACATGTTTAGGGGGGATGAAAGGTGCAATAAATGCCATGTTTGACTTGTGCAAATAGCATTTAAAACCTTGTTGGAAGGGACAAGTCCCTTTTGGGGGGAAGATTCAAATTGGAAGAATATTCCATTTTGATTCCATTTTGAATGTAATTAGAGGAAATAATAAATCAAATAAATGATTTATTGGTGCAAGTGGGTGGGTTAGTTAGGAGTTTGGATTTGACTCTAGTTGAGTCAAAAGCTAGAGAATGATAATCATGATTAGAAGTTAATTAATTTAGATTAATTAACTTAGGTGATTTTAGGGATTTGACATTTGATTTAAATAAGTTTTATTTATCAAATCAAATGAGAACATAAGGATTAAATAATTTGATTTATTTAATGAACCTTAGGAAATTAATCAATAAATTGCTTTAATTGATTAATAGAATAATTGGATGCATGATGTTAGTTTTGCATGTCTACACATAGTCTCTCATCTCCCATGATAATCTTCCAAATATACCAGTTTGTAAACAAGTAGAAAATGATGAAATTATTAAATCTCATTGGAAAAAATGAAAGAAGTTGATTCCCAAAGAGGGGTCAATAAGGAGATTGATTGATAGGTAGTATCCTTTACAAATAAAGAGAAAAATGGTGATATCATTGACCTCCAAGTTGTAGATTGTGATAAATTTAAAGGAGTAACCCAAATATATATTTTGATAAACTTCAATTATTATCAAGTCATTCAATAATTTTCCCAAGATCACATAATTCCAATCAACCCCACTTCTCATAATTATTCCACAAGTAATTTTAATAGGAAAATATTTTCCATCATACCAATGTGATGTTTTCCATTAAACAACTCATATTGTCTAAAGAAATAGTTTTTCCACTACCTCCATGGTAGAGATGATCAATTGTTTCCTCATTTATGGAGTGAATTTTCTTATAGCTTTTAATAATTTTTAAGATTTTCCAAGATGGGGAGAAAGGTAATTGAGGTAGTTTAAAATACCGAGGGAATCTCCATTCATCATTAAGGATGAGAACTTGATATTTAGATAGAGTAGGTGAATAAATATTCTAGAAAAATGTGAAAAATAGACTCAACATTATTCTCACAAAGATCACACCTATTTGGGATTGTAATGGCTCTATTTTTAAGATTACCAATAATCAATAATTTACTTTAACAAGCACCCTACTAGATGTCATTGAATTTATGTAATATATTCTTGTTCAGAATATTCTTCTTTTCAAACACCTCAACATGTATATCATGTTAAAGGAGATAAGTAGATGCAATATTATACTTCCATATGGAAGAACCCAACCAAATGGTCTATTTTTTCCTATTAAAATAGACTATATAGAACTCTTTAACTTCTCTATAAGGTAGCTAATAACCTCTTGATTGAGATGATTGAGAGGAGTAAATAAATTAATCAACTTTCTACATTAAGTACCATATTCCTAGTAATTAGCCACACAGTATGAAAATAAAGAAGAAAGACCATCCTTGATAGCTAAACAAGGGATTAAAAAATTACGGAGAGTGTTTCCCAAACAAGAATCATACTGAAATCTAGCCTTCAACCCATTTCCTACATTTCAAATTGGTCTCTTTCTAATGAGTTATCTATAATTTTTTACTTTAATTCATATAAGTAAGACATTATATAAGTTATCCAAATTTGGAAAATCAATAACAAGTAACCCATTGAAGTATTTGGCCTCCACTATATTAGTTCAATTGTTATTCTCTTTTGCAAATCTCCAAATAATTTTGAATTGGAAACACAGTGTTGGGTTTTAGTAAAAAAACTACACAAAATAATTGTGAATGGGAAACACAATGCTGGGTTTCAGTTATTTGAGTCTCCTTGTTTAAATGTAGAGGGTTGTCTCATGATGGGTTTCTTGCTTCTTAAAACCCATGGTTTTGCAATATGGAATGTTACAATACAGTATGACTATCTTCCAAATCACACATTCCATTGTTGTGTTTAAATTTCAATCGATTGATAAGAAAACTGCATAAAATAATTTTGAATGGGAAACACAGTGCTGGCTTTCAATTATTTGAATCTACTTGTTTAATTGTAAAGGTTTGTCTCATGGTGGGTTGCTTGCTTCTTAACACGCATGGTTTTGCAACATGGAATGTTACTTGAATGTCTTCCAAATCACACATTCCATTGTTGTGTTTAAATTTTGCAACATTGAAAAAAAAAAGTGCAGAAAAGAATTCTAAATGGGAAACACAGTGCTGGGTTTCAGTTATTTTAATCATCCACTTGAAATGTAAAGGGTTTTGTTATGGTCGGTTGCTTGCTTCTTAACACCCATGGGTTTCTTAAGGTGGCAAAATTTTGATCCAAGGTTTTCTTCGACATGGTGCTTCCTGGTGAAGTTGTGGAATGGGAAATCGATCCAATACCAATCATTCAACCTAATTTAATGTGGCTCGATGAGGAACAACTCGACATTTTTTTTGAGCTACGTTTGCTTGCATGGAAGGAAAATTCCAGCTACGCCGAATATTGGAGGGTGATCTTTGTCTTAGATAGAGAGGAAGAGCGAGCTAGATTTAATAATTTACTTAATGAAATGCTTGCGGAGATTTTATGGGATCCGGCTCCTCCTATTGTTTAGCAAACTTGGTTTCTTTATGCAATTGTCAACAAAAACGGTTTCTTTCGACAGAAACTGAATCTTTACTTTACATGCATGAAAATTTTGTATTTATGAATAGTGACTGAATTGGTAGTGTGTAATGGAAACAGTGTCTATTTCTTAATGAATTATTGCAACCTTGGTCGTTTTTAAGGAGGATTGCGAATAATTATTGGGAGGAAAGAAAGAGAGGAAAAGAGGGGAGAAGGGCATTTTCTATTTCCAGACAATTTTGTTACGCAGCCATGGAGCCTTTGAACCCATATTTTGTATTGAGAAAAAAGGAAATAAAATTGAATCCTTGAGTTTGTTAATATTTTCTTGATCACAAATGTCTTTGTGCTTCTGTGATCATTCTTCAATATGATATTTGTTGAATCTGTGAATTCTAAAAGAAATCATCTTGTGAAATTAGTCTGTTGTTTATCTTTCCTTGTCTCAATATGGAATGTTACAATACAGTATGACTATCTTCCAAATCACACATTCCATTATTGTGTATAAATTTCAGTCGATTGATAAGAAAACTGCACAAAATAATTCTGAATGGGAAACACAGTGCTGGGTTCCAGTTATATGAATCTCCTTGTTTAAATGTAGAGGGTTATCTCATGGTGGGTTTCTTGCTTCTTAAAACCTAGGGTTTTGCAATATGGAATGTTCCAATACAGTATGACTATCTTCCAAATCACACATTCCATTGTTGTGTTTAACATTCGCATGATTGACAAAATCAATTGGAAAAAATAAATGTGATTTCGAAAACACAGTGTTGTGTTTCAGTTATTTGAATGTCCATGTTTAAATGTGAAGGGTTGTCTCATGGTGGGTTGCTTTCTTCTTAACACCTACGGGTTTGAAACATGGAATGTTACAAAACCATATGAATGTATTCAAAATCACAAATTCCATTGTCGTGTTTGAATTTCACATGATTGGGAAAACACAGTGTTGGGTTTCAATTATTTGAATCTCCATGTTCAACTGTCAAGGGTTGTCTCATGGTAGGTTGCTTGATTCTTAACACCTATGGTTTTTCAACATGGAATGTTACAAGATAGTATAAATTTCTTCCAAACCACACATTCCATTGTTGTGTTTGAATTTCGCATGCTTGAAAGAAAAGTACAAAAAATAATTATGCTTCGAAAAACATACTGTTGGGTTTTTGGACAAGAAAATCAGAGAACCTACCACCTCCTGTATCGTCTACAACAAAACTTATAGCAAAACAATTTTGTAAAAGAGGTTTGTATATAACGACATTCGTTTCTATGGCTGAATGATATTTTACTCTCTTGGTTGAACATGATGAGATGATGCCTTTCTTGTAGCTACCGGTGTCAATACGGTCCTAAAGACAATAGAAACCAACCTCCACTAGAGAAGAAACCACATAAGACATTTATACAAAAGCAAGGTTGTCAATACCACTTCATGGTAAAGGTTATGGAAGGCAAACCCGATGTTGCCTATATTATCTACAAATAAATGTTCCACGTAGATAAAAATGGTGAATTTTTCGATGGAATTCATGACACAAGTGGAGAGAAACGTTCTATGTTTTCCGCTAATCTATCCATAGAGTGAAAAATATATATTAAAATCCTTTTGCTCATGGACGTCAGTGTCAATGCAATAATGGATAGACACATCAGCGATCCTCTGTTATGTGGCATGATGTCCAAGAGAGATCAATTCCTTACAAGAAAGGATGTAATGAATGTGTGCTGAAAGGTGCATTCTACTCACGCAAAAAAACACAAAGTCAATTCGAGAAGTATCCTACTATAGAGTGGATAGGACTTTGAAAACTTCTTCTACTTTCAATGGCCCAATAGGAACAATACGCCTTTTGTTATTGGGGTTCAAACTCCATGGATGCTCGAAAGGATGGTTAGTTGCACACACAATTTAGTCATCTCAATGGATTCCATGTTTGCAACTAAAAAATATGAGGTGAGGCCTTACAAACATTGAAAAATAGTTCGTCGTGTTTTCAATGATCTTATTGGTTGTATACTTCACAATGCTCATGCCATGTTGTTCTCTCTACAGTACCCATTGTATACTCTCCTCATTTTCGATGAGCAACTGAGTGGTGTGCAGTTGCGTGGGTAGTCTCCTCACAAACCAAGATTGAGGACATCTCTGCATGGCTATGCGTATTGCTCGAATGTGGAAGAAGAGTCGAGCCCGACTAAAGAATCAATTCATTTTTGACCGATGATACGACTGTAGAGATCCAAGCCATACAGTATGTGCATCCCTTTCTTCATTTATGTACCTTTCTCAATTTCTATTCATTTTCAAAGCCACTTTCTCATGCAGTCGAGTGGTAAACAATATCGTTTTTATTGTCTATTAGGGTTGTCTTTCAATGTCATGTGCTTCTATGCCTTTTCATGTCAAAAGGGCTTAGCTAAAGAATGTATACAAGTATGCAGCCAAGGAAAAGGCAATGGACGTCTTCCATAGTCTTGGCAGGATCATGATGGAAAACGTTGACACCAAAGATTGCGCCACTCAGCTATTGAACTCTTTCTTTGAGGAGTTCAATGATCCAGCCTGATTCTTAGAGTACTTCGAGAAGACTTGGTGCAAAGGAGAAGGTTGAATTGGTGAGTTGAAAATTTTTGTCACCTCACATGATTCGCACCATTCAAATTATTTGATGTCACACTAATACGTTGTGGCTTACTTGACTATTGGATATTTTTGTTCGCAGCCATGTGGGCGAAAAATTGCATACTATTCCCACATGCCAACCAAGATACAAATGTAGCCATTGAGTCATACCATTGCGTACTAAAAACTCGGTACTTGTGCGATCGTTTAAAAAAATGCAATAGGAGAATGGACTATTTGTATTACACACCTGTGTATAAAATGGAACCATTCTATAGGCAAAAGGAAAAGTTGCAGCATTATGGTTTTCTAACAAACAAAAAATATTTAAATATGTGATCTAGTGTGGAGCGGGCCAAAGAAATTCCAGATGATGATTGTATTCCTGATGAAATAGATCCTAGACGGTACTGGGTGAAAAGTCATATTAGGTCAATGCACTACCTTGTTCGTAAATTTGGGGAGCACCTTTTTATTTGTGACTGCCCTTGGAGTTTGGAGGGGAACACTTGCAAACAAGTCATCAAGGTTGCTCACTTGATTAAAAGATCATCTGTCATTGAAGGGGTGGTCCATGGTAAGTGAATTTCAATTCGAATTGCGTTACTTTATTGGAGCCAATTGTGTTTTGCATTTTCTACAGCCTAATACAAATTTCTTTTGGGTCCTCATTTAGACGGGGGAGGTAAACCAATTGATTAAAAACATAGATTTGAATGAGACATTGTCAAAGGGAGACATTGTCAAGAGGGAGCTTCGAGAGGTATATTGAGATACGTGGTTCACTATATTTGTGCCTTGCTTTTCTTTCAATGCAGAAAACCTGCTTTTCAAGGAGATATCAACTAACAAAATTCATTATGAGTTTGGTGTAGACTGTTCAATATCTAGTGGAGCATCCTAAGAAATTTGAAAATTTTGGAATTTCTCCTTCGAAAGAAGTGCTATTTTATGGGCCACTGGGTTGTGGAAAGACATTGCTTGCAAAAGCCATTGCCAATGAATGCGAGGCCAATTTCATCAATGTGAAGGGCCCTGAATTGTTAACAATGTGGTTTCGAGAGAGTGAGGCTAATGTGACACAATTTTGATAAGGCCAGAGGATCAGCTCCTTGTGTCCTATTTTATGATGAGCTTGATTCTATTGCTATGCAGGTGTGTTGCTTTTTTATAAGTAAAAGTTTAAGGTTGACTATAAATGACTAAGAATTTTGTTTGAACTTTTTGAAGTAGGCTCTAACTTGTGATGCATAATTGGTTTGCATGTTTCTAGTGTGGTAGTAGTGTTGGGGATGTTGGTGGTGTTGCAGACAAAGTCCTTAATCAGCTATTGATGGAGATGGCTTGTATGACAGCCAAAAAAATAGTTATCATTATTGCTGCTACAAACAGGCCTGATATCATCGATCCTGCATTGTTAAGGCCTCACTGACTTGACCAGCTGATTTATATTCCCCTACCTAATGATTCCTCACGTTATCAAATCTTCAAATCTTGCTTGAGAAAGGCACTTGTATCAAAGGATGTAGACCTAATGGCACTGGCTCATTATACCCAAGGATTCAGTCGAGCCGATATCACTGAGATTTTTCAGAGGGCTTGCAAGTATGCTATTAGAGAAAATATTGATAAGGTGAGTTCCAATTGTGTCATCTTTTGCAAACTAGATTTGTTTATCGATTTCTAATGGCTTTTTTTTTACACTGTTATGTAACTAATTTTTAAGATAGATCAATAGTCTACCTACTGAACTTACCTCAACTTGTAGCTTGTTGTTTCAATTATTCATACTAGCATGCATTTTAATTTTACCATAACCTCTCCCCCCATACTTTCAGGAAATTCAATGTGAACGAAAAAGAGTCAATAATCCTGACGTAATGGATGAGAATGATAGTGATGATGTAGCTGAAATAAAAGTTGTTCATTTTGAGGAGTCTATGAAATATGCTCGAAGAACTGTCAGTGATGCTAATATTTGGAAGTATGAAGACTTTGCACAAACACTACAACAAACTCGAGGCTTTGGTTCCGAGTTTCAATCTCCAAACAGACCTACTAGTACTCCTATTGGGGCTTCATATGTATTTTCTACAGTAGATAATCAAGATGACGATCACTTATACAGTTAGAAAACTTCATACAAAACTGTCATCTTAATGAAGAGACAAATGTGTATGTTCTAGCAGCAACCTTCCACTGACAACTAGCCAAAGCTATTAAATTTGGCTTCACTTTGCCTGTATGAGTTTAATATTCATATGTTCTAAACTTTATTTAATTTAGCAGCCCTTTAGTAGTGGACTGAATAATCTTTAGTAACTTGTAAGTTTTTAGAGCAAGATCAACTTTGAGGAAAATAAAGTTACTCAGCTATGGAAACCTTCGTTCAACTTGTAGATAATGCTATGGAAACTTTTCTTTTTCTTTATACTGTTATAAAATATGTTTTACTAAAATAAACTCTGCAACAAAGATAGCCTTGTTCAACTCTTGTAGGTATGCTATAGAAACTTATTATTCTAAAGCCTTGTTCAACTCTGGTAGGTATGCTATAGAGACTTTTTATTCTAAAGCCTTGTTCAACTCTCATAGGTATCCTATAGAAACTTATTATTCTAAAGCCTTGTTCAACTGGTAGGTGTGTTATTTTTCTTTATCTTGTGAGGAATATTTTTTCACTAAATCATTTTACAACAAAACCTTGTTGAACGTTTGTTTATATGTTATGGAATTTTTCTTTATACTAACCCTATTAGGATACAGTTTACAGTAAAATGTCAATTTACGTTCTTACATTTATTATTATTAACATTACTATCCATCCACTACACTTGCGATTCAAAATATCACAACCAGAATCACCTGTATTTATTGCACAAGGTTCACATCTCTTGAAGCATCCTTCTCAATCCACCTGCTCTTCTTTTGTTCAATTTTATTTCCTGGCCCATATCAACCACCTAGAAGAGAGACAAGTGTTAGCGATAGATTAAATTGGCAAATTAAAGGCAATTGGTGCTAGAAATAATTTTATTTCTTCCAAATTTCCCCAATATACAATTTATATGTTCTGCTTAGTGCAAAATGACAGCTTGCACAAACAATAAACAAACATATTAAATTGTACATTGGGAATTTAATTTCCAATTTAACCCATCCCTAACACTAGTATATACATCAGCAATCATATGTGTCATTTTTCCATTCTGCTAGAACTATGAAGCAATGAACGTTCATTCTATTGGATAAATTCATTTGTTCCAATCAGGAATCAGGAGAAAGCTAACTCGTAAACAAAAAGCACCTATGTATGTAACATGAAATAAAAATGGCATTTCATTTTCCTCATTTTATTCAACCAAATAAATGCTCGCACTATTTGTAGTGTTGGAAAATACAATGTCCCCATATAAGGTGTTAAGAAATAAGCAACCCAAATAGTGTTGTAAAACCCTCTGCAACAGAGAGGAGACAATGTGTTTTCCAACTATGACATCTCGTCATGTTATGTATGTATCCATGTATGTTTTTCATGTGTTTTCGATGTACATAGGTTAATTTTTTCTAGGCGTTTTCCGGCTCCTTAAGAAACAAGCAACCCAAATAGTGTTGTAAAACCCTCTACAACAGAGAGGAGATAGTGTGTTTTCCAAATATGATGTCTCCTCATGTTATTTATGTATCCATGTATGTTTTTCATGCATTTTTTGATCTACATAGGTGAATTTTATATAGGAGTTAGTTGGCTCCTTAAGGGAGAAACAAGCAACCCAAATAGTGTTGTAAAACCCTTTGCAACAAAGAGGAGATAGTGTGTTTTCCAACTGTGCAAATAATGAGAGCAATTCATTTGTTCCAATCAAGAGAAAGCTAACTCATAAACGAAAAACACCTATTCATGTAACATGAGATCAAAATGGCATTTCATTTTCCTCATCTGATTCGACCAAATAAATGCTCACATTATCTGCACATTTGGAAAACACAGTGTGTCGATACAAGGTGTTAAGAAACAAGCAACCCATATAGTGTTGTAAAAATTTGTTCCAATCAGATAAGGAAAGCGAAATGACATTTCGGTTGTAGCAAAGAGTTGTCCAAAAATGCATGAAAAACATACAAGACAACATACATGGAAACATACATAGCATGACAAGACGTCATAGTGTAGGGCCTGCCAGACCGGCGATCAGCATGAAACCGGAAGACGGAACAAAATGTTTGGGCGATGGTCAGATGGGAGTTAACGGCACCATCAGGTGGGTTTTCCTGCCTATTGCCAGGCAAAAAAGTGGGCGGGTTAGCTTTGTGGACAAGATTTTTTTGTCTTCCGCAGCAAAAGTGGAAAGGAATGACGTGGGCCTTTTCTATTTCAAGAAAGAAAGGTGAAAATACTATTTGTTTCCTGCTATTGGGCCTTTTCTTTTTCAAGAGAGAAAGGTGAAAATACTATTTGTTTCCTAGTATTGGGCCTTTTCTGTTTCAAGAAAGAAAGGTGAAAATATTGTTTTCTAGCAACAAATAGTTGTTCCTTTCTTCAATGTTCATGGTAGAATGGAAAAATGGCACATACACAGAGTAGATATACATAACTGAAGGGTCTTTGCATGCCTGCAACTCTTGCCCTTGCTATCCACCAAAACGTCGCTATCCAAAAATGCAAAAAATGGGACCTTGTCTGGGCTTTTTGATATTTGCAAATAATGGTTTTGAATGCCACATTTTAGGCTTTTTGTCCATGCCAATAAATTATTTTGAAATACCGCCAGCACTGACATGTTTTCCCAACAATGGTTGTAGGTATTGGGCTTTTTCTATTTCGAGAAAGAAAGGTGAAAATACTATTTGTTTCCAATCTGCACATTGAAAGGGAAAGTTGAACGTTTCAGTGCACATGGACAAGTTGGAGGAGAAATCAGACCAAATTGAGGTGACACGTACTATCCAATAGTGTTGCAGAGGTTTTTACAACACTATTTGGGTTGCTTCTTTCTTAACACCAAGGGTTTTCCAACATAAATTGTTGCAAAACAGAATGAAGTGAAGGCAGGCTTCAAAACACATTGTGATTTCCAACATGCACTACCCAATGTGCACACCTAGATATACTAGTTTAAAAACCAGAAAGGGCTTGGTTATGTTGTGATGTGGATTTATGAAGCATGCAATTTGTTATATACTTGAAACTTAAACACAACAATGGAAGGTGTGATCTGGAAGACTTTCATACTATTTTGTAACATTACATCTTACAAAACCATGGGTGTTAAGAACCAAGCAACCCAGCATGAGACGACCCTTTACATCTCAAGTGGATGATTAAAATAACTGAAACCCAGCACTGTGTTTCCCATTTACAATTCTTTTTTTTACTTTTTTTTTTCAATGTTGCAAAATTTAAACACAACAATGGAATGTGTGATTTTGAAAAACATTCATACTATTTTGTAACATTCCATGTTGCAAAACCATGGGTCTTAAGAAGCAAGCAACCCACCATGAGACAACCCTTTACATTTAAACAAGGAGATTCAAATAACTGAAACCCAACACTGTGTTTCCCATTCAGAATTATTTTGTATAGTTTTTTTATCAATCGACTGAAATTTAAACACAACAATGGAATGTGTGATTTCGAAGACATTCAAGAAAATGAAATACTCCACATTGTGTTTCCCAAATTTCAAATTACCCCTCACCTTCATTTCGTCGATATTCTACTCCCACTCCTCCACGTGCACTTAGACCTTCAGCTTTCCATTTATATTTAAACAAAGAGATTGAAATAAATAAGAAGTGATCCACAACCCACTATGTTTTCCATGATGCTACTGTTATGTAAATTTTCTATTGGAAACATATGGGCAGATATTGAAAAAGAGTGTTGTGCTCAAAATAATTGTTGTTAAAAAACTACAATGTGAACTTCAAAACATTCATTTCTCACAGCCTACATAAAATAATAAGTGAGCCATAGCCCACTGTGTTTTCCATGATGCAATTGTTATGTGAATAATGTGTTGGGCAAATATCGAATAAGAGTGTTTTGCTGAAAGTAAGGGTTGTTAAAAAATATGAAGCTCAAATTCAATACATTGTCTTCTTACTGTGTGTATAACACTAACTATTTTCATTGAACAAGATATTTGCTAATAATGGTTTCGAATGCCGTGTTTTTGGATTTTTGTCCGTCCATAATAAACAATTACTTTGAAAACCCGCCGACACTAACACAATTTCCCGACGACGGGACAACAAACGACACACGGGATGAGACATCCCGCCCTTAAGTCTTTCCTTCCCATCCAAGAACCTTTTCCCTCGCCAGTCCCACCTCTTCCATCACGACTCTTTTCCCCATGCAGTATGGGGGGCATATCCTATGTTATATACATATGTGAATTTTCTCTAGGAGTTAAGGAGGGAGCAAGCTAACTCCTGGACAAAATTCACATATGTATATAACATAGGATATGCCAGTTTTAGGCGTTAAAATATGCCGGTTTCAAACTCCGAGACAAAATTCACCTATGTACAGCAAAAAACGCATGAAAAATATACACATGAACATACATTGATACATACATAACATGAGGAGACGTCGTAGTGAAATAGTGGGTTTTACAATAGTCCGAGTTTTAGGAGACAGTATGTTTTCCAAAACAACAGTGTATAAAATGGCAGAAAAAATGGGATTGGATGTGGGATTTTTGCCATTTCCCAATTATGATTTCCAATGCCACATTATGCCCTTTTCTATCCATTCCAAAAAACAATGCAAACAATGATGACATTTCGGGTTTTACATGATTTTCGAAATACAGAATTTCATTGCAGAACCTAAAAAAAATAGTAGTGGAGAAATAAATTATGAATATAGCATTTCATTGCAGAACCCACAGATTTTGCTTTCTACAAACATTGTTTAGTAATTTCGCTCAGATTTTTAAAATGGGTTGTCGCTTATTTCATTCGGAAATGACAAAATTTGAAAACCAGCATACAGGGAGGAAACAAAACCAAAATTTCAAAACCCTCAACAAAATTTTTTTTTATCAAACCTGCATTTCAACTAAGTCCTAGACGAAATTCACCTATGTACATCAAAAAATGCATGAAAAACATACACATGAACATACATGGATACATACATAACATGAGGAGACGTCGTAATGAAATAGTGGGTTTTACAATAGTCTGAGTTTTAGGAGAAAGTGTGTTTTCCAAAAACAACAGTGTATAAAATGGTGGCAAAAATGGGATTGGATGTGGGTTTTTTGCTATTTCCCAATTATGATTTCGAATGCCACGTTATGCCCTTTTCTATCCATTCCAAAAAACAATGCGAACAATGGTGACATTCCCGGTTTTATATGATTTTTGAAATATAGCATTTCATTGCAGAGCCTAACAAAAATAGTAGTGGAGAAATAAATTATGAATATAGCATTTCATTCAAGAACCCATAGATTATGCTTTCTACAAACATTATTCAGTAATTTCACTCATATTTGTACAATGGGTTGTCGCTTATTTCATTCGGAAAGGGCAAAGTTCGAAAACTAGCATACGGGGAAGAAACGAACAAAAATTTCAAATCCCTCGACATAAAAAAACCCTTTCAACTAAATAGTTTCTTCGGCAACCCCAAAATTTTAAAACTAGAGACGGGAAGAGACGAGAAACTAAAACCCTCAACTGAAAATAACAAACCCTAAAACCCGCAACGAATGTCCGTTCATTTCTTCGTTGTTCATGGCATAATGGCAAGATGACACATACACAGAGCGGATATACATACTTGAAGGAGCTCCACATGGCTGCTACTCTTGCCCTCGCTATCCACCAAAACGTCCCCGTCCAAAAATGGCGAAAATGGGACCTCGTCGGCCCTTTTTAAGATTTGCTAATAATAGTTTCGAATGGCCACATTTTTGGCTTTTTGTCCTTCCATGCCGAAGGATTATTTTGAAAAACCGCCAACGCTGACACAATTTCTCAGCGACAGGACAGCAAACGGCACGGAGGATGAGACGTCCGGCCGTCATGTCTTTCCTTCCGTCCGACAATCTTTTTTGTCGCCGTGGGTCCCACCTCTTCCGTTGCGGCTCTTTTCTCCATGCGGTATGGACGCATATGCTATATTATATACATAGGTGAAATTTGTTTAGCAGTTAGCTTTCGCCTATTTATTTATATGAAATAATTTTTTATAATAAATCTATATAATATTATATAATATTCTATAATATTCGATCCGTTTCTTACACGCAATTATTCCGTTTCTGTTTGTGGTAACATAGTTGAAAACAAAGTCGTATCGTACAGGAGTTGTATTGTAATTTGATATGGTTAAAGATTTCAAGTCGACCATGGCAAATTGCTTGCTGTGCCTTTGTCTGTTCATCAATTTAAGAGTTTCAAAAGCAGCAGACAGAAACAAAGCCTGAAGCAGGAGATCTTGTTCTTGCACTTACTGAAAGCTATTATCAAGAAAAGTGAAGGTCGAGAGAGAGAATATGAATGATCATTTAACATTGAACTGTTTGAGCTATTTCTTTTTAGCTCTCGCTATGCTTATTTCACTCTGCAATTGCGATTTAACAGGAGTTACTGATAAAGACACCCTTTCTTTGGGGGCTTCTCTGAGTGCAAATCAGACTATGACTTCAAAGAATGGCACATTTGAGCTGGGATTTTTCAATCCTAACGGAACCAACAACTGGTATGTTGGGATCTGGTATGCCCAAATCTCTGAGAAGACCATCGTTTGGGTGGCTAACAGGGAGACTCCTGTCAGAGAAACTCCTGGAGTTTTGATGCTCTCCACAGATGGTTATCTCACTGTGTCTGATTTAGGAGGAGAACAGATTTGGTCTACTAATGATACTCAGCAAGCTAAAGCGTCCACAGCTTTGATATTGGACTCGGGCAATTTTGTGCTGTTTGGCGCCCAAAACGCTACTGAGATTGTGTGGGAGAGCTTCGCACATCCCACAGATACACTTTTGCCTTCCATGAAGTTTTGGAAAGGAATAAAACTGACATCCTGGAAGAGTTGGGCGGATCCAGCAGCTGGACCCTTCCATCTAGAAATGAATCCTGCCCCAGAACAGAACGACTTTTTACTATACTATAAAAACGGTGTTTCATATTACAGCACTGGGCCGTGGATGGGAAGCTATTACGCCACCACACCAGATGCAATACCTCCTTCGTCATTTCAGAACGAAATGGTAGAGTTGTCTCCGGAAAGAATGTACTACACATATTGGCTTACACCCAAAGCTACTTCCATATTGACCAGGCAAGTTGTGAATTGGGACGGTTACTATAATTCATTTGTGTCGATTGATAATAGCAGATGGAGCATGACTTGGTCGCGACCACAAGTAAGCTGCGGCGTGTATGGGGCGTGCGGGGCTTATGGAGTCTGCTACGCAGAAGCAAACATTCAGTTATGCAGGTGTATGCAAGGCTTCCAACCCACAGACGATCGTGCGTGGAATTCAGGACAGTGGTGGTTAAGCGGTTGTGTTCGGCGGAGTCCATTGCACTGCTCTGCTGCCATTAATGGCAGTGGCAGAGCAACAACTGATGGTTTCCTCCAAGTGGGCGATATTTCTTTGTCCGATAAAGAAGTTCCTCAATCTATCCAAGAGTCGACTCTGCTAGGATGCGAAACTGCGTGTCTCAACAATTGCTCCTGCAAGGCCTTTGCTCTCACTAATTCTAGTCCTGCTGTTTGTAAGTTATGGTTTGGCGATCTGTTGAGCATGCGGGCTACTTCGTCTGAGGGACAGTCCTTCTTCGTGAGATTGGCTGCTTCCGATTTGCAGCGATCATCATCCAGTGGGAGAAGAAGGAGCAGAGTAATTGTGCTCTTCGTTTCAATTCCTTTGGGCATTGCTGTTTTGGGTACTCTGTTTTCATGCTTTATTCAGCGCAGGCGTAGAAGACTGCACCAGAAACACAAGCATGATGACACACCAACATCGCTCAGAACTTTCACCTACAAAGAGCTCAAAATTGCAACCCACAATTTCGCCCATAAGTTGGGAAAGGGAGCATTTGGCTCTGTCTTCAAAGGAACTCTGGCAGACAATTCACTTGTGGCAGTGAAAAAATTAGAAGGTTCCGAGGAAGCAGAAAAGCAATTCCGCGCGGAAACAAGCACCATTGGAAACATAAATCATGTGAATTTGGTGAGGCTTCGGGGATTCTGCGTAGAGGGATCTCAAAGAATGCTTGTTTACGAGTACATGCCAAACAGGTCTCTCAACTTTTTCTTGTCCCGCAAGTCCAGAGAAGCAGGTAAGGTGTTGGACTGGAATACCAGATTTGGAATCGCTTTGGGCACTGCAAGAGGACTGCTTTATCTCCACGAAGAATGCAGAGATCGCATCATCCATGCCGATATCAAGCCAGAAAATATTCTTCTAGATGCGGATTTCTCTCCAAAAGTGGCTGATTTTGGGCTGGCAAAGCTTGTTGGCAGAGATTTCAGCAGAGTTCTGACCGCAACAAGAGGAACGAGAGGGTATTTGGCTCCCGAGTGGATCTCTGGGCTGCCGATCACGGTTAAGGTAGATGTATACAGTTTCGGCATGACGCTGCTGGAAATTATCTCAGGCCGACGAAATCTGGACTTGAGCGTGGGGGAATCTCGGTGCTACTTTCCCACCTGGGCTGCCACTCAGATTCACAAAGGAAACTTCATCGATATTGTAGACGAAAGGATTGCCGACAAGGCAGATGTTGAGCAGATAAGAAGAGCAGCCGTGGTAAGCATTTTGTGCATTGAGGAGGATGAGAGAGTGAGGCCAAGCATGGCCCAAGTTGTTCTCCTGCTCGAAGGCAAATCAGAGGCTGACGTAGACCAGTTTCAGAGGTCCCTGCAATTGGTTATGGATGATCACCGACAGCATGATGAGGGCCAAAGTTTGAAAACAAAAGACAAGGAAAAACAGACGAGCAAACAAGATGCCACAATGCCAAGTTAAGAAATCTGCAACGACTTTTCGGTATATTATATTATATATATACATGCAAATTAACGGGGTATAGATTCTTGTATTTTCTCTCCATTAAAACTGCTATTTCCTCGTGGAGATGGTTTCATCTTGGTGGTCAAGTCAAAATTATATTGCTTTTTAGTATTTGCTATACGTGTATCAGTTGGAATTGATATTTCTTCAAATAATTTTCACATCATTTTTCTAATTTATTTGTAAATTATAAAAGCAAAATCTTATTTTCAAATTTCTCGAGTTTAATTCATATCTATTCTGTATTTTAATGTCTGTAAATAAAATAAAATAAATGTCTATCGTTCAAAGTTTTATGATCTAAATAATTGGAGAATTTTTTAAGTGGTATGTTCAAGTGTTCCAATTGATCTCTTATGCAAAGCAAATCAATAAATGGTCAAGTACTACAAATACATTGTTTAGTTGCCAATAGAGAAAATATGAAAATTTCTTCATATTTTCCTCCACAAATTAAAAAATGTTTGGCCAAATTTGAATCTCAAGCATGCCATTAATGGAAATAGTGTTTGCTAGTTTTAAAGGCTTCTATGATGTCTCAATTAGTGTAATACTAGCGGAAATTTTCTTGCACTTCCAAGCACGGGTTCAACCACATTAACTATTTGACAAAATATTACATTGATGAATGAACGTCCTTGTTCTCGAAAGTTTATCACATGCAATTTGAAAAAATTAAGATATTTTAGAATAGTCTAAAGTATGCCTAATGTAGGATGTTTTCTTATTTAACCATGGTATTCCTTAGCATTTAGAAGGCAAGTTGGAATGGATAATTTTAAAAGGAATAGAAGTGCATACTTTGCATTATTGTAGCACCTAATTTGACTAATTTGTGTTTGAATTATCTCATATCTAACATCCATCTAATCAAAAATTCTTCCTTGCTTGATTTCAAATTGTAATAATAGAGACAAGTATAGCTTTGATAGACTTACTGAGATCTATTCAACATATTAATCATTGATGACTTAAATATTTTACATGTACAATAATACTTTCATAGTACGTGTCCTTGATATCAAGAGATCAATCCCCTAAACAATTCTTGTTTAAGATGATGTTGGATAAGGATGTACCGATAATTTTGGGAAAGATTTATTATAATCATAATAACTTACATATGTATGAACTATTTGTTTTTTTTTTTGCACACTACAATATAAGGTCCAATCCAGAAATCATGACGTATGTTACATCTAAGTTCACAATACAAACTCAAGTTAATTTTTGGGCTATTTCTCATCAATTAATAATTGTGTTTGGCACACATAGAAGCTACTATTTATAAGGTGTCAAGAGTTATTCGTGTGCTATTACCATTTTGTAATAATTCACATTGTGATGTACCTTTGCTTAATCCAATACTAAATACATTCAAACTTAGATTGATCTCTTGTATTGTTGCATCAACACCTACTTCAAAAAAATTATAGAGGATGATCCCTGAAGCATAGTTTTTCATTTTGTTTTACAAATCTACAATAAAATGTAAAGAGATGTATTTGTTTCATTAATGAATGAACATCCTTGCTCTCAAAATTTTAGTAGATATTGACCTATTCAACTAAAGGTGACATATCCTAGTATCTATGATAATAATCCATGTGAAAATATCCACTATTAACATGCTTGATTAATCTTGTAGACAAATTCATTGAAAAGAAAATGATTCGACATTATGTTTACATTTTTCACAAAGATTTTATACAAAAATAATTATAGTTTTGTAGTTATATAATATGCTCATATAGGTCTTCTAAATTCCTAAGGAAATTCTTATTCTCTAAATATGCATACATATGTATGTGTGTACATACATACGTATAGATATACATATACATATGATGTGGTAAGTACTATTTTCATATTATACTCTTTGAGTATGGTTATTTTGATAATAATAATTAAAAAGTGCATGCACTATCTCTTATCCTACTAAATTTTCACATTTTTTCATTCATTGAAACTTTTGAAGATTTTTTTGAATCATTCTCATTATACATATAATTCTTTACTTGGAATCTACAAGTCAAAGGAAAGAAACATGGTTACTTCTTTCAAGTATATCTTTGTAAGATATAGAGGAAGAATGAAATATTGAAGGCATTAAGACCCATTAAAAAGGGATTTTAGATTGAGAAATATACATATACTTGAAAACCCTTTTTCCTCCAACCATCCTATTTAAATCTATTGAATGATATTCTCTCTTGAATAGAAATAATTAAAATCAAAATGATGCATTTAAGGGGGAGGAATCCACTAATAAACCTCAAACTAAAATACCCAAATGAGCTTAAATCAAATTCAAAATGTAAATCACCTTCCAAAATGACTAAAGTTCAACTTACATAGTTTTGTATTAACATGATTTTATGTGAAATTGAAACCCAAACCTTTGAAAATTGTCTAACAAATATAAAAATAAAAATACAATACAATTAAATTATGTTGCTCTGATTAGAAACAAAACTTGGGATCTTGTTCATGCACCTTTAAAAATAATTTGTTTTTATTTTCATGGGCTATCTAAAATGTTGAATATAACTTTAATGGAGTTCAAATCAACAAATATAAGGCAAGCCTAGCTATTGGAGGATTCACTCAACAACATGATTTTTTTAATTATAAAAAATATTTTCCCATGTGGTAAAATGAGCATCATAAGATGCTTATTTCCTTAGAAGACTAATACGACTACAAGATTCACCAAATGGGTGTGAAAATATATTTTTGAATGGTGATCTTCAAGGAAAAATGTATATGTCTCAAATCGAGGTTATTGAACAATCAAAAAAAGTGTCATGTGTATGTACAGAAAATATTTGTATGATCTTAAACAAGATTTTTGAGCCTTGTATGCAAAGATTACAAATTTTCACTCTTTGGATTCTTAGTGTATTATTAAGATAAGGATTTATTTATTAAATTAAAAAAGATCAAATTAGAGCTATAATTACATTATATGTGGAAACCTTATAATATAGGTAGTTTTAACTCTCTAATCCATAAGTATAAAATATAGTCATTCAAAATAATTGATATGGGTCTTCTTTATCATTTATTAGGAGTAGCTATATTACAAGATTTGTATTCTATTATATGGTATCTCAAGCAAGGTACGAACATGAGTTACTTCATACATTTAATGTGTTGGATTATAAACCAACTTCTACACCTATTATGGTAAATATTAAATTAAACTTTAAGTCATAATGTGAAAAGACCAATCCTACCTTGTATAGACACTTGGTAAGAAATATGATTTACCTAACTATATAGAGTATATATTACCCATATAATAGGTATTGCACCTAGATTTATGAAAGATCCTTACATGGATCATTGAAAATGGGAAAATTAGTATTATAATTATATCAAATGTATCATATAATTATGTTCTTTATTACTATATAAAGAATATTTTTAGATGATTTCTGGATTTGATTGTGTAGGAATTTGATTATCTAGTTGTTGTGTGTTAATTTTTTGTGTAATTATTTTCTCTCATCTCCTTGGTTAGAGTGCCTTCCTCTCGTTTCCCCCCTATCTCTTCCTTTTTATTCAATTCTTGGTATGAAATTACTCATTTCACTCCTTGAGCTCTCTAATATCCTAATGATGGATCACGTAGTGTGATCCGAAATATTTGTGATGCGAAAATTCCTACACAATCAAATCCAGAAATCATCTAACAATAATCTATATGGATTGTGGAAACTTGATATCATTAATAGATAAAGAATATCAAATCATTTGGCTACTATGATATTGACTATGTTAGTGATTTTATTGATATAAATCCACTTCAAGCTATGTCTTCAAAAATGATGTAGGTTCTATCACATGAATTAGTAAAAATAAATATGTAACATGCCCATTGTTCTACATAGTAATTTTCCTATGTTTTAACCTCAAGTAAATAGATTAAGCATCTAACCATTATGAGCAATAAATTTTTTCTTTTCAAAACTATAAAGATAGCATGCACATGTGAAATAAATATCTTTCCAAACTTTTCCATTGCATTATATCAAAGTATTACAAATTTCCAAAGTAATGATTTTATAGTACATGATAACATGATATCATTTCTCTTTTTACAATCTTTCCATCATAATGGATACAAATTACATAAACATGGCTCTGCGAAGCCTACTAGCAATAGATGTATGAATAGTCTTTGAAATTCCCCATCCAAATCTTAGTCGCCAACTGATGAGGAGAAGCATCACTCAAGTTCTTTTTCGCCAACCCTGGACTAACTACGGTCCCTCGCACAACTATCAAATTGATACATGGCCCTACCCTTCAATGAAGAGATTGGTTTGGTAACCTCATAATAAATATTGACCTTTTTTTGAGCTTTGTGTTGTGTCCAACATATCTAGATCTATCACACAATGGCTACAACCTACATATATGGAATTCCTTAACCTAGTATGTAAACCTACATCATAGTGAATTGACAATGTAAATAGTGGCAACTTACACTACTTTGGCCAAAGTATGTCATTCCCTCAATATTACAAGTGGACTTCATATATTTCACCCACCTTCCTAGCTCGATTTATGTTGACCATTCATAATCTATGCATAGGCTATCCCCTTCATTGGATTATCCTAACCCCAGGAATAACCTATTTTCTCTTTTATGTTTGTTATGACACTTCTACTTAAGTAATTCAAAGTAACTCTTACTTACCAATTACCATATAAGGTAGCATAACGTCACATCATTAAATGACTCTAGTACTAAAGGTACAATCCCAACTATAAAAGTCTTTAATCAAGAGTTTATCTCAACATTAAATGACTCTGCTTCAAAAGCATAAACTTATCAATAAACGACCTCAATTCAAAAATACAATCTTCAAAAATAAATTTCTTTAATCAAAGTATAATCTCATCAATAAAGGTGTAACGCCCCGCCACATAACCCTAGAGGAAGATGCAAATACAATGGAAGCGTAACAAATTTTCTTTTAAAAGTGTAATTAACAATAAGTAAAGTGAACTACACTTAACACATAAATCCTCTAAGGTACACAACAACGCTTACATTTGAAACCCATAACATACAAAAGTAAACTAATCCATAGCATATAAATTATACTCATGAAATAAAGAACATAGATCCAATAATATTAAACTCATCTCATAATTTACAAAGTACATAATAAAATCATTCATAGATTGCATTTATTCAATAAATCAGTTACAAGGCTCATTTCCAAAATGAGGTAGATCATACAAACAATATTACAATAATAATGATACAACGATCCTCCTCGAATACAAATGAGGAGTAGTACATATACAATAACATCCAACTAAACCAATAGAATATAAGAGATGGTACAAAACAACTAGAACATGCAAGCTCTCCAATCTGGAAAATCTTGCCATCACGAACATGAAGTGGAAACCCAATGGTGTAAGGTGCACTTTCCACCCAACCAAGTGGTACCCGAAGACCCACCCCCTATGCTAGGAGATAGGTAAAGGGCTTCCTAGAAAAAACCAACAACCTCAAGACACAGGCAACCACAAGACTAAACTAAAAAAGTACAATACATAATATGAAGGTTACATTACTTCCAAAGTAAAAGAATCAAGTACATCAACTGAAAAATACAAACTGTTATCATAGGAGGAGTGTCATCACAAAGTAGCATGGGTTACCCTGGTAGATCTTCCTAGGCCCCGACCCCCATCTTGGATTACCCTAGTAACCTCTCACGATCCCCATCCCCACATGCACACCGATGTGGAATCAAATACATTTTAAAGGGACAAGATAATGATCTTGTCATTCCAGGACTATCATATAGTCCTTAGAACGAGCTATCCAACAAATATAATTTTAATATGTTTTTATTTTATTATGTATTTGTTTTTCTAGTTTTCTTAAACATAGGTTTTTCATTGAAAAATATGAGTGCACCGTATATTGAAGTCCTTGATCCAACAAAAAAAAATGAATTTTGATATATACAAAAAAAGTTATGCGTTATACGGTCATGCTATGTCTGAATTGTAATTTTTTTGACTTCGAAACTTGATTAAATAAAAAATATTCAATAAAAAACTATCTAACCAAGTGGAAGCACTAGATATTGGAGTTACAAATCTAAATTTCAAAGAATTAGAATTTTATCCTTCATGGAAAAAAATTTATGCGTTATACGATGTGCATCCCTTTTTAAAAATGTTATTTTTTGAAAGAAACCAGTTTTCATGGGAGATGGAAAAAGAAGTGTAATTTGATTCCAAAAATTTTTTAAAAAATAATTTTAGAATCTACAGACAAAATGTGACGAGACTCCAGTTTGCATCATCTTCAAATTCCTCATGGTTTAGCCACTATATGTGCCCAAATGTGAAGATTTAGTTAAAAAAAATTATTTCAATGTCCAGTTTGGCCAAAAATTGTAAACCATTATTGTGGGATCACCCTGGGTACTCTAGGTACAATTGAGTCCACTATGTTGTCCTTCTGAATCTGTTAGTGGATTTTTTAAGTGATCGCATGTTCATGGATTTGACATTTAGCATGATGTACTCCGTGGAAAAGAGTAGCGTGAAAGAAAATTGATATAAGATTATGGATGGAAGTAATGATATGTATCCCATGGGTTATGGAATTGGATGTTATTATGGGATTATGTATGTAGTTGTGCCCCCCTGTAAATGTAAGGAACCAGTAACTGTGTCTTGTTTGAGTGTTGTGAATACCTCGTACTTGCTTTGTGTGTCCATGGAATGGTGTTACTTGGTACCCATCCATGGGAAAAAGTTGCATTTTGATGTGGAATTTACCATACCAAAATGTGTGTTTGCATGTTTGTTACCTGATTGAGGGCCAACCCATGTGTGGTTGAAACTTATATATAAGAGTAACCAAAAGTTGGTTTCATAGATTCATTTTCTTTTGGTTCTCTATCCCCTCAATCCCTGAAGGGATAGTAGCAGCCACAAATTTCCTTAGGTGGAGTGTGAAACGTACGCATATTGCGGCACAGAGCATCTTAGCTCAACCAATCCCAAGGAAGCATACCCACTACTTTCCCTTATGATGGATAAGGATACTTGATCCATATGTGTTAGCCCAATCCCCACATATTTGAGTACAGCAGCATAGGTTTGTTAGTATATGTATGGCCATCCGTAGAGATGTTGATTTGGCATTAGCAAGTATACCTTGTTTGTATGAGAGGTGAAGCTCTGGTAGCCCCATATAGATATTATCATTTTTGCATCATATATATACCTTATCTGCATGCGTTCTGATATGATGCAATAGATACGATGCCACACCCCACTCATGTTCTGACATAGTGATGGCGATGATGTTGTGTTATACGATGCCACATGCTTAGACACATGAAGGCACATTATGAGATTGTCTTTGATAGCCTACTTGTGTGATGAGCGTTATGGGACCTCGAACACTTGTAGAGGGATACTCATGGTTTCTTCGACCGTGTTGTTCAAGTAGCATATGAGTAGATCCTAGCCATGTATACCTTTGGCTACAATGAGTTCCTATGTGTGCCTTCTCCATGAGGTATCGCGATGCGGGGTGTGTTCTACATGTGCCTAATTCTATGAACCCACAAATACAATGTTGTGTGGCATATGACCAATATGTGCCTTCTCCGACTGGTGTATAACCATGTCAAGTGATGATGTATTAGTCGTGGATACACTCTGGGTCATGTGGATGGTGTGCTCACTCTGCACCACATGAGGGCTATTACTATAGCCAGACGTTGTTTCCTCCTTCCTGATTTTGTGGCTAATAACTAGTCACACAGTGTTGTACAATGCAATTTTAAATATTGTGAACTTTCTTTATAGTTATTGATGATTTTTCAGTTGATTGTGAAGGTCGACACCTTTTTTATATTTGATTGTGATGGTTTAGCCACAACTTGTGACCTTATTTACTTATAACCCTAGTGGTTATATATTTGTTTTAGTGCTGAAATTATGCTTATTTATTGCCTTATTGTTGGAATTGATTTTTTTTTTGCACTTCTTTATGACTTTGGTGGCTAAACTAGTTATCTTCATTGTTTTCAATGTCGGTAATGTGTTGTAATGTGAATCCTCTCCAAGGACATATGAGGTGGACTTGGTGAGTGTATACGAGGAAGTAGACATAGGGAACGTTGAGGATGGGGGTATGTGAGGCTATTATGCAGCTAGAACACATTACCCACCTATGTGTGATGACTATCTCTTGGAGGCTAATCACCATATACAACAAGAGACAGGTCATTGTGGTCTTGCTTTGATGGTCTCACCATGTGTGGCCTAACACCATCAAGCCACTGATTGTGATGTTTGGTTTATGTGAGATGGTTATTGGCTCTTGGTTCATGGATTTTTGTATCATGGATTAGTACACTACTTTTCAGTGTCCAGATGGACCCATGTGTGGCTCTGTGTTATGATTTTTGGTGATGTGTATTTGTAGAATGTATGTTTAATCTTGAGTATGGTGCTTGATTTATGAGTTTTTGTATGTTAAATTTTCCTTTTCGTTGTGACTCCTTTCTTGGGTGGTGTGTATAGGATGCCTAGGAGAGGTGGTCGTGGATTCGATCATCTGAACTCTTCTTTTCTAAGTCCCCATGAGAAGGATTGTGTGGAGCATCTAGGTCCTTAGTTATGTTCTTTGTTTGAGGAGTTTCTTACCCAACTAGGCCCTAGATAGGAGAGTGTTCTTCAATAACAACACTCTGAACCTAAGTGTAAGATTTCACAACCTCATCATGATGGTAATGATTCGCAATATGGAAAGAACCAAAATTAGAGGCGTTGTAAGCGCAACCGTTAGGAGCAGCTGACACAAAGTGCACATGCTGCAACGTGTAGAGGTACAGGATGTTACACTTGTGGCCAGCAGGGCCACATAGCTAGACAGTGTCCTCAGAGGAACACACCTAAATTCAGCCAAAGAATGATGACTACGGAGCCAGTGAGGAATGATGCAGGAAGGACCCATAGTACGATTGCAACAGTTGATCATCATCGAGCAGAGCATCAGGGCACAAATGTGGAGATTATTTGTAGCTGACAGGCAGCTGATTCGGGAGTTCATGGAAATCTTGCAATACAGGAAGCTGAGAAAGTACCTTCAGTGTTGTATTCTATGCATTAATTCTTGTTATGTTAAGCCATGTGTTTTTGAGACTTTGTTGGTGGTTGCTTCACCATGTTGGTTGTTTGGATTGGCAATTTATTTGGCTTAGAGGATTCTAACTCTGGTTACTATTGTTTTTGTGTTGAGGTATGGAGTGGTTCAGTTTTGAAACCATTGATGATGTGTGATTATATGGAGATTGTACTAGGGGTATTTGCAAGCTTTCAGAAGTAAGCCTGGCCCTAGGGGGAGAATGTAACACCCCTCTGTTTTTCTCTTATGTTTAGATTATGATGCTTTGTTATTTTTTTATCGCTATTTATAGAGCGATGTGGATTATATGTTATGATGTGATGATTCTCTATTTTGATGTTATCATTTTGACATGCCTTTGATTAGCATAATGATTATTTGGAATAACATTTTTATTTGCACATGAGTAGATTATATATGTTAGAATTGTCAGTTTCGTGATACTGTATTGGCGAAGGGGACGAAATTACATCACTTGCTTGCGAGCGCCCAACGATTATGTGATTCCCTCTTCACAGTGTGTTCTATTATGAGGTATATATGCATTTTCTATATATGCTTTGTTTATAGGTTTGCAGGTACAAGACACTGACTCCACCTGGCTTCACAGGTTGAGTGTGTCCACCCAATGCTAATGTTGATTAGGAGATAGTAGCTAGGATTCTTGTGCCAAGCCTTTACCCTAGTCTCAGTGTGTTGTCGGGTCTAGTCGGATTTGTTTGTAAAATTTGTTTAATTATGCTTTGGAATGATTATGTTGAAAAGTTTGAAAAAGGGAATTTAATGAATTTAATTATTTAAGATGATTATTAAATTAATCTTATTTTAATGTTAGAAGTTGTGAATTAATTTATTTATTTATTTATTTTAATTGGTAAATAGTCTAATCTTAGGATTATATTATTTATTAATAAATTAAATTAGTTTAATTAAATAAATTTGAAATGGTAAATATTTTGGAATTATTTAATGTTTTTAATTTTAAATGTCTGGAGGATTTTATTTAAATTGGTTGTTAAGATATTTTTTGAGCTTTAACATGTGTGGTAAGAATTTATGAGGTTGTTGGAAATTTATTCATAGGGAGAAAATTGTGGCTTTAACGAAAGAAGTGAGAAGCTTCTTCACGACAGAAGCACAGGGATATTTGGTGTGTTGGGGGAAAAGATTAGAAAAAAAAAAGTCTTTTGGGGATTTGCATGTGTCCTGGAAATTTTTGTAGAATTGCTCTTGAGAGAAAGCTTTGGTGTTCTTGATTTTTTAGAAAAGTTACTCTTGGGAATAGTTGCTATGTTTGAGAAATTGTATTGTTCTAAAGGAAGCTATTGTGTATCCAGGAGAAATACTTGGAACTATGGAAGAGGCACTGCTCCAAATCTACAAATGTACAGGCGTTGGACTATAGGTTCCTTCTTTAATTTGTGTTTAGTTATATTGAAAAGCTACTTAGTTTAAAATTTTTCTTTGTAAAATATTGTTTGTTCAAACTTTTAAGTTTGAGTTTTTTTAAAAAAATTGTAATTGTTGTATATCAAATCCTCTACAAAATAAAATCTCCTGTAGAATAAAATCCTCTATGGAATGAAATTCTCTGTGGAAAACTATAGAAAAATTGTTAATTGGGATTATTGTGAATTTAGATGAACCTAGGGGTATTACACATCCCGTTCGTATTAACCGGGTGTTTATAATTGAATCACAACCAAGTGCACTACCCAAGGAAAATAAAGGGCTGAATAAAATACCACAACAACCCCCACAAAATATTACAACATCTGGAAGGCTTACATAATCCCAACTGATAGATTTCCCCAACTTACGTGAATAAGGAAAACATCATAATTAAATAAGAAATTCAGGCAAGTAATTAAACTATCATTAGGATTTCCTTAATCCAATTTCCATTCTAAGATAAACAATAATTCATTGCTCAAAATAATCTAACTTATTACAGTTTCATTTAAAATCAACAAAGAAATTAAATCTAATATTTAATTCAATTTCTCAATTACATCAATATAAAAATCAATTTCCCTCTTTTAATACATTTCATTTTACAAACATCTAACTAGTGCATTTGCATGCACCTAATATAAAAAAAATTCATTTAAATATATATATATATATATACATAATTATACATATATGTATATATATATATATATATATATAATTAATTATATATATATATTTATATTATTTAAATATTTAAAATCTAATTACAATTTTCCAACAAATAATAAATATAATATATATAAATATATAAACATACATATACATACATATACATACATATATATAGATATATATAAATATATATTTACATAAATTTATGTATATATATAATATATTTTATATATTAAAACCAAACTAATCAAAGTCCAAATGTTAGGCGGAGAAATTCATTAAGGTTTCATTGTTATGGTTGTTACTCACAGTCGAACACCATTAAGGGGGCATTGCCTTCACATCCCACCTCCCCTATGGGGCAGCGGTTGTGGGGTAGCCCCAACACCTCCCCCAAATACACTTAATACAATGAACTTTATTCAATAAAACTCCTACGATTTTATATTCAAAATCGTTGTATGACATTTCCTTCTGGTTTTTCCAAAATAATTTCAATCTAGTAATTTTTTTTTTTTAAATATGCATATATATATAGCTACATCAAAATGATTGCTCCAGAAGAGAAAAATTTTATAAAATTTCCTATAGGAAATATTTACGAAATTTTTTGAGAGGTTTTCAATTTCCCAAGCTAAATAAATAAATTGGAAGAAAAATAATAACCTTCTACAGGAAGAACTTTTCCAATATAATTAGAGGTTTCCTACAATTTTGATGGAAGATTTAAATCCATTCCCATAGAGGTTTTCAAATTCCTCTATAAAATATTTTTGGGAATTCTTTTGTTTCAAATCAAATTCCTACAGAGGCTCTAAAGCTTTCACGATAATCTTTCCAATTTCAAAACATACAAAAGCTTTAAACAAATAAAATCTTCTTCTTTGTACAAGCAATCTTTTCCCAAACAACAACTAATTCTATTAACCCTTTTCCAAAATGAATTTAAATAAAACAATAAAGAACTTGTTTCAGATGCTTGAAGAATGAAGTTTGAAGTAGAGTCTCACCTTCAGATTCCAAAATCATCAAATCCTTTTCCAATATAATCATTTTTCCATAAATTTGAAAATAAAGCCAAAGCCAATTTCCCGAGAACTTCCCCAATTTTCAACAACCCAAAATATATTTTTTCATTGTCATGAAATAGCCTATTTCCCTCTTTCAGTTAATGCAATAATTTTCTCTGAGAATTAATTCCCAACACCATATATTAATTTTCTAACACATGTCACAATTCCCAAAATATCTTTCCAAAATAGATCACAGATATTTCCTCTAAGATATTTGTTTATTTAATAATTTAAAATCAAATATTAATTTCAATTAACCATTCAATTAAATTCACAACCTTATTTAATTAATTTAAATAATTCATTAAACAAAGCTTTTATAATCTAACAATTTAATATCAAATTTAATCTAATTAATTTTAATCACTATGTAGAATAAATTTAATCTAAATAATTAAATTACTTTACACAATAAATTAAATCTAATTACTTAAATTAAATTTAAAGCTTCAAACAACATTAGTCACGATTAAATAAATAATCAATTTAAAACATTATAAACGTTAATTTCCCATAGAGTATACCTTGCAAAATAAATAAATGACAAGACAAACGGAAACCACATGACAACAAAGCATGACCAAAAAAAAGAACTGACAACACACTGTGACTAGGGTTGTGGTTTGACAAGGAAACCTAGTTACTACCTCCCAATCAACTATTTTGTTGGGCAATGGACACACTCAAACCTAGAAATCTAGGTAGAGTCGGTGTCTTGTACCTACAATCCTGCAATAATAACATATGTCGTATATGTATATAGATCATGAACAATCACACTGTGAAGAGAAAATCATGGAACCACAAGGCGCTCGCAAGCGAGTGATACAATCATGTTCCCTTCACCAATACAATGTCACATCAAAACTGACGAAACTAAAAAATCAAATAACTACGGATGAATATCTATCAATGTCTACTCACATAATCAACTATGCTATCCAAAAAGCATGTCATAATAAATAATCATCCATATAGTGTACCATCACATCTCAATATAAAACCATCATCGCTATAATGTTAGCGATCAAATAACAACATCGTAGTATCAGAGTCTATCAAAGTATTTAAGCATTGTCTAAAAACATAAGCAAATTGGAGGGGTACCACATCCTCCCCCTAGGATCAAGCTTACTCATGGAAGCCTGTGAACAAATAGGGATAGAGCTCCCTCATCCTAGTTGCATCCTCCTAGGTAGCTAATGTATCATCTCTCGAATCCCACTAGACCCTAACATGCTCAATATCTCGACCCCTCAGGGCGAGTCTCCTGTGTTGCATAACATCCACAAGCTCCAAATCTAGTTTTTTGTCCTCTACTTGTATGGCATTCCAATCAAGGATGTGAGAAATATTAGGGTGGTAAGGCCTGAGTACTGAAACATGTACGCGTGAGAGACTGAGCAGCAAAGAAAGACAATAAGCTACTATCCGAATTTCTCAAGAATCTTGAATGGCCCGACGAAGCGAGGTGTGAGCTTAGATCCATTTCTATATCAGATTGGACTCTTTTGTGGATGCACTCACAAAAAGACTTAGTCACCTACTACAAATTGGCGATCCACCTGATGCGCATCTACATACTTTTTTTGCCTAACTTGTGTAGCAACCAAATGTTCCCTAATCTGAATCACCTACTGCTCCATGTCCTGAAGCATCTCAGGACCCACTAGAACTCTATCCTCTAACCAACCCCAACTCAAAGGAGTCTGACATGGTCGTCCATACAATGCTTGGAAAGGAGGCATACCAATCGAACTTTGATAGTTGTTATTATAAGAAAACTCCACTAAATGGAGATAGTCCTCCCATCATGTATGTTGGTCCATCACATACATGCATAACATATCCTTGAGGATCTGGTTGACCCTCTCAGTTTTTCCATTTGTCTCATGGTGATACGCTAAACTAAATTTCAACTATGTCCCCATGGCATGTTGCAATGACGTCCAAAGAGCTAAGGTGAACACAGGATCCCTATCAGAAATGATCCCACGAGGTATACCATGCAACCTAACAATATCTCCCATGAACACTCTAGCAACAGAAAAAGCATTATAGGATGAATGAACAAGAAAGAAGTGTGCTACCTTCATCAACCTATCCACCGTCACCATAATGGCATCATATTTTCACGAAGAGTTGGGTAACCCAACAATGAAATCCAACGATATTATATCCCATTTCCACTCTAGCAGCAAGTGTGGCTGCAAAATTCTTGTCGGATGGTGGTGTTCATCCTTCACTTGCTGACACTCCAAACACCTCAACACAAATTCAACGATGTCTCACTTCATACATGCCTAGAACTATAGCTATCGCAAATCGGCATGCATCTTCTTCACTCCAGGATGAGCTGAATATGGTGTTGGATGTGACTCTGTCATAACCAAGGTACAAAGATCTCCAGAAGATGGAACATAAATGTGTCCCATGTGTCTCAAAAAACCATCTAACTCTGGAAAATAACCTGAGAATCTACCCTCAAGGGTCCTGCCTATCTCTAACTCTGATCTCACCTCCTAATACCAGTTGTTTGTAGGAAGTATAGCAAGGATTTGAATCCTCAAATCCACACCAAGAGTCACCTATGACAACTCATGTCTTCATCTATTGAGAGTGTCGGCAACTACGTTCTCCTTCCCCTGGATGAACTTCACCTCAAAGTCATACTCGCAAAGGAACTACATCCATCGCCTCTCCCTGGCATTAAGATTAGGCTACGTGATGATGTACTATAGGCTCCAATCATCACTATGCAACTCAAATCTATGCCCCAAAAGGAAGTGTATCCACCTCATCAAAGCGTGTACTACCGTTACTAACTCAAGATCATGTGTGGGGTAATTCAACTCATGATCCTTGAGTTTGTGAGAATCATACGCTATAACTTGACCATCCTACATCAAGACTGCTCCTAATCCTTCCAAAGATGCATCTGTATAGACAACAAAAATCTATAGTAGGATCGGGTATCACAAGAATCGATGCATTGGTCAACCTCTCCTTCAAAGTCTAAAATGTTTCCTCGCACTGCTCTAACCAGATGAATCTCTTCCCTTTCCTCTGATGATCCAGTGGAAATTTTTAGTGAAAATTGAAGTGTCTCTATTCTCTCTAGAATCTGCACCATTAGAAAGATCTCAGTGTCCTGATTCCAATGCAACTTGAACGGAGCGAAAAGGAGTCCGTTTGCACAAGTTATGGTTGATCAAAGGTAGGGGCAAACAGGGATCAGATGGTGTCGAGAAGGTGAAAAAATGATCATCTCAAAAAATGATGGAACTAGCATCATCGCGAAGAGCTCATCGAGACAATTCCGATGGCGTTCATTTTGTCGAAATTCGACGTCATATTCTCAAGATACACCTGGTCAAAGTTTATGTTGACTTGAAGGTACAATGATGATGTCAGCATCCGTACATGATGACATCAGCATCTTGCAAATCAAAGGTGGACCAATCTGCGGTGGACACATGTCATTCGTACTATAAAATCAGTATCCATGTGGCAACACAGTCAGTGTACAGTCGATAGCACAGTTGGCAGGACACGTCAGCGTTTTAGTTGGCATCCACGTCAGCTTCATCGACGAATCAGGCTTCGCCATGTGGCCTCTCTTTCATCCTCCGGTGGGTTGGAAGTTGTTCTATTTGTTAAAAGGTTTGCTAGATGGGCTCAACCCCGCAACCTCCTCTGTAACCGTCAGCCAGCTCACCGTTGCACCAAACTGTGCGCGCCTAACTATATATGGTGAGTGGTTTCTTTTGTTGAAGAAAGGTTGGTAAATGGCTATTAAAAGCCAGCGGCGGGGGTTGAACCCCCAACCACTGGCTTAACAAAATATCAAACCACCGGTAAGCCATCAAATGGCTTTAGTAAATTAAGTGGCATTTGTTCCTTTTGTTAATTGGTTAACCCCGAATGCCTTAATTTTTAAAACAACTCTCCTAATTTAAAAATAAAAACAAACAATAATCTTTTTAAAGATTAAATCAAAACCTCCAAAACAATATAATCCCGAGAATGATAAGATTAAGGGGCTTAAATCAATCATTATAGATTTTTATGTATAAATGAGGGATTATTGTGTAAAAATGGAGATATGGGGGATTTTAATAAATTTTATGGTTTTCACCAAAATGGGTGAAACTTTTGTATAAAAAGGGGTGAAAGGAAGAGAATTTTTAGGAAGTTAAGTGTTGAGAAAATACAAGTGATGAAGCAGAGAAATAGTTGATACGAAAGAGGGAAGTTGTGGAGATTTTTGAGCCATTTTTGTACGACGGAGTATTGTTATGCTGCCGAAGTGCTTGAAGAGATGGTCTTGGTGCATTTGTAATCTTTTTTTGGAGATTAATCGGATCGGTCTCACTCTATTGGAGTAGACCCGGAGACGTAGTCACGTTTGTGACGAACTCCGTAATCAAACTCTTTTTGCATCTCTTTCTCTATTCTTCTCTCTCATTCTATTGGCATCTCTTTGTTATTTCCTATTACCTTAATTATTTCTATGAGTTAATTTTGTTTCGATTAACTTGGATAAATCTTTGTAAAAGTTAAGCATTCATATCTGCAATTTAGTCTAGATCCTATACAGATCATTTGAAGAGAAGTAATAATATGTCCTATCCTTGAGAAACCATGAACAAAGCATCTGTAATAACCTACTAATCCCATGAAACTACATATCTCTGCAACATTAGTGGGCATAGGCCAATCAATGATCACTTGGATCTTTGCAAGATCCATAGCAATACCCTCTCTTGTTATCACATGTCCAAGATACTTAACCTCAGTCTTAAATAACTCGCATTTCGATAGGTTAGCATACAACTGATTGTCTCTCAAACACTACCAAACCTACCTCAAATGCTCTTCATGCTCCTCTACTATCCTGGAATAGATCAACATGTCATCAAGGAATACTAGTACAAATCTATCAAGATATGTGTGAAATACTTTATTCATCAATCTCATGAATACAGATGGTGCATTTGTCAACCCAAACGGTACCACTGTAAACTCGTAGTGACCATAACAAGTGTGAAATGTTGTCTTATGAATGTCAAAATCAAATATGTGTAGCTGATGGTACCCTAACTTAGATTAATTTTTGAAAAGAATGTAGCACCCTTGATCTGATCAAACAAATCATCGATCCTAGGTAAGGGATATCAATTCCTTATTGTCACTTTATTTAGCTGATGATAGTCTATGCACAATCGGAGTGATATGTCCTTTTTCTTCACAAAAATTATTGGTGCTCCCCAAGGTGAAACACTAGGGTGGATGAAACCCTTCACTAGCAACTCCTCTAGCTACAAGTGGAGCTCCTTAAGCTCCTATATAGTCATATGGTACAGAGCTCATGAAATAGGTTTGGATCCAGGTATAATATCAATATTGAAATCAATGTCACGCTGAGGTGGCATCCCTAGAATTTCACTGGGAAATACATCCACATACTACTGAAGTATGGGGTGGCTATCAAGAGAAACCTTCTCCTCACTACTCCCAACTCCAAGTCATCTATTGTCATTGTAAACAACTAATAGCCCTGACATACACATCTCCTCAGTTGCATAGCCAAGATCATCCTCAATGATATGGGTCTTTGAACTCCCACTATCTCGACCTCCCTACCAGATACATCAATGCATTGAATCGACTTGCACCGACAATCAATAATGGCTCTATGAGCCTCTAACCAATCCATCTCTAAAATGATGTCATACAACCCCAATAGTATAATGCAGAGGTCTACTATAGTGTGAAAGATTCCAATCTCCAATCTAGAATCATGTACTAGGGAATGTGCTACAACTTTAGCACCGGAAGCCAGTCAACCTGCCACCTAATGTCATGCTTAACTACCCTTAGTCTACAACATGCCACAACAAATGATGAAATAAAAGAATTTGATTCTCCTCAATCAAATAAAATAGTAACTTTGTTACCCTATAACATACCCGAAGTCTCTACCATTTTGCTTTGATGTTCAACTTGGTGGTTGTCAATTGTAGAAAATACTCGATGACCTCTACCCACATCTCTAACAGTTGGATCTGACACTGCTAGCCTCTGAGTATACCCTGATGTGCCCCTGTTGGGACACTATCACGCTATGTGACCCTATTGGCCACAAGAAAAAAATCTTGTACCCTGCCAAATCCTCTACCTCCAAGAGGCACGCTCGACTACTAAACGCTACCCCTATTATAGGTAGATTATGTACTCTATGTCGGTTGCTCATAATTGGGGCATTTGTTTTGCCTCCAGTTTCTATCACCCCCTATTCCTAATATGTGTCACCCTATCTAGGATGGAAATTCTTTTGTTTCCCGTGTGAATTTTGATTCTGACCACTCTGTGCAAGCACCTGTTGTGTCCTAAGTGGTCTAGCTCCATGAGTATGGCCACTACGTGAACTAGGTCCTACAACTAAAGCACTGCCTATCTGTACTCCAGTATGTCCACCCAACTCCATCGCTAAATTCTCCTCCACCAGTCTGGCCTTCTCTACTGTTGTCTCCATGGTCTTGGGTTTGAAAACCTGAACACCACCAATGATCCAAGCATTTAAGCCCCCTAATGAAGTGTTGAAAAAGCATGCCCTCATCATCACCAATACCAACATACTAATTGAGCTCATAGAATCTACTCTCATATAGCTCTCCTGACATGGCCATCTATCATAGAGAATTAAACTCATCTCTATGACACTGTCGCCAATGGTCAGATAGGAATCTAGCTCTAAATCTCTCGATGAACATATCCCAAGAAACTGAATTAATGTCAATACGAAGCCTCTCCTCCTCCAATCTCCACCAGGTAGATGCAAAGTCTTGAAAGTGCATGATATCACATCTTGCCTTGGTGTTGCTACCATAAGGGTGCATAGCAAAATACCATTTCAGGTCTATCAACCATGTCTCAACCTCTAGTCCACTACTAGAAACATCGAAAGTGGGTAGACGGACTCAAAGTAGGTCTCTCATATGAGCGGTTGTGACCATCTCCTCCTATGTTGGAACCTCTCTTTGTCTAGGAGATATCTCTCCCTCGCCAATATTTATCTAATCCCTATCCTACCTTGTTCCAAGTTGAGAAAGAGTCTCCTCTAACAATTGAAACAACTGAGCACCCTCGATCCCTGGTGGATCCTTATTCTAGTCACTACATCCCGGAGCATTCTAGGAAGCCTGTTGTTCCTCACAATCTGAGTCATGGGGAACATGGGGGTGTGAATCTTGTTGACTACCTCCACAACCACCTTTTGTTATTGGGGTTCAGACTCCATGGACATTGGATAGGATGGTTAGTTGCTCGCATAATTCAGTCATCTCAATGGATTCAACGTTTGCAACTAGAGAATTTGAGGTGAGGCCTTACAAACATTGATAAATAGTTCGTCGTGTTTTCAATGATCTTATTGGTTGTATACTTCACAATGCTCATGTCGAGTTGTTCTCTCTACAGTACCCATTGTATACTCTCCTCGTTTTCGATGAGCAACTAAGTGGTTTGCAAGTTGCGTGGGTAGTCTCCTCACAAAAAAATATTGAGGACATCTCTGCATGGCTATGCGTATTCCTCGAATGTGGAAGAAGAGTCGGGCCCGACTGAAGAATCAATTCATTTTTGACCGATGATACGACTGTAGAGATCCAAGCCATACAGTATGTGCATCCCTTTCTTCATTTGTGTACCTTTCTCATTTTCTATTCATTTTCAAAGCCACTTTCTCATGCAGTCGAGCGGTAAACAATATCATTTGTATTGTCTATTAGGGTTGTCTTTCAATGTCATGTGCTTCTATGCCTTTTCATGTCAAAAGGGCTTGGCTAAAGAATGTATACAAGTATGCAACAAAGGAAAGGGCAATGGACGTCTTCCGCAGTCTTGGCAGGATCATGATGGCAATCATTGACACCGAAGATTGTGCCACTCAGCTATTGAACTCTTTCTTTGAGGAGTTCAATGATCGGGCACGATTCTTAGATTACTTCAAGAAGACTTGGTGCAAAGGAGAAGGTCGAATTGGTGAGTTGAAAATTTTTGTCACCTCGCATGATTCACACCATTCAAATTATTTGATGTCACATCTAATACGTTGTGGCTTACTTTATTATTGGATATTTTTGTTTGCAGCCATGTGGGTGAAAAATTGCATACTATTCCCACATGCCAACCAAGATATGAATGCATCCATTGAGTCATACCATTGCGTACTAAAAAATCGGTACTTGTGCGATCGTTTAAAAAAATGCAATAGGAGAATGGACTATTTGTATTACACACTTGTGTATAAAATGGAACCATTCTATAGGCAAAAGGAAAAGTTGCAGCATTATGGTTTTCTAACGAACAAAAAATATTTAAATATGTGATCTAGTGTGGAGCGGGCCAAGTAAATTCCAGATGATGACTGTATTCCTGGTGAAACAGATCCTGGATGGTATTGGGTGAAAAGTCATAGTAGGTCAACGCACTACCTTGTTTGTAAATTTGGGGAGCACCTTTTTGTTTGTGACTACCCTTGGAGTTTGGGGGGGAACACTTGCAAAAAAGTCGTCAAGGTTGGTCACTTGATTAAAAGATCATCTGTCGTTGAAGGGGTGGTCCATGGTAAGTGAATTTTAATTCGAATTGCGTTACTTTATTGGAGTCAATTGTGTTTTGCATTTTCTATAGCCTAATACAAATTTCTTTTGGGTCCTCATTTAGACGGGGGAGGTCAACCAATTGATACAAACATAGATTTGAATGAGACATTGTCAGAGGGGGCCATAGAAGAAAACAATCCTAATGTTCTAACTCCTGTGCAAGATCCTTCTATGACTCATGTATATGATGAACATGTGGTGACAATGTCTCTTTGGAATGACACTAACGAGCTCTTGAAGAAAGTGTTGCATACACTACCACAATCTCTACAACAGATGAAGTCATATGCAAAATGTGTGGACAGGTTTGTAGAGGACCTATGACAATCAAATGCATTTCCATTTGAATTCATTCTAGATCCTAATCAAGCTGCAACTAGCACCGTTTGCATGAATCCATGGTTTAGTGCAACTAGGGATCGTCGTCGACGTCCAACCCAACAAACGAAGCATTCCGCACAACAGTCAGATCACCAAACCCCTTTGGATGACTCCTTTCCGTTGTCCATGAATAATAGTTTGAATTTGAATGTCAAAATGCAATGTTAGACTTCAGGTGCAACTGCTATGGATGTGGCAAAGGATACAACATCTAATACGGGTGAGTATGACATTGGGTTTCCAGATGAAGTAGGCAGGTTGGAAGTGCTTCGTATCCATACGAAGAATATGAAGCTCTCTGATGATGTACGTATTGTAGAACCTAATTTTCTTTTTGTACTTCTAGATCTAATGTCAACCAGTGCTTGGATTTTGAGAGCATTTATTAATCTTTTTTTTTCTTGGCAAGAGTATATATTAATCTTTAGGATTCTTGGTATAGGTTGATCTCGAAAGGATTGCTAAGGATACTCATGGATATGTTGGAGCAGATCTCGGAGCTTTGTGCACTGAGGCTGCACTTCAATGTATTGGGGAAAAAATGGATGTCATTGACTTAGAAGATGAGACAATAGATGTTGAGATTCTAAATTCAATGGCCATGACTAATTAGCACTTCCAGAATGCATTGGCCTCTAGCAACCCATCCACTATCCATGAAACTGTGAGTTTTTCCAAACCATGTCTAAATGTTCAATTTTTCTCCTATCAATTAAGTAGGAATTGTATTTTTAAACTATTGATCTGTTGGGCCCCTAAATTTTAAATTTCTAAGTTTGTTTGTTTCTGATGATTTTAATAATGGTAAATTTGCTTATGAATATTGGGAAAACATTGACAGGTTGTTGAAGTTCCAAATGTCACTTGGGAAGATATTCAAGGGATGGAAAATGTCAAAAGGTAGCTTCGAGAGGTATATTGAGATACGCGGTTCACTATATTTGTTCCTTGCTTTTATTTCAATGCAGAAAACCTACTTTTCAAGGAGATATCAACTAACAAAATTCATTATGAGTTTGGTGTAAACTGTTCAATATCCAGTGGAGCATCCTGAGAAATTTGAAAAATTTGGAATGTCTCCTTCAAAGAAGTGCTATTTTATGGGCCACCGGGTTGTGGAAAGACATTGCTTGCAAAAGCCATTGCCAATGAATGCGAGGCCAATTTCATCAGTGTGAAGGGCCCTGAATTGTTAACAATGTGGTTTCGAGAGAGTGAGGATAATGTGACACAATTTTGATAAGGCTAGAGGGTCAGCTCCTTGTGTCCTATTTTATGATGAGCTTGATTCTATTGCTATGCAGGTGTGTTCCTTTTTCATAAGTAAAATTTTAAGGTTGACTATAAATGACTGAGAATTTTGTTTGAACTTTTTGAAGTAGGCTCTAACTTGTGATGCATAATTGGTTTGCATGTTTCTAGTGTGGTAGTAGTGTTGGGGATGTTGGTGGTGTTGCAGACAAAGTCCTTAATCAGCTATTGATGGAGATGGCTTGTATGACAGCCAATAAAATAGTTATCATTATTGCTGCTACAAACAGGCCTGATATCATCGATCCTGCATTGTTAAGGACTCACTGAATTGACCAACTGATTTATATTCCCTTACCTGATGATTCCTCATGCTATAAAATCTTCAAATCTTGCTTGAGAAAGTCGCATGTATCAAAGGATGTAGACCTAATGGCACTGGCTCATTATACCCAAGGATTCAGTCGAGCCAATATCATTGAGATTTTTCAGAGGGCTTGCAAGTATGCTATTAGAGAAAATATTGATAAGGTGAGTTCAAATTGTGCTGTCTTTTGCAAACTAGATCTGTTCCAATCAGGAGAAAGCTAACTCATAAACAAAAAACACCTATTCATGTAACATTAGATCAAAATGGCATTTCATTTTCCTCATCTGATTCGACCAAATAAATGCTCACATTATCTGCACATTTGGAAAATGCAGTGTGTCGATACAAGGTGTTAAGAAACAAGCAACCCATATAGTGTTGTAAAAAAAATTTCCAATTAGATAAAGAAAGCGAAATGACATTTCGGCTTTAGCAAAGATTTGTTCAAAAATGCATGAAAAACGTACATGACAACATACATGGAAACATACATAGCATGACAAGATGTCGTAGTGTAGGGCCTGCCAGACCGGCGATCAACATGAAATTGGAAGACAGAACAAAATTTCTGGGCGATGGTCAGATGGGAGTTAACGGCGCTGTCAGGTGGGTTTTCCCACCTATTTCCAGGCAAAAAAGTGGGCGGGTTACCTTTGTGGACAAGTTTTTTTTGTCTGCCGTAGCAAAAGTGGAAAGGAATGATGTGGGTCTTTTCTATTTCAAGAAAGAAAGGTGAAAATACTATTTGTTTCCTTCTATTGGGCCTTTTCTGTTTCAAGAGAGAAAGGTGAAAATACTATTTGTTTCCTGGTATTGGGCCTTTTCTGTTTCAAGAAAGAAAGGTGAAAATATTGTTTTCTAGCAACAAATATTTGGTCCTTTCTTCAATGTTTATGGTAGAATGAAAAAATGGCACATACACAGAGTGGATATATAGACCTGAAGGAGCTTTGCATGCCTGCAACTCTTGCCCTTGCTATCCACCAAAACGTCGCTATCCAAAAATGGAGAAAATGGGACCTTGTCTGGGATTTTTGATATTTGCAAATAATGGTTTTGAATGCCACATTTTAGGCTTTTTGTCCATGCCAATAAATTATTTTGAAATACCGCCAGCATTGACACGTTTTCCCAACAATGGTTGTAGGTATTGGGCTTTTTCTATTTCGAGAAAGAAAGGTGAAAATACTATTTGTTTCCAGTCTACACATTGAAAGGGAAAGCTGAATGTTTTAGTGCACATGGACAAGTTGGAGGAGAAATCAGACTAAATTGAGGTGACACGTACTATCCAATAGTGTTACAGATGTTTTTACGACACTATTTGGGTTGCTTCTTTCTTAACACCAAGGGTTTTCCAACATAAATTGTTGCAAAATAGAATGAAGTGAAGGCAGGCTTCAAAACACATTGTGATTCCCAACATGCACTACCCAATGTGCAGACCTAGATATACTGGTTTAAAAACCAGAAAGGGCTTGGGTATGTTGTGATGTGGAAGTTGACAAATGCAATTTGTTATGAAGCATGCAATTTGTTATATACTTGAAACTTAAACACAACAATGGAAGGTGTGATCTAGAAGACTTTCATACTGTTTTGTAACATTACATCTTACAAAACCATGGGTGTGAAGAACCAAGCAACCTAGCATGAGATGACCCTTTACATCTCAAGTGGATGATTAAAATAACTGAAACCCAGCACTGTGTTTCCCATTTACAATTCTTTTTTTTACTTTTTTTTTTTAATGTTGCGAAATTTAAACACAACAATAGAATGTGTGATTTTGAAAAACATTCATACTATTTTGTAGCATTCCATGTTGCAAAACCATGGGTCTTAAGAAGCAAACAACCCACCATGAGACAACCCTTTACATTTAAACATGGAGATTCAAATAACTGAAACCCAGCACTGTGTTTCCCATTCAGAATTATTTTGTGCAGTTTTTTAATCAATCGATTGAAATTTAAACACAACAATGGAACATGTGATTTCGAAGACAGTCAAGAAAATGAAATACTCCACATTGTGTTTCCCAAATTTCAAATTACCCCTCACCTTCATTTCGTCGATATTCTACTCCAACTCCTCCACATGCACTCAGCCCTTCAGCTTTCCATTTACATTTAAACAAGGAGATTGAAATAAATAAGAAGTGAGCCACAACCCTCTATGTTTTCCATGATGCTACTGTTATGTAAATTTTCTATTGGAATCATATGGGAAGATATTGAAAAAGAGTGTTTTGCTCCAAATAATTGTTGTTAAAAAACTACAACGTGAACTTCAAAACATTCGTTTCTCACAGCCTACATAAAATAATAAGTGAGCCACAGCCCACTGTGTTTTCCATGATGCAACTCTTATGTGAATAATGTGTTGGGCAGATATTGAATAAGAGTGTTTTGCTGAAAGTAAGGGTTGTTAAAAATTATGAAGCTCAAATTCAATACATTATCTTCTTACTGTGTGCATAACACTAACTATTTTCATTGAACAAGATATTTGCTAATAATGGTTTCGAACGCCATGTTTTTGGATTTTTGTCCGTCGATGACGAACAATTACTTTGAAAACCCGTCAATGCTAACACAATTTCCCGACGACGGGACAACAAATAGTACATGGGATGAGACGTCATGCCCTCAAGTCTTCCCTTGCCATCCGACAACCTTTTTGCTCACCAGTCCCACCTCTTCCATCGCGACTCTTTTCCCCATGCAATATGGGGGGAATATCCTATGTTATATACATATGTGAATTTTCTCCAGGAGTTAAGGAGGGAGCAAGCTAACTCCTAGACAAAATTCACATATGTATATAACATAGGATATGCCAGTTTTAGGCGTAAATCCACTTATGTATATAACATAGGATATGCCGGTATCAAATTCCTAGACAAAATTCACCTATGTACATCAAAAAACGCATGAAAAATATACACATGAACATACATGGATACATACATAACATGAGGAGACGTCGTAGTGAAACAGTGGGTTTTACAATAGTCCGAGTTTTAGGAGATAGTATGTTTTCCAAAACAACAGTGTATAAATTAGCAAAAAAAATGGGATTGGATGTGGGATTTTTTCCATTTCCCAATTATGATTTCCAATGCCACATTGTGCCCTTTTCTATCCATTCCAAAAAACAATGCAAACAATGATGACATTTCGGGTTTTACATGATTTTTGAAATATAGAATTTCATTGTAGAACCTAAAAAAAATAGTAGTGGAGAAATAAATTATGAATATAGCATTACATTGTAGAACCCACAGATTTTGCTTTCTACAAACATTGTTCAGTAATTTCACTCATATTTGTAAAATGGGTTGTCGCTTATTTCATTCGGAAATGAAAAAATTCGAAAACGAGCATACAGGGAGGAAACAAAACCAAAATTTTAAAACCCTCAACAAAAAAAACATTATCAAACCTGAATTTCAACTAACTCCTAGATGAAATTCACCTATGTACATCAAAAAATGCATGAAAAACATACACATGAACATACATGGATACATACAAAACATGAGGAGACATCGTAGTGAAACAGTGGGTTTTACAATAGTCCAAGTTTTACGAGGCAGTGTGTTCTCCAAAACAATAGTGTATAAAATGGTGGAAAAAATGGGATTGGTTGTGGGTTTTTTGCCATTTCCCAATTATGATTTTGAATGCCATGTTATGCCCTTTTCTATCCATTCCAAAAAACAATGCAAACAATGGCAACATTTTGGGTTTTACATGATTTTTGAAATATAACATTTCATTGGAGAACCTAAAAAAAATAGTAGTGGAGAAATAAATTATGAATATAGCATTTCATTGCAGAACCCATAGATTCCACTTTCTACAAACATTGTTCAGTAATTTTGCTCATATTTGTACAATGGGTTGTCACTTATTTTATTTAGAAATGGCGAAATTTGAAAACCATAATACGGGGAGGAAACAAAACCAAAATTTCAAAACCCTCGAGAGAAAAAACACTATCAAACCTGCATTTCAACTAACTACTAGACAAAATTCACCTATGTACAGCAAAAAATGCATGAAAAACATACACATGAACATACATGGATACATACATAACATGAGGAGACGTCATAGTGAAATAGTGGGTTTTGCAATAGTGTAAGTTTTAGGAGACAGTGTGTTTTCCAAAACAACAGTGTATAAAATGACGGCAAAAATGGGATTGGATGTGGGTTTTTGTTATTTTCCAATTATGATTTTGAATGTCACATTATGCCCTTTTCTATCCATTCCGAAAAACAATGCGAACAATGGCAGCATTCTAAGTTTTACATGATTTTCGAAATATAGCATTTCATTGCAAAACCTAAAAAAATAGTAGTGGAGAAATAAATTATGAATATAGCATTTCATTGCAGAACCCATAGATTATGCTTTCTACAAACATTGTTTAGTAATTTCGCTCATATCTGTACAATGGGTTTTCACTTATTTCATTCGGAAATGGAAAAATTTGAAAACTAGCATATGGGGAGGAAACAAAACCAAAATTTTGAAACCTTTGACAGAGAAAACATTATCAGACCTGCATTTCAACTAACTGCTAGAAAAAAATCACCTATGTACATTGAAAAACGCATGAAAAACATACACATGAACATACATGGATACATACATAACATGAGGAGGCGTCGTAGTGAAACAGTGGGTTTTACAATAGTTCGAGTTTTAGGAGATAGTGTGTTTTCCAAAACAACAGTGTATAAAATGGAAGCAAAAATGGGATTGGATGTGGGATTTTTTCCATTTCCCAATTATGATTTCGAATGCCACGTTATGCCCTTTTCTATCCATTCTAAAAAACAATGCGAACAATGGCGACATTCCAGGTTTTACATGATTTTCGAAATATAGCATTTCATTGCATAACCTAAAAAGAATAGTAGTGGAGAAATAAATTATGAATATAGCATTTCATTGCAGAACCCATAGATTTTGCTTTCTACAAACATTGTTCAGTAATTTCCCTCATATTTGTACAATGGGTTGTCGCTTATTTCATTCGGAAATGGCAAAATTCAAAAACCAGCATACAAGGAGGAAACAAAACCAAAATTTCAAAACCCTCGACAGAAAAAACATTATCAGACCTACATTTCAACTAACTCCTAGTCAAAATTCACCTATGTACATCGAAAAACACATGAAAAAAATACATAAGAACATACATGGATACATACATAACATGAGGAGACGTCGTAGTGAAGGAGTGGGTTTTACAATAGTCTGAGTTTTAGGAGAAAGTGTGTTTTTCAAAACAACAGTGTATAAAATGGTGGCAAAAATGGGATTGGATGTGGGTTTTTCGCTATTTCCCAATTATGATTTTCAATGCCACGTTATGCCCTTTTCTATCCATTCTGAAAAACAATGCAAACAATGGTGACATTCTCGGTTTTATATGATTTTCAAAATATAGCATTTCATTGCAGAACCTAACAAAAATAGTAGTGGAGAAATAAATTATGAATATAGCATTTCATTCAAGAACCCATAGATTATGCTTTCTACAAACATTATTCAGTAATTTCACTCATATTTGTACAATGGGTTGTCACTTATTTCATTCAGAAAGGGAAAAATTCGAAAACCAGCATACGAGGAGGAAACGAACAAAAATTTCAAATCCCTCGACATAAAAAAACCCTTTCAACTAAATAGTTTCTTTGGCAACCCCAAAATTTTAAAACCAAAGACAGGAAGAGATGAGAAACTAAAACCCTCAACTGAAAATAACAAACCCTAAAACCCGCAACGAATGTCTGTTCATTTCTTCGTTGTTCATGGCATAATGGCAATATGACACATACACAGAGCGGATATACATACCTGAAGGAGCTCAACATGGCTGCTACTCTTTCCCTCGCTATCCACCAAAATGTGACCGTCCAAAAATGGCGAAAACGGTTCCTCGTCGGCCCTTTTTAAGATTTGCTAATAATAGTTTCGAATGGCCACGATTTTGGCTTTTTGTCCATCCACGCCGAACGATTATTTTGAAAAACCGCCGGCGCTGACACAATTTCCCGACGACGGGACAACAAACGGCATGGAGGATGAGACATCCATTCGACAATCTTTTCTGTCGCCGTTGGCCCCACCTCTTTCGTTGCAGCTCTTTTCTCCATGCGGTATGGACGCATATGCTATATTATATACATAGTTGAATTTTTTCTAGCAGTTAACTTTCGCCTATTTATTTATATGAAATAATGTATTATAATAAATCTATATAATATTATATCATATTCTATAATATTCGATCCGTTTCTTACATGTAATTATTTTGTTTCCGTATTCGATGAGCAACTGAGTGGTGTGCAGTTGCGTGGGTAGTCTCCTCACAAAACAAGATTGAGAACATCTCTGCATGGCTATGCATATTGCTCGAACGTGGAAGAAGAGTCAGGCCGGACTGAAGAATCAATTCATTTTTGACCAATGATGTGACTGTAGAGATCCAAGCCATATAGTATGTGCATCCCTTTCTTCATTTGTGTACCTTTCTCATTTTCTATTCATTTTCAAAGCCACTTTCTCATGTAGTCGAGTGGTAAACAATATCATTTGTATTGTCTATTAGGGTTGTCTTTCAATGCCGTGTGCTTCTATGCCTTTTCATGTCAAAAGGGCTTGGCCAAAGAATGTATACAAGTATGCAGCCAAGGAAAAGGCAATGGACATCTTCCGCAGTCTTGGTAGGATCATGATGGCAATCGTTGACACCGAAGATTGCGCCACTCAGCTATTGAACTCTTTCTTTGAGGAGTTCAATGATCAGGCCCGATTCTTAGAGTACTTCAAGAAGACTTGGTGCAAAGGAGAAGGTCGAATTGGTGAGCTGAAAATTTTTGTCACCTTGCATGATTCACACCATTCAAATTATTTGATGTCACATCTAATACGTTGTGGCTTACTTGACTATTGGATATTTTTGTTCGCAGCCATGTGGGCAAAAAATTGCATACTATTCCCACATGCCAACCAAGATATGAATGTAGCCATTGAGTCATACCATTGCGTACAAAAAACTCGGTACTTGTGCGATCGTTTAAAAAAATGTAATAGGAGAATGGACTATTTGTATTACACACTTGTGTGTAAAATGGAACCATTCTATAGGCAAAAGGAAAAGTTGTAGCATTATGGTTTTCTAACAAACAAAAAATATTTAAATATGTGATCTAGTGTGGAGCAGGCCAAGGAAATTCCAGACGATGATTGTATTCCCGATGAAATAGATCCTGGACGGTACTGGGTGAAAAGTCATAGTAGGTCAATGCACTACCTTGTTCGTAAATTTGGGGAGCACCTTTTTGTTTGTGACTACCCCTGGAGTTTGGAGGGGAAGACTTGCAAACAAGTCATCAAGGTTGCTCACTTGATTAAAAGATCATCTGTCATTGGAGGGGTGGTCCATGGTAAGTGAATTTCAATTTGAATTGTGTTACTTTATTGGAGTCAATTGTGTTTTACATTTTCTACAGCCTAATACAAATTTCTTTTGGGTCCTCATTTAGACGGGGGAGGTCAACCAATTGATACAAACATAGATTTGAATGAGACATTGTTAGAGGGGGCCGTAGAAGAAAACAATCCTAATGTTATAACCCCTATGCAAGATCCTTCTATGGCTCATGTATATGATGAACATGTGGTGACAATGTCTCTTTGGAATGACACTAACGAGCTCTTGAAGAAAGTGATGTGTACACTGCCACAATCTCTACAACAGATGAAGTCATATGCAAAATGTGTGGACAGGTTTGTAGAGGACCTACGACAATCAAATGCATTTGCATTTGAATTCATTCTAGATCCTAATCAAGCTGCAACTAGCACCATTTTCATGCATCCATGGTTTAGTGCAACTAGGGATCGTCGTCGACGTCCAACCTGACATACGAAGCATTTTGCACAATAGTCAGATCACTGAACCCCTTTGGATGACTCCTTTCTGTTGTCCATGAATAATAGTTTGAATTTGAATTTCAAAATGCAATGTTAGACTTCAAGTGCAACTGCTATGGATGTGGCAGAGGATACAACATCTAATACGGGTGAGTATGAGAAAACCCATTTCAATTTATTTATTGTAATAGGAAATGGTATTGCAGATTCCTTTTTCTAGTATGTGCTTGTACCATGCCATAAACTTTATGATTTTGTTCATGGATTTTTTTGTTCACTTCAGCATTCCAATCTCGGGAAAGGAGTCCTCATCGATGACTATCTTTTGCGGTTGTAAACTCAATGGAAGGTATGGTTTGAATTTAATAAATTTGCTTACATAAGTCCATTGTTTGGTATGACGTTATGTAATTTAATAAGTGTATCTGTTGAATCATGCAGGGGAAGCGAACCATTCAATGTTTGGTTTCTGATCTTTAGAAAATACAAAAGATTTCCAATGAAAAAAGAAGCATACAAGTTGGTAACTGAGGAAAGTGCATTCAAAGGGGCTGAAATTTTGTTCCTAAAGCATGGGCAGACATTTCTAAACATGTTTCATATGGTGGTAGAGCATGGGAAGGTTTGGAATACAGTATTCTATTAAAGCCTTGTTTGATAGAGATTTTTTTGTACATAAAGTTAGGGTTTAGTAGATCAGCGTTGGCACAACCCACTGTGTTTTCCTTGATGCTACGGTTATGTCAATAATGTGTTGGGCAGATATCGAAGAAGAGTGTTTTGCTGAAAGTAAGGGTTGTTAAAAATTAGGAAGCTCAAATTCAATACATTGTCCTCTTACTGTGTGCATAACACTAGCTGATGTCTTCTTACTATTTTTTTTAAAGTAAGGGGTGCCATAAAACAAGAAAGTGAAGTTGAAAACAGTATTTTGTCACAATCCCAAAAAAATAATAAGTGAGCCACAACCCACTGTGTTTTCCATGATGCTACTGTTATGTCAATAATGTGTTGGGCAGATATTGAAGAAGAGTGTTTTGTTGAAAGCAAGGGTTGTTAAAAATTAGGAAGCTCAAGTTCAATACATTGTCCTCTTATTGTGTGCATAACACTAGCTGTTGTCTTCTTACTATTTTTCTTAAAGTAAGGGGTGTCATAAAACAAGAAAGTGAAGTTGAAAACAGTATTTTGTCACAGTCTAGAAAAAATAATAACTGAGTCACAACCCACTGTGTTTTCCATGATGCTATTGTTATGTCAATAATGTGTTGGGCACATATCGAAGAAGAGTGTTTTGCTGAAAGCAAGGGTTGTTAAAAATTAGGAAGCTCAAATTCAATACATTGTCGTCTTACTATGTGGATAACACTGGCTATTGTCTTCTTACTGTTTTTCTTAAAGTAAGGGGTGTCATAAAACAAGAAAGTGAAGTTGAAAATAGTATTTTGTCACAGTCTGGAAAAAATAATAAGTGAGCCACAACCCACTGTGTTTTCCATGATGCTACTGTTATGTCAATAATGTGTTGGACAAATATCGAAGAAGGGTGTTTTGCTGAAAGTAAGGGTTGTTAAAAATTAGGAAGCTCAAATTCAATACATTGTCCTCTTACTGTGTGCATAACACTAGCTATTGTCTTCTTACTATTTTTTTTTAAGTAAGGGGTGTCATAAAACAAGAAAGTGAAGTTGAAAATAGTATTTTGTTACAGTACGAAAAAAATAATAAGTGAGGCACAACTCACTGTGTTTTCCATCATGCTACTGTTATGTCAATAATGTGTTGGGCAGATATCGAAGAAGAGTGTTTTGCTGAAAGTAAGGGTTGTTAAAAATTAGGAAGCTCAAATTCAATACATTGTCCTCTTACTGTGTGCATAACACTAGTTGTTGTCTTCTTACTATTTTCCATCGTGCAACTGTTATGTGCATTTTGTGTTTGGAACATATGAAGACATATTACAATGGAATGTTTTGTGAAAGAAAGGGTTGCCACAAAACAAGAAGGTGAACTTCCAGACCTTGTTTTGTTATAAATATGCAGAAAATAAAAATGTCAAGAACAACCCACTGTGTTTTCCATCCTGCAACTGTGATTATTTGCATCTTGTGTTCGTAACAAAAATATATTTTCTACAAATCATTAGTTCAAATCATGTGATTGCAACAAATTAAATGCTCAAATTATTTTCCATGTTGGAAAAGACACCGTCCATACACAATTAATTAGTTACGAAAATTTTTCTTTCGCTTTCAATTATTTTTAGCAACTGTTTAGTGTGTTCCTAATTAGAGAATGTTGTTGTATGTGCTAAATTTTTTGTTCCCTTTCCTTTCAGGCATTGTTCTTCCCATTGTTCAAATCGTGCATTCCCATATGCCGATTGGAGATACTGCACGTGCTGCCTCGTTCAATTCAAAACAATAGGTACAATCTCTTTAGTGCATACATTATCTACATAAGTCCACTTTCCTCACTTATTTTTTCACTTTTTCCATTGCATTGAAAATGTCCTTCTAATTAGAGAATGGAGGTCTACCTTCTAAAAAAGTTGTTTTGTCTTTCATTTCAAGAATTTTACAACCTGTTGCTGCAGTTCTATAGAAGATGTCTCACAGTTCTCGAGCATGGGTCACTAGTTGGTTGACCAACTACCACTCATATCTTCCATGCAATATTCTTGATCGAATTGAGGAACTCAACCTCCCGTATAGGTTGCGGGAAAAGATGTTAAGGAGAATTAATAGAAAAGGTCCAAACCGCATAGATTTGCAGTATGATAATTATGTTCACTTCTTCAACAACGTCTTTGGTGTATGGGTACATATGGGCATGGATGTTCAATATTACAATATACAAATAGATATTGTCAATTTATGTGATTGGCCAATTTCTATTTACCAAGAAATTCAATAAATTTTCCTAGTTGGATGCATATGGAAGGTGTGCATTAGACCAACAATTATCATATAGAGGCACAATCTTACCGATCAGCTGAGCATGAGGTTTATGACATTCCTCAAGGGGGAATCTCTAATTAGTAATCACAAAGGTCATGTGGAGGAATGGTTGCTGGCCGTGTTCAAATTCAACCACATTGTCAGGTTTGAGATCCACCATGTTAGGCCCTCCTTTAGGTTACTACATGAGAATTACGGGGTGCCAACATTGTATGTTGTCAATTCCACCTTGACAATCAGAGTGCGACAAATGCTTCCAGATGCTGAGAACACAGAGATTGTACCTGTTCGTAAATGGTTGACATAGTCTTCAGTGTGACCATTATTAAATGTGCATTATAATTTTCTTCAGATTGTATAATATTAACACAAAAAAAAATTACATTTCATTGTCTGATGCGTATTGTTCTTATAAAACTTGACGGTGAACTTGAATACATTGTTTTTTTACAGTCTATTTTTTCTATTCTGCAATTTTTCTTGTGCATCTTCTCTTCGAAATGTATAAGGATATTGAAATGGAATTTCAAAATCTGCAACTCTTTTTGTCTTCTTACTGTGTGCATAACACTAGCTACTGTCTTCTTACTATTTTTCTTAAACGAGTGTCATAAAACAAGAAAGTGAGGTTGAAAACAGTATTTTGTTACAGTCCAGAAAAAATAATAAGTGAGCCACAACCAACCATGTTTTCCATGATGCTACTGTTATGTGAATAATGTGTTGGGCAGATATCAAAGAAGAGTTTTTTGCTAAAAGTAAGGGTTGTTAAAAATTTCGAAGCTCAAATTCAATACATTGTCTTCTTACTGTGTGCATAACACTAGTCGTCGTCTTCTTACTAGTTTTCTTAAAGTAAGGGGTCTCATAAAACAAGAAAGCGAAGTTGAAAACAACATTTTTTTACAGTCAGGGATAAAATAATAAGTGAGCCACAACCCACCATGTTTTCCATGATGCTACTGTTATGTGAATAATGTCTTGGTAAGATACCGAAGAAGAGTGTTTTGTTGAAAGTAAGGGTTGTTAAAAATTAAGAAGCTCAAATTCAATACATTGTCTTCTTACTATGTGCATAACACTAGCTGCTCTCTTCTTACTATTTTTGCAAAGTCCAGGAAAACCTAGTGTGTTTTCCATCTTGCAACAGTTAAGTATAAATTTTATTGGAAACATATGAACAGATAGTGAACAAGACTATTTTCTTAAAGTAAGGGGTGTCATAAAAAAACAAAGCGAAATTGAAAATAGTATTTTGTTACAATCAGGGAAAAATAATAAGTGACCCACAACCCACCATGTTTTCCATGATGCTACTGTTATGTGAATAATGTGTTGGGCAGATACCGAAGAAGAGTGCTTTTCTGAAAGTAAGGGTTGTTAAAAATTAAGAAGCTCAAATTCAATACATTGTCTTCTTACTATGTGCATAACACTAGTTGTTGTCTCCTTACTATTTTTGCAAAGTCCGGGATGACCCAGTGTGTTTTCCATCCTGCAATAGTTAAGTAATTTTTTTGTTGGAAACATATGAACAAATAGTGAACAAGACTATTTTTCTTAAAGTAAGGGGTGTCATAAAACAAGAAAGGGAATTTGAAAACATTATTTTGTTACAGTCCGGAAAAAATAAGAAGTGAGCCACAACCCACTGTATTTTCCATGATGCTAGTGTTATGTAAAATTTTTGTTCAAAACATATGGGCAGATATTGAAAAAGAGTGTTTTGCTCAAAGTAAGTGTTGTTAAAAAACTACAACATGAACTTCAAAACATTCATTTCTCACAGCCTACATAAAATAATAAGTGAGTCATAGCCCACTATATTTTCCATGATGCAACTGTTATGTGAATAATGTGTTGGGAAGATATTGAAGAAGAGTGTTTTTCTGAAAGTAAGGGTTGTTAAAAATTATGAAGCTCAAATTCAATACATTGTCTTCTTATTGCCTGCATAGCACTAGTTGTTGTCTTCGAACAAGCTTTGCAAAGTCCGGGACAACCCAGTGTGTTTTCCATCCTGCAACCGTTAAGTAAATTTTTTGTTGGAAACATATGAATAGATAGTGAACAAGACTATTTTTCTTAAAGTACAGGGTGTCATAAAACAAGAAAGTGAATTTGAAAACATTATTTTGTTACAGTCCGGAAAAAATAAGAAGTGAGCCACAACCCACTATTTTTTCCATGATGCTAGTGTTATGTAAATTTTTTGTTGGAAAGATATGGGTAGATATTGAAAAAGAGTTTTTTTCTCAAAGTAAGTGTTGTTATAAAACTACAACATGAACTTCAAAACATTCATTTCTCACAGCCTGCATAAAATAATAAGTGTGCCACAGCCCACTGTGTTTTCCATGATGCAAGTGTTATGTGAATAATGTGTTGGTTAGTTATCGAACAAGAGTATTTTTCTGAAAGTAAGGGTTGTTAAAATTTATGAAGCTCAAATTCAATACATTGTCTTCTTACTGTGTGCATAACACTAACTGCCATCTTTGAATAAAAGATTTGTAAAGTATGGGATAACCCAGTGTGTTTTCTATCCTGCAATAGTTATGTATACGAACTATTATACAGGAACCAATTTAGGTTATATGGAGAAAATACTCCAAGATAAATATTGTTTTAAAATTAAATTAGCCCCCTTAAATGGAGAAGAGGTTTGAACAACTATGTTTGTAGAGGATAAACAACTCACAGAGAGTCGAATTTTAGAATATTGAGACTTAAAACCTTACTTTAAAGGTTTTCTAGAAGGATGAATAGGGAAGTTTGTAGAGGATAAACAACTCATACAAAGTGGTGTTTTAGAATATTGAGACTTAAAACCTTACTTTAAAGGTTTCCTAGAAGGATGAATAGGGTTTTCTAATCCACCAATATATGCTTTGCTTTGTCATTGGCATTTGGGTAAGGGTACACCATTAAAATGAATTCTTTACCAATCACATTGTTGTCATTACCATATGGTTGAAGGTGCATAATGAGAATCAAGGGTGCATTACCTTATTGAGATATTTTGATGGGCCTATTGTAATCACCTTTGCAATTGTTGACATTAGTCTGATTTTCATCATTCTTTTCTTGAGGAATTTCACTTGTTCATTCGGAAGTTGATTTGATCTTGTGAGTGACTCATGGATAGTCCTTATTTTTATGTTTCTAGGATTGAGACCCAACATATTGTTTAGGTAGTTATATATATAATATGCATTACAAATGGTGCATTTAAAAAATTATTATATCATTCCATCCACTTGTATGGATTATCACAATCCAAAACTAGATTACTGACACTTGATGGGTTTCAAATCCCATACCTCATGGATTGTTTTTAAAAATAATTTCTCAAATTTATTGATAAATGGTGGCATCGATTGTTCCCATACCAACCACTTTAGCATTAATAGCCAAATGTAAAGTGCAAGCTCTAGAGAAATTTAGTTATCAAGCATGTTTGATGATTTTTAACATGTATGAACATAAAGACCATAACCAAATCACAGAGACTAACAACATTATAGAAACCCAAAAGCTGAAATATTTACAAGATAATATAATATTATGACAACTTTAAAACTGAATGACATATGATAAATAAATGAACATGAGGACCAAAACTGTCTTCATAACTGTTTCAACTCATATAATTGTATTTACATATAGTCACAATTTTATATCCTTATCACAATATGCAAGATGACTGAACATGTAACAATATGTAGTGTACTAGAGTTGAAAAACACTTGTATGCCAAGTCAAGTGATTGTCAAAGAGCTGAAATGAACAGACCATCAACTGAATTACCAAACCAATATTGAATTGTTTACCAATCAAGAAATTCTTATTGTCTTATTGCTTTGACATTAATGCCAACACATGCCAGAGGGGACAACACAAGAGTCATGTAAAATTTGTGTTCCAAACATATGAAAAGATAGTGAACAAGACTATTTTTCTTAAAGTCTGATATGAAATGGATAACAATTATGTGTTCCAATGACATGAAATCAGTATATATGTTCAACATAATTATACAGTAATAAAATAATTAAAGAAGCCCATGAAAAGTATCGTATCAAATGTATAACACCATAGTGTTGAAACATATGCAAATGGTGTATCTCTACACCACAATTTTTCAATATTGAAATTATGAAACCCACAAAGTAGAATCAGTATTCGGAGCCTATCTCATCAATTACTACGCTGCCTATTCCTTGCAATCGAGTTAAGGTCTATGTAAAATACGGCACATTTCTTAGGGTCCTTGTGCATTTCGGGAGGGGTGATTCTAGATCCACGAACCCTCGTAGATGATGAACGTGAAACAACAGATTTCTTCGTACTCTGTGATTTATTTGTGTCAAGTTTAACACCTTCACCCTATAGAAAACAATTAATGAGAATTAACGTATGCATGGAAACAATATACGCAGTATGATATATATACAGCAACATATCATTTATGTGTACCTCTGGAATAGAATGCTTCATCTCGATGACTTGCCATATGACAGTCGCCCACACACTCTGCAATGGTCTCTACGCCAGGCATGGGAAAAGGCATGTAGCATCATCAACCATCAATGGCCTCAACAATGTTGACTCTCGCACAATTTTTTGTGTGCCTCAAGCAGTGGTTGTGAGCGTTTCTCGCGACAACATGTAGAATGCCTTTCGCAACCCGTTTATGCCGCCTCCAAAGGTCGACATGATCACCAACCTTAAAAGTTATGCCCTTGAACGCTATCATCTGTTCATCCACTGAATTTTCCTGCAATGGAGACATCATTGACGTGAAGCATAATTGAAGGCACATTAAAAGATTCCTAAAGAAATTAGAACAGAGCATGGAAGTTTGTTGGGTCTCATAACGATATAGATGGCATGCCGCACCTCTCCCTATCCCCATTTCCATCTTTATTGCCATCTCCCCCTTCCAGGCCAGTGCTCTCCTCCTCCCCGAGTGCATCCTTATTACCCTCTCCCATTTCCAAGCCACTGCTCTCCCCATCCCCATGTCCATCTCTATTACCGAGTTCCACATTCAAGCCAGTGTTCTCCTCGTCCTGATGACCATCTGTGTTACCCTGTCCCACTTCGTGGCCACTGCTCTCCCCATCCACATGTCCATCTATATTAGCCTCTCTCATTTCAATCGCAATGACATCGCCAATTAGGTCAAGGCCAACACTTCGTTGTTTATCCTTTCCCTATAATAGCAAGAATTAAAAGGTCATTTCAAATTCAGGTGCATGCAACCGATTCATTGAAATAATCAAAACAAACATTAAATAAAATAATTAAAATTCACCGTTTCTTCTAGTTCCTCCATGTCAAGGCACCTTGACATGTTTGATGGCATATGCTCCTTCTCCTTCTTCTTCTTCTCAACATTGTTAGACAGCGGGTTGGGAGGAACGACATCATCTTGTGCTTCCATGGGCAATTGTTCACCACTGAAAATCACAAAAACCTGCTCGAGGGTAGCAGTTCATTGTTCATCATTGTTGTATAATAGGAGGAATTGAAACGTTGCACCAAAATCAGATGCATGCAACCAATTCATTCAAATAATCAAAACAAACTTTAGAGTAAATAGAAGATTTGGAGATCACCGTTTGTTCTCGTTTCTTCTTCAGAGGGTGCCTTGAAATTTTCAACTGTGTAGGATGCTTACTCTTAATGTTAGATGCAGGGGTGGGAGGAACAACATCATCTTTGCCTTTCGTGGGCACAACTTCCTCTAGCAAATGAACCCTACTCTGTTGGGGGGAAGAAACCACTTCTCGACCATCACCCTATCATGTCATGTAAGCTAACATTAAGTGAAACTTGTATGCATCCGAACAGAAAATTTGAAGCAAGAAAATTTCACATTTAACTATTCAGTTCGACATTACCATTCCTTCCTGTCTCTTTCTCTCCTACAATTGTAATATTCTTTGCCTTCTCTGCTCCATCTCCTCATTGTTGTATAACGCCATTTGCTTCTTCACCTCATCCTTTCCTTCTTGGGGAGGTTGAAGGAAGTTTTGTTTCCCATAATTTTGATAGACACATCTAATAACGCGCTTTTGTTGCAGCTGCTACCATATATTTATTTGGTACTCTGTATTTTCCACCTTCTTTAGAAGGTACTCTTTCAATTTATCAGGGGGAGGAGCGGGTTGTTTTGGTTCCCCCCAACATAGCTCGGCCACGCTTTGGTGCCTCAAGAATAGGAAGGTGGTGATGCTGAAACCTATGCATGTTGAACACTCTCCAATCATAATACTTTCTCGTACATTCTTCTACAATACAATAATATATATATCTACCATTCACTGTTTCTCTTATGTATTCAGTAGCAACCTGCACAGCAAATTTGGAAAAGAAAATCGCTTAATATATTTGATATTCAAACAAATTAAATGCACAACATATACACATAGCCAAACGATGCAATAATTCAATTATTATATCTACCTTCCCATCCACCACAACACCTCGTGCTTCATTGGATCCCTCTCCATCCTTAGGGTCTCCCTTTACACACTTTTCCTTCCAGTCATGGACTATGGCAAGAGTGAGATCATCTCCCTAATTATTTTCTTGAATCAAAGGAATGATATATGCCAAAATCAGAATATTTGTAATAGACATGATATTCTTGAACTGAAATTAGAAAGCATTATGATTCACGCATAGGAAGGGAAGAGCATTTGCAAGTTCACAATCAATTACCAAACACCTCGTTGCCTTACAGTTGACCGTTTTCGTAAACCAAGGGGACTTCCTCTCTACCGTGGTTGCTGCCTCCTGAATAAAACATTCCCACTTTCCAATCAACCTCATAACCACTTATGAGAGATTAAAATTATATATTTGATTGCATCTTGTAGTTACCAGATCTTACTTGCACATTTTGTGAATGCGACTGCCCCGAAGAAGATGCGCTACTACACAACCTTTCAAGTGTGTTGTCCACATCAGTGACATCCTTCACTACAGGAACCAATTTCCATTTTACAACATGCATCCTTGGTTTCCTGTAAACTATAAAATTCTTGCAAGTGATGGATAGTTAAAGTTCCAAAATTTATTGCACAATTTTGTAGTAATCAAGCAAATATTTTTTTCAACGAAAAAAAGAATTTGAAACACACAACCCACACTATTGTAAAATGTTATACAAGTAACCCACTGTGTTTTACAACATGCAATTGTTTTGTCCAATTATTATTGTCAATCACGCGAAGGTACTGAATTGCAATTTATACCATAACTAACAGTTGTAATTTTTGGAGGTGCCATTTTTACTTTCATACTGTGTAAATAAGAAAATCTTTTCAAGACACTCAAACTGTTATCTGAATTTTCAGGTTGGAAAACACAGGGTGTTATAAACAGAGCAACCCACAAATTATTCAACCACAACACTTTCTATTATCAATACTATAACAAAACACTGTATTGAAGTTCACATTCATATTTTATAACAATTCATCACGTGCACTAAACATTCCATTTGAATATCATAATATTTTTTGAAGAGAAGATGCACAAAAAATATTACACGATGGAAAACACATTGGGTTGTCCTACAGTTTTCAAATCTTGTTCAATGACAACAGTTAGTGTTATGCACACTGTAAGAAAAAAATTTATTGAAGGTCACTTTCATATTTTATAACTACCCTTGCTTGCAACAAAAGTTGCACCAAAAAAAAAAAAGTTGCAGTATGGAAAACCCAGCGGGTTGTCCGTCGCTTCTCAAAAGCTTAAATAATTATGGTTATTTAAAATATTTAGGATCATTTAGGTTATATATAATGCGAGCAAGATAACTCTTGGACAAAATTCACATATATATATATAACATAGGATATGCCGGTTTGAAGTGTATTTTTGTATCGAGGGTTTTGAAATGTTTGTTTCATTTCCTCCTTGTATCCTAGTTTTCGAATTTTTCCATTTCCAAATGAAATAAGCGACAACCCATTGTAGAAATATGAGTGAAATTACTGAATAATGTTTGTAGAAAGTAGAATCTGTGGATTTTGCAATGAAATGCTATATTTCGAAAATCATGTAAAACCGAGAATGTCGCCATTGTTCGCATAGTTTTTTGGAATGGATAGAAAAGGGCATAATGTGGCATTCAAAATCATAATTGGGAAATATCAAAAAGCCCACATCCCATCCCATTTTTGCTGCCATTTTATACACTATTGTTTTGGGAAACACAATGTCTCGTAAAACGTGGACTATTGTAAAACCCATTGTTTCACTACGACATCTCCTCATGTTATGTATGTATCCACATGTGTTCTTATGTATGTTTTTCATGTTTTTTTCAATGTGCATAGGTGAATTTTGTCTAGGAATTTGAAACTGGCATATCAGAGCCAGCTAACTCCTAGACAAAATTCACCTATGTACATTACAAAATGCATTAAAAACATACATTGATACTACACAACATGACAAGACGTCATAGTTGAAAACACACTGTCTCCTCTCTGTTGCAGAGGAATTGACATATCCTATGTTATATACATATGTGAATTTACGCCTGAAACTGGCATATCCTATGTTATATACATAGGTGAATTTTCTCTAGGAGTTAGCTTTCTCCCTCCTTAACTCGTGGACAAAATTCACCTATGTATATAATATAGCATATACCCCCATACTGCATGGAGAAAAGAGCCGCAATGGAAGAGGTGGGACCCACAGCAACGAAAAAGCTTGTCGGACGGAAGGAAAGACATGACGGTCGGGCATCTCATCCCCCATGCTGTTTGATGTCTCGTCGTCAGGAAATCATGTAAGCGCCGATGGTTTTTCAAAATAATCATTCGGCATGGATGGACAAAAAGCCAAAAACGTGGCATTCAAAACCATTATTAGAAAATATCAAAAATCCCAAACAAGGTCCCATTTTCTCCATTTTTGGACAACGACGTTTTGGTGGATAGCAAGGGCAAGAGTTGCAGGCATGTAGAGCTCCTTCAGGTATGTATATCCGCTTTGTGTATGAACACAGTAAGAGGACAATGTATTGAATTTGAGCTTCATAATTTTTAACAACCCTTACTTTAAGAAAAACACTCTTGTTCGATATCTGCCCAACACATTATTCACATAACAGTTGCATCATGGAAAACACAGTGGGTTGTGGCTCACTTATTATTTTATGCAAGATGTGAGAAATGAATGTTTTGATGTTCACGTTGTAGTTTTTTAACAACACTTACTTTGAGAAAAACACTCTTTTTCAATATCTGCCCATATGTTTCCAACAAAAAATTTACATAACACTAGCATCATGGAAAACACAATGAGTTGTGGCTCACTTCTTATTTTTTCTGGACTGTAAAAAAATAATGTTTTCAACTTCCCTTTCTTGTTTTATGACACCCCTTACTTTAAGAAAAATACTCTTGTTCACTATCTGTTCATATGTTTCCAACAAAAAATTTACTTAACTGTTGCAGGATGGAAAACACACTGGGTTGTCCCAGACTTTGCAAAACTAGTAAGAAGGCAGCAGCTAGTGTTATGCACACAATAAGAAGACAATGTATTGAATTTGAACTTCATAATTTATAACAACCCTTACTTTTAGCAAAACACTCTTCTTCAATATCTGCCCTACACATTATTCACATAATAGTTGCATCATGGAAAACACAGTGGGTTGTGGCTCACTTCTTATTTTTTCCAGACTGTAACAAAATACTGTTTTCAACTTCACTTTCTTGTTTTATGACACCCCTTACTTTAATAAAAACAATTTGAAGATAGCAACTAGTGTTATGTACACAGTAAGAGGAAAATGTATTGAATCTGAGCTTCATAATTTTTAACAACCCTTACTTTCAGCAAAACACTCATGTTCGATATCTACCCAACACATTATTCACATAATAATTACATCATGAAAAATACAGTGGGTTGTGGTTCACTTACTATTTTATGCAAGCTATGAGAAATGAATGTTTTTAATTTCACGTTGTAGTTTTCTAACAACACTTACTTTGAGCAAAACACTCATTTTCAATATCTGCTAATATGTTTCCAACAAAAAATTTACATAACAGTAGCATCATGGAAAACACAGTTGGTTTTTGCATGTTATGATGCCTCTGACATGCATTCTTCTAGGGATAATAGCGACGTCCAATTGCAACGTAGAAGCTAATCTCCCTACCAAATATAGTAAAATCAACTTATTATCCTTGAAAAAACATGTGTTTGAAATGTTGACATAATCAGACATAAACGATATCATTTTTCCACAATCCATATCAATTATTGCTATTTGAATTCTGGATTCGATTGTGTTAGAATTCTTGCATCAACGTTTGGAATCACACTCCATGATCCAACATAAGGATGAAGAAGACAGCATCACTCATCATGATGTTGGACCACGGAGTCTCATCTACAACGTTGATGCAAAAATTCTTAGACAATCAAATCCACAAATCAACTAGCAATGATAAGCAGATATGTCTTATCCCTAAAGAAGGGCAATACATTATCATGTGTAAGCCATGTCGCAAGGAGATCACCTTCTACAATTGGGAGCAGGCTATTCTCCCTTAAAAAATGTGTGTCACATGCATCATAACAATCATCTTCTTTTCAAAATAATTGTTCGGCATGGATGGAAAAAAATCCCAATACATGTCATTAAAAACCAATATTTCCAAATAGAAAAACAAGGTGCCAAGAATGTAATTAAATTGGAAAACTAAAATGGGACAATATGTTTCCAACACTGCAAACCATCTATAACAACACTGTGCCTTGCAAGTATCATAACATGATACTTGCAAGGCACAGTGTTGTTATAGATGGTCTACAGTGTTGAAAAAACACACTATCCCATTTCAGTTATTTGAATCTCCTAGTTTAAATGTAAAGAGTCATCTCATGGTGGGTTGCTTGCTTCTTAACACACACAGTTTTGCAACATGGAATTTGTTACTTGAATGTCTTCAAAATCACACATTCCATTGTTGTGTTTAAATTTCACAACATTGAAAAAACAAATGCACAAAATAATTTTGAATGGGAAACACAGTGTTGGGTTTCAGTTATTTGAATCTCTCTATTTAGATGTAAAGGGTCATCTCATGCTGGGTTGTTTGGTTCTTAACACCCATGGTTTTGTAAGATGGAATGTTAGAAAATAGTATGAAAGTTTTCTAGATCACACCTTCCATTGTTGTGTTTAAGTTTCAAGTATATAACAAATTGCATGCTTCATAACACATTGCATTTTTCAAACTCCACATCACAACATACCCAAGCCCTTTCTGGTTTTTAAACCAGTATATCTAGGTGTGCACATTGGGTAGTGCATGTCAGAAAACACAATGTGTTTTGAAGTCTGCCTTCACTTCATTCTGTTTTGCAACAATTCATGTTGGAAAACCCTAGGTGTTAAGAAATAAGCAACCCAAATAGTGTTGTAAAACCCTCTGCAACACTATTGGATAGTACCCGTCACCTCAATTTGGTCGGTATTCTCCTCGAAGTCGTCCATGTGCACTGAGACCTTCTGCTTTCCCTTTCAACATGTAGAGATGAAACAAAAAAAATAGTATTTTCACCTTGCTTTCTCCAAACAGAAAAGGCCCACATCGTACCCTTCCACTTTTCCCACGCCAGACAAAATAAACTTGTCGACAAAGCGAACCCGCCCACTTTTTCGCCTGGCAACAGGCGGGAAAACCCACCTGACAGCGCCATTAACTCTTACGTAACCATCGCCAAAAACGTTTGGTCCCGTCTGCTCGTTTCGTCACTTTTTGTTTCCATGTATGTTGTTATTCTAATAGCTCTTTTACAATTTGTCTATAATATTTAGGGCCAAGTGATGGGAGTAGGCCAAATTATCAATTAAGTTATTCCTACCCATTGTCTTTACGACTTCTATTTAATACAGTGCATAGAACTATTTGGAGTAGTCGCTTGTTATATGTGCACATCGTTTTGCAGTGTGGTGGTCAGATTAAAACATAATGAAAAAGAGTAGAAATAGAATATAGAAATAGCATTCTACAAAATTGCCATCAGATGTTAAAAACGAACCATTTATAACTTATGAAATATTCTATACAGATAGCGAAGTTGTAAAAATAACTAGATTATGAAAAAACTTATGAACCACATATAAACTCTTTTGGTGAAAGATTTCAAATTACCGCAAAACACTTGAGAATGACATGAAAATGATAGCTAAATGAAAACCCCAACATTTCACAATTTCAAACAAATCGGCACTTCTAAATGCATATTAAATTTTTGAAATTTAACAATCCACTACACTTGCAATTCAAGCTATGGCAGCCAGAATCACCTATACTTACTGCAGAATGTTCACATCTCCTGAAGCATCCTTCTCAATTCACCTGCCCCTGTTTTGTTCAATTTTCTTTCGTGGCCTATATAAACCACCTGGAAGAAACACAAGTGTTAGCGATAGATTAAATTGGAAAATCAAAGACAATTGGTGCTAGAAATAATTTTATTTCTTCCATATTTCCCCAATATACAATTTATATGTTCTGCTAAGTGCAAAATGCCAGCTTGCACAGACAGTAATCAAACAAATTAAACTGTACATTGGGAATTTAATTTCCAATTTAACCTATCTCTAACACTAGTATATATATCAGCAATCATATGTGCCATTTTTCCATTCTGTTGGAACTGTGAAGCAATGAACGTTCATTTTGTTGGATAAATTCATTTGTTCCAATCAGGAATCGGGAGAAAGCTAACTCGTAAACAAAAATAACCTATGTATGTAACATGAGATAAAAATGGAATTTCATTTTCCTCATCTAATTCGGCCAAATAAATGCTCGTACTATTTGCAGTGTTGGAAAATACAATGTCTCCATATAAGGTTTTAAGAACCAAGCAACCCAAATAGTGTTGTAAAACCCTCTGCAAAAGAGAGGAGGCGGTGTGTTTTCCAACTACGACGTCTTGTCATGTTATGTATGTATCCATGTATGTTTTTCATGCGTTTTTTGATGTACATAGGTGTAATTGTATGTCTAGGAGTTAGCCAGCTCCTTAACAAACAAGCAACCCAAATAGTATTGTAAAACCCTTTGCGACAGAGAGGAGACAGTGTGTTTTCCAACTGTGCAACTAATGAGAGCAATTGAATTGTTCCAATCAGGAGAAAGCTAACTCATAAACAAAAAGCACCTATTTATGTAACTTGAGATTAAAAAGGCATTTCATTTTCCTCATCTAATTCGACCAAATAAGTGCTCACATTATCTGCACACTTGGAAAACACACTATCTTGATATAAGGTGTTAAGAAACAAGCAAGCTAACTCAAACAAAATGCACCTATTTATGTAACATGAGATCAAAATGACATTTCATTTTCCTCATCTAATTCGACCAACTAAATGCTCCCATTATCTGCACAGTTGGAAAATACAATGTCTCGATATAAGGTGTTAAGAAAGAAGCAACCCACATAGTGTTGTAAAACCCTTTGCCTTTTTGCCTTTGTGAAGTCTATGTGCTAAGAGGTGGTATGCGTAGTGTGGAGTTTAAGGTAATTGAGACAGACCCTGGGGAATAGGGATAACTTTAAGAAACCCCCCCCTCGGCGAAGGTGTAAAATCCTGGCAAATCCTTCCTTATTTTTTGAAAAAACTATTAATTTTCCTAGCGAATCTATACACATTATTAAAAAAAGTTGTAAAATCCTAGCGAATCGTAGCAAATAATCACTAAAAAGATTAATTACAGTGGCTAATCTCTCCTTGAAAAGGCACATGCATATTAGGTCATGGAATCAAATCACAGCCATCCGATTAAAAATCTAATCAATGAGATAAAATGCATATTCAAGGCTAATCTTATAAAGTATCCCTAAAATTAAATAGTATTTTATTGTTAGTGGCGATATTACCCCAAAATTGATCGAAGGAATATAGTATTACTGGTGAATATAATTAATATTTTTAATTATGGTATAAACTACTGGCGAATAATTTCCAATGACGCATCATTTTTATGGTGAATTAATCAAGACAAAATTATTTTTTTGTAAAAACCTCGCGATTCAGTCTCCTTTTTAGCTTGCACTATTCACCATTTTTGGAGGTCCTGATTTCTATTATTCGCCAATTGGCAAAGATTCACCACTAAAGTTTTCCCTGCTGGGGAATATTGTGTTGTTCCTCCAGATACTGAAATTTTATGTGAAGCGGGGGAGCCTGTAAAGCGGGAGGATGAAGATAGATTAGATGAAACAGGTTATGATGATGTTGGTGGTGTACAGAAACAAATGGCTCAGATACGTGAATTGGTAGAACTTCCTCTCAAGCACCCACAACTCTTCAAATCAATTAGTGTGAAACCCCCAAAGGGTATTCTGCTTTATGAGCCACCTGGTTCTGGGAAAACCTTAATTGCTAGGGCAGTTGCAATTGAAACCGGTGCCTTCTTTTATGTATCAATCGACCTAAAATTATGTCAAAGCTAGCCGGAGAAAGCGAAAGCAATCTCTGGAAGGCTTTTGAGGAGGCTGAGAAGAATGCACCTTCCATTATATTTATTGATGAAATTGATTCCATAGCTCTCAAGAGGGAAAAAACACACAGTGAAGTTGAGAGGAGAATTGTTTCTCAACTTCTTATAGTTATGGACGGAATTAACTCTTGTGCTCATGTTATTGTGATTGCAATAACTAACCGACCAAATAGTATTGACCCATCACTCAGAAGGTTTGGAAGGTTTGATAGGGAAATTGGCATTGGGTTTCCGGATGAAGTAGGCAAGTTGGAAGTGCTTCATATCGATATGAAGAATATGAAGCTCTCTGATGATGTACGTATTGTAGAACCTAAATTTTATTTTGTACTTCTAGATCTAATGTCAACTAGTGCTTGGATTTTGAGAGCATTTATTAATCTTTTTTTTTCTTGGCAAGAGTATATATTAATCTTTAGGATTCTTGGTATAGGTTGATCTCGAAAGGATTGCTAAGGATACTCATGGATATGTTGGAGCAGATCTTGCAGCTTTGTGCACTGAGGCTGCACTTCAATGTATTGTGGAAAAAATGGATGTCATTGAATTAGAAGATGAGACAATAGATGTTGAGATTCTAAATTCAATGGCCATGACTAATTAGCACTTCTAAAATGCATTGGGCTCTAGCAACCCATCCACTATCCGTGAAACTGTGAGTTTTTCCAAACCATGTCTAGACGTTCAATTTTTCTCATATCGATTAAGTAGGGATTGTATTTTTAAACTACTGATCTGCTAGGCCCCTAAATTTTAAATTTCTAAGTTTGTTTGTTTCTGATGATTTTAATAATGGTAAATTTGCTTATGAATATTGGGAAAACATTAACAGGTTGTTGAAGTTCCAAATTTCACTTGGGAAGATATTGGAGGGTTGGAAAATGTCAAGAGGGAGCTTCGAGAGGTATATTGAGATACATGGTTCACTATATTTGTGCCTTGCTTTTCTTTCAATGTAGAAAACCTACTTTTCAAGGAGATATCAACTAACAAAATTCATTATGAGTTTGGTGTAGACTGTTCAATATCTAGTGGAGCATCCTGAGAAATTTGAAAAATTTGGAATGTCTCCTTCAAAAGAAGTGCTATTTTATGGGCCACCGGGTTGTGGAAAGACATTGCTTGCAAAAGTCATTGCCAATGAATGCCAAGCCAATTTCATCAGTGTGAAGGGCCCTGAATTGTTAACAATGTGGTTTCGAGAGAGTGAGGCTAATGTGACACAATTTTGATAAGGCTAGAGGGTCAGCTCCTTGTTTCCTATTTTATGATGAGCTTGATTCTATTGCTATGCAGGTGTGTTGCATTTTTATAAGTAAAATTTTAAGGTTGACTATAAATGACTGAGAATTTTTTTGGAACTTTTTGAAGTAGGCTCTAACTTGTGATGCATAATTGGTTTGCATGTTTCTAGTGTGGTAGTAGTGTTGGGGATGTTGGTGGTGTTGCAGACAAAGTCCTTAATCAGCTATTGATGGAGATGGCTTGTATGACAGCCAAGAAAATAGTTATCATTATTGCTGCTACAAACAGGCCTAATATCATTGATACTGCATTGTTAAGGCCTCACTGACTTGACTAGTTGATTTATATTCCCTTACCTAATGATTCCTCACGTAATCAAATCTTCAAATCTTGCTTGAGAAAGTCACCTGTATCAAAGGATGTAGACCTAATGGAACTGGCTCATTATACCCAAGGATTCAGTCGAGCCGATATCACTGAGATTTTTCAGAGGGCTTGCAAGTATGCTATTAGAGAAAATATTGATAAGGTGAGTTCCAATTGTGCCATTTTTTGCAAACTAGATCTGTTTATCGATTTCTAATGGTTTTTTTTTTGTTACTGTTATGTAACTAATTTTTAAGATAGATCAGTAGTCTACCTATTGAACTTACCTCAACTTGTAGCTTGTTATTTCAATTCTTCATACTAGCATGCATTTTAATTTTACCATAACCTCTCCCCCAACACTTTTAGGAAATTTAACGTGAACGAAAAAGAGTCGAGAATCCTGAGGCAATGGATGAGGATGATAATGATGAGGTAGCTGAAATAAAAGTTGCTCATTTTGAGGACTCTATGAAATATGCCCGAAGAACTGTCAGTGATGATGATATTTGGAAGTATGAAGACTTTGCACAAACACTACAACAAACTCGAGGCTTTGGTTCCGAGTTTCGATCTCCAGAGAGACCTTTTAGTACTCCTGTTGGGGCTCCATATGTATTTTCTACAACAGATAATAAAGATGATGATCACTTATACAGTTAGGAAACTTCATACAAAACTATCATCTTAATGAAGAGACAAATGTGTATGTTCTAGCAGGGACCTTCCACTGACAACTAGCCAAAGCTATTAAATTTGGCTTCGCTTTGCCTGTATGAGTTTAATATTCATATGTTCTAAACTTTATTTAATTTAGCAGCCCTTTAGTAGTGGACTGAATAATCTTTAGTAACTTGTAAGTTTTTAGAGCAAGATCAACTTTATGGAAAATAAAGTTACTTGGCTATGGAAACCTTCGTTCAACTGGTAGATAATGCTATGGAAAATTTTCTTTTTCTTTATACTGTTATAAAATATGTTTTACTAAAATAAACTCTGCAACAAAGAAAACCTTGTTCAACTCTGGTAGGTATGCTATAGAAACTTATTATTCTAAAGCCTTGTTCAACTCCGGTACGTATGCTATAGAGAATTATTATTCTAAAGCCTTGTTCAACTATGGTAGGTATCCTATAGAAACTTATTATTCTAAAGCCTTGTTCAACTGGTAGGTGTGTTATTTTTCTTTATCTTGTGAGGAATATTTTCTCACTAAATCATTTTACAACAAAACCTTGTTGAACTTTTGTTTATATGCTATGGAATTTTTCTTTATACTAACCTTGTTAGGATACAGTTTACAATAAAATGTCAATTTATGTTCTTACATTTATTATTATTAACATTACTATGTGTCCACTACACTTGCGATTCAAAATACCACAGCCAGAATCACCTGTATTTACTGCACAAGGTTCACATCTCTTGAAGCATCCTTCTCAATCCACTTGCCCTTCTTTTGTTCAATTTTATTTCCTAGCCCATATAAACCACCTAGAAGAGAGACAAGTGTTAGCAATAGATTAAATTGGCAAATTAAAGACAATTGGTGCTAGAAATAATTTTATTTCTTCCAAATTTCCCCAATATACAATTTATATGTTCTGCTTAGTGCAAAATGACAGCTTGCACAAACAATAAACAAACATATTAAATTGTACATTGGGAATTTAATTTCCAATTTAACCCATTGCTAGCACTAGTATATACATCAGCAATCATATGTGTCATTTTTCCATTCTGCTAGAACTGTGAAGCAATGAACGTTCATTCTATTCGATAAACTCATTTGTTCCAATCAAGAATCAGGAGAAAGCTAACTCGTAAACAAAAAGCACCTATGTATGTAACATGAGATAAAAATGGCATTTCATTTTCCTCATTTGATTCGACCAAATAAATGCTCGCACTATTTGTAGTGTTGGAAAATACAATGTCCCCATATAAGGTGTTAAGAAACAAGCAACCCAAATAGTGTTGTAAAACCCTCTACAATAGAGAGGAGACAGTGTGTTTTCCAACTATGATGTCTCGTCATGTTATGTATGTATCCATGTATGTTTTTCATGTGTTTTCGATGTACATAGGTGAATTTTGCCTAGGAGTTAGCTGGATCCTTAAGAAACAAGCAACCCAAATAGTGTTGTAAAACCCTCTACAACAGAGAGGAGATAATGTGTTTTCCAAATATGACGTCTCCTCATGCTATGTATGTATCCATGTATGTTTTTCATGCATTTTTCAATGTACATAGGCGAATTTTATATAGGAGTTAGCTGGCTCCTTAAGGGAGAAACAAGCAACCCAAATAGTGTTGTAAAACCCTTTGCAACAGAGAGGAGACAGTGTATTTTCTAACTGTGCAAATAATGAGAGCAATTCATTTGTTCCAATCAGGAGAAACCTAACTCATAAACAAAAAACACCTATTCATGTAACATGAGATCAAAATGGCATTTCATTTTCCTCATCTGATTCGACCAAATAAATGCTCACATTATCTGCACATTTAGAAAATGCAGTGTGTCGATACAAGGTGTTAAGAAACAAGCAACCCATATAGTGTTGTAAAAATGTGTTCCAATCAGATAAAGAAAGCGAAATGACATTTCAGTTGTAGCAAAGAGTTGTTCAAAAATGCATGAAAAACATACATGACAACATACATGGAAACATACATAGCATGACAAGACGTTGTAGTGTAGGCCCTGCCAGACCGGCGATCAGCATGAAATCGGAAGACAGAACAAAATGTTTGGGCTATGGTCAGATGGGAGTTAATGGCGCCATCAGGTGGGTTTTCCCGCCTATTTCCAGGCAAAAAAGTGGGCGAGTTAGCTTTGTGGAAAAGTTTTTTTTGTCTGTCGTAGCAAAAGTGGAAAGGAATGATGTGGGTCTTTTCTATTTCAAGAAAGAAAGGTGAAAATACTATTTGTTTCCTGCTATTGGGCCTTTTTTGTTTCAAGAGAGAAAGGTGAAAATACTATTTGTTTCCTGGTATTGGGCCTTTTTTGTTTCAAGAAAGAAAGGTGAAAATATTATTTTCTAGCAACAAATAGTTGTTCCTTTCTTCAATGTTCATGGTAGAATGGAAAAATGGCACATACACAGAGCGGATATACATACCTGAAGGAGCTTTGCATGCCTGCAACTCTTGCCCTTGCTATCCACCAAAACATCACTATCCAAAAATGGAGAAAATGGGACCTTGTCTGGGCTTTTTGATATTTACAAATAATGGTTTTGAATGCCACATTTTAGGCTTTTTGTCCATGCCAATAAATTATTTTGAAATACCACCACCACTGACACGTTTTCCCAACAATGGTTGTAGGTATTGGGCTTTTTATGTTTTGAGAAAGAAAGGTGAAAATACTATTTATTTCCAGTCTGCACATTGAAAGGGAAAGTTGAACGTTTCAGTGCACATGGACAAGTTGGAGGAGAAATCAGACCAAATTGAGGTGACACGTACTATCCAATAGTGTTGCAGAGGGTTTTACAACACTATTTGTGTTGCTTCTTTCTTAACGCCAAGGGTTTTCCAACATAAATTGTTGCAAAAAAAAATGAAGTGGAGGCAGGCTTCAAAACACATTGTGATTTCCAACATGCACTACCCAATGTGCACACCTAGATATACTGGTTTAAAAACCAGAAAGGGCTTGGGTATGTTGTGATGTGGAAGTTGAAAAATGCAATTTGTTATGAAGCATGCAATTTGTTATATACTTGAAACTTAAACACAACAATGGAAGGTGTGATCTAGAAGACTTTCATACTATTTTGTAACATTCCATCTTACAAAACCATGGGTGTTAAGAACCAAGCAACCCAGCATGAGACAACCCTTTACATCTCAAGTGGATGACTAAAATAACTGAAACCCAGCACTGTGTTTCCCATTTACAATTCTTTTTTTTACTTTTTTTTTTCAATGTTGCAAAATTTAAACACAACAATGGAATGTGTGATTTTGAAAAACATTCATACTGTTTTGTAACATTCCATGTTGCAAAACCATGGGTCTTAAGAAGCAAGCAACCCACCATGAGACAACCCTTTACATTTAAACAAGGAGATTCAAATAACTGAAACCCAGCACTTTGTTTCCCATTCAGAATTATTTTGTGCAGCTTTTTTATCAATCGACTGAAATTTAAACACAACAATGGAATGTGTGATTTCGAAGACATTCAAGAAAATGAAATACTCCACATTGTGTTTCCCAAATTTCAAATTACCCCTCACCTTCATTTTGTCAATATTCTAATCCAACTCCTCCACGTGCACTCAGACATTCAACTTTCCATTTACATTTAAACAAGGAGATTGAAATAAATAAGAAGTGAGCCACAACCCACTGTGTTTTCCATCATGCTACTATTATGTAAATTTTCTATTGGAAACATATGGGCAGATATTGAAAAAGAGTGTTTTGCTCAAAATAATTCTTGTTAAAAAACTACAACGTGAACTTCAAAACATTCATTTCTCACAGCCTACATAAAATAATAAGTGAGCCACAGCCCACTGTGTTTTCCATGATGCAATTGTTATGTGAATAATGTGTTGGGCAAATATCGAATAAGAGTGTTTTGTTGAAAGTAAGGGTTGTTAAAAAATATGAAGCTCAAATTCAATACATTGTCTTCTTACTGTGTGTATAACACTAACTATTTTCATTGAACAAGATATTTGCTAATAATGGTTTCGAATGCCATGTTTTTGGATTTTTGTCCGTCCATAATAAACAATTACTTTGAAAACCCGCCGACACTAACACAATTTCCCGACGACGGGACAACAAACGACACACGGGATGAGACATCCCGCCCTTAAGTCTTTCCTTCCCATCCGAGAACCTTTTCCCTCGCCAGTCCCACCTCTTCCATCACGACTCTTTTCCCCATGCAGTATGGGGGGCATATCCTATGTTATATGCATATGTGAATTTTCTCTAGGAGTTAAGGAGGGAGCAAGCTAACTCTTGGACAAAATTCACATATGTATATAACATAGGATATGCCAGTTTTAGGCGTTAAAATATGCTAGTTTCAAACTCTGAGACAAAATTCACCTATGTAAAGCAAAAAACGCATGAAAAATATACACATGAACATACATGGATACATACATAACATGAGGAGACGTCGTAGTGAAATAGTGGGTTTTACAATAGTCCGAGTTTTAGGAGACAGTATGTTTTGGAAAACAACAATGTATAAAATGGCAGAAAAAATGGGATTGGATGTGGGATTTTTGCCATTTCCCAATTATGATTTCCAATGCCACATTATGCCCTTTTCTATCCATTCCAAAAAACAATGCAAACAATGATGACATTTCGGGTTTTACATGATTTTCGAAATACAGAATTTCATTGCAGAACCTAAAAAAAATAGTAGTGGAGAAATAAATTATGAATATAGCATTTCATTGCAGAACCCATAGATTTTGTTTTCTACAAACATTGTTCAGTAATTTCGCTCATATTTTTAAAATGGGTTGTCGCTTATTTCATTCGCAAATGACAAAATTTGAAAACCAGCATACAGGGAGGAAACAAAACCAAAATTTCAAAACCCTCAACAAATTTTTTTTTTATCAAACCTGCATTTTAACTAACTCCTAGACGAAATTCACCTATGTACATCAAAAAATGCATGAAAAACATACACATGAACATACATGGATACATACATAACATGAGGAGACGTCGTAATGAAATAGTGGGTTTTACAATAGTCTGAGTTTTAGGAGAAAGTGTGTTTTCCAAAAACAACAGTGTATAAAATGGTGGCAAAAATGGGATTGGATGTGGGTTTTTTGCTATTTCCCAATTATGATTTCGAATGCCACATTATGCCCTTTTCTATCCATTCCAAAAAACAATGCGAACAATGGTGACATTCCCGGTTTTATATGATTTTTGAAATATAGCATTTCATTGCAGAGCCTAACAAAAATAGTAGTGGAGAAATAAATTATGAATATAGCATTTCATTCAAGAACCCATAGATTATGCTTTCTACAAACATTATTCAGTAATTTCACTCATATTTGTACAATGGGTTGTCGCTTATTTCATTCGGAAAGGGAAAAGTTCGAAAACCAGCATACGGGGAAGAAACGAACAAAAATTTCAAATCCCTCGACATAAAAAAACCCTTTCAACTAAATAGTTTCTTCGGCAACCCCAAAATTTTAAAACTAGAGACGGGAAGAGACGAGAAACTAAAACCCTCAACTGAAAATAACAAACCCTAAAACCCGCAACGAATGTCCGTTCATTTCTTCGTTGTTCATGGCATAATGGCAAGATGACACATACACAGAGCGGATATACATACTTGAAGGAGCTCCACATGGCTGCTACTCTTGCCCTCGCTATCCACCAAAACATCCCCGTCCAAAAATGGCGAAAATGGGACCTCGTCGACCCTTTTTAAGATTTGCTAATAATAGTTTCGAATGGCCACGTTTTTGGCTTTTTGTCCTTCCATGCCGAAGGATTATTTTGAAAAACCACCGACGCTGACACAACTTCCCGGCGACGGGACAGCAAACGGCACGGAGGATGAGACGTCCGGCCGTCATGTCTTTCCTTCCGTCCGACAATCTTTTTTGTCGCCGTGGGTCCCACCTCTTCCGTTGCGGCTCTTTTCTCCATGCGGTATGGACGCATATGCTATATTATATACATAGGTGAAATTTGTTTAGCAGTTAGCTTTCGCCTATTTATTTATATGAAATAATTTTTTATAATAAATCTATATAATATTATATAATATTCTATAATATTCGATCCGTTTCTTACACGCAATTATTCCGTTTCTGTTTGTGGTAACATAGTTGAAAACAAAGTCGTATCGTACAGGAGTTGTATTGTAATTTGATATGGTTAAAGATTTCAAGTCGACCATGGCAAATTGCTTGCTGTGCCTTTGTCTGTTCATCAATTTAAGAGTTTCAAAAGCAGCAGACAGAAACAAAGCCTGAAGCAGGAGATCTTGTTCTTGCACTTACTGAAAGCTATTATCAAGAAAAGTGAAGGTCGAGAGAGAGAATATGAATGATCATTTAACATTGAACTGTTTGAGCTATTTCTTTTTAGCTCTCGCTATGCTTATTTCACTCTGCAATTGCGATTTAACAGGAGTTACTGATAAAGACACCCTTTCTTTGGGGGTTTCTCTGAGTGCAAATCAGACTATGACTTCAAAGAATGGCACATTTGAGCTGGGATTTTTCAATCCTAACGGAACCAACAACTGGTATGTTGGGATCTGGTATGCCCAAATCTCTGAGAAGACCATCGTTTGGGTGGCTAACAGGGAGACTCCTGTCAGAGAAACTCCTGGAGTTTTGATGCTCTCCACAGATGGTTATCTCACTGTGTCTGATTTAGGAGGAGAACAGATTTGGTCTACTAATGATACTCAGCAAGCTAAAGCGTCCACAGCTTTGATATTGGACTCGGGCAATTTTGTGCTGTTTGGCGCCCAAAACGCTACTGAGATTGTATGGGAGAGCTTCGCACATCCCACAGATACACTTTTGCCTTCCATGAAGTTTTGGAAAGGAATAAAACTGACATCCTGGAAGAGTTGGGCGGATCCAGCAGCTGGACCCTTCCATCTAGAAATGAATCCTGCCCCAGAACAGAACGACTTTTTACTATACTATAAAAACGGTGTTTCATATTACAGCACTGGGCCGTGGATGGGAAGCTATTATGCCACCACACCAGATGCAATACCTCCTTCGTCATTTCAGAACGAAATGGTAGAGTTGTCTCCGGAAAGAATGTACTACACATATTGGCTTACACCCAAAGCTACTTCCATATTGACCAGGCAAGTTGTGAATTGGGACGGTTACTATAATTCATTTGTGTCGATTGATAATAGCAGATGGAGCATGACTTGGTCGCGACCACAAGTAAGCTGCGGCGTGTATGGGGCGTGCGGGGCTTATGGAGTCTGCTACGCAGAAGCAAACATTCAGCTATGCAGGTGTATGCAAGGCTTCCAACCCACAGACGATCGTGCGTGGAATTCAGGACAGTGGTGGTTAAGCGGTTGTGTTCGACGGAGTCCATTGCACTGCTCTGCTGCCATTAATGGCAGTGGCAGAGCAACAACTGATGGTTTCCTCCAAGTGGGCGATATTTCTTTGTCCGATAAAGAAGTTCCTCAATATATCCAAGAGTCGACTCTGCTAGGATGCGAAACTGCGTGTCTCAGCAATTGCTCCTGCAAGGCCTTTGCTCTCACTAATTCTAGTCCTGCTGTTTGTAAGTTATGGTTTGGCGATCTGTTGAGCATGCGGGCTACTTCGTCTGAGGGACAGTCCTTCTTCGTGAGATTGGCTGCTTCCGATTTGCAGCGATCATCATCCAGTGGGAGAAGAAGGAGCAGAGTAATTGTGCTCTTCGTTTCAATTCCTTTGGGCATTGCTGTTTTGGGTACTCTGTTTTCATGCTTTATTCAGCGCAGGCGTAGAAGACTGCACCAGAAACACAAGCATGATGACACACCAACATCGCTCAGAACTTTCACCTACAAAGAGCTCAAAATTGCAACCCACAATTTCGCCCATAAGTTGGGAAAGGGAGCATTTGGCTCTGTCTTCAAAGGAACTCTGGCAGACAATTCACTTGTGGCAGTGAAAAAATTAGAAGGTTCCGAGGAAGCAGAAAAGCAATTCCGCGCGGAAACAAGCACCATTGGAAACATAAATCATGTGAATTTGGTGAGGCTTCGGGGATTCTGCGTAGAGGGATCTCAAAGAATGCTTGTTTACGAGTACATGCCAAACAGGTCTCTCAACTTTTTCTTGTCCCGCAAGTCCAGAGAAGCAGGTAAGGTGTTGGACTGGAATACCAGATTTGGAATCGCTTTGGGCACTGCAAGAGGACTGCTTTATCTCCACGAAGAATGCAGAGATCGCATCATCCATGCCGATATCAAGCCAGAAAATATTCTTCTAGATGCGGATTTCTCTCCAAAAGTGGCTGATTTTGGGCTGGCAAAGCTTGTTGGCAGAGATTTCAGCAGAGTTCTGACCGCAACAAGAGGAACGAGAGGGTATTTGGCTCCCGAGTGGATCTCTGGGCTGCCGATCACGGTTAAGGTAGATGTATACAGTTTCGGCATGACGCTGCTGGAAATTATCTCAGGCCGACGAAATCTGGACTTGAGCGTGGAGGAATCTCGGTGCTACTTTCCCACCTGGGCTGCCACTCAGATTCACAAAGGAAACTTCATCGATATTGTAGACGAAAGGATTGCCGACAAGGCAGATGTTGAGCAGATAAGAAGAGCAGCCGTGGTAAGCATTTTGTGCATTGAGGAGGATGAGAGAGTGAGGCCAAGCATGGCCCAAGTTGTTCTCCTGCTCGAAGGCAAATCAGAGGCTGACGTAGACCAGTTTCAGAGGTCCCTGCAATTGGTTATGGATGATCACCGACAGCATGATGAGGGCCAAAGTTTGAAAACAAAAGACAAGGAAAAACAGACGAGCAAACAAGATGCCACAATGCCAAGTTAAGAAATCTGCAACGACTTTTCGGTATATTATATTATATATATACATGCAAATTAACGGGTTATAGATTCTTGTATTTTCTCTCCATTAAAACTGCTATTTCCTCGTGGAGATGGTTTCATCTTGGTGGTCAAGTCAAAATTATATTGTTTTTTAGTATTTGCTATACGTGTATCAGTTGGAATTGATATTTCTTCAAATAATTTTCACATCATTTTTCTAATTTATTTGTAAATTATAAAAGCAAAATCTTATTTTCAAATTTCTCGAGTTTAATTCATATCTATTCTGTATTTTAATGTCTGTAAATAAAATAAAATAAATGTCTATCGTTCAAAGTCTTATGATCTAAAAAATTGGAGAATTTTTTAAGTGGTATGTTCAAGTGTTCCAATTGATCTCTTATGCAAAGCAAATCAATAAATGGTCAAGTACTACAAATACATTGTTTAGTTGCCAATAGAGAAAATATGAAAATTTCTTCATATTTTCCTCCACAAATTAAAAAATGTTTGGCCAAATTTGAATCTCAAGCATGCCATTAATGGAAATAGTGTTTGCTAGTTTTAAAGGCTTCTATGATGTCTCAATTAGTGTAATACTAGCGGAAATTTTCTTGCACTTCCAAGCACGGGTTCAACCACATTAACTATTTGACAAAATATTACATTGATGAATGAACGTCCTTGTTCTCGAAAGTTTATCACATGCAATTTGAAAAAATTAAGATACTTTAGAATAGTCTAAAGTATACCTAATGTAGGATGTTTTCTTATTTAACCATGGTATTCCTTAGCATTTAGAAGGCAAGTTGGAATGGATAATTTTAAAAGGAATAGAAGTGCATACTTTGCATTATTGTAGCACCTAATTTGACTAATTTGTGTTTGAATTATCTCATATCTAACATCCATCTAATCAAAAATTCTTCCTTGTTTGATTTCAAATTGTAATAATAGAGACAAGTATAGCTTTGATAGACTTACTGAGATCTATTCAACATATTAATCATTGATGACTTAAATATTTTACATGTACAATAATACTTTCATAGTACGTGTCCTTGGTATCAAGAGATCAATCCC
>CM021104.1:479463351-479606139 GCA_007115665.2 Sequoiadendron giganteum
AAATCAGACTATGACTTCAAAGAATGGCACATTTGAGCTGGGATTTTTCAATCCTAACGGAACCAACAACTGGTATGTTGGGATCTGGTATGCCCAAATCTCTGAGAAGACCATCGTTTGGGTGGCTAACAGGGAGACTCCTGTCAGAGAAACTCCTGGAGTTTTGATGCTCTCCACAGATGGTTATCTCACTGTGTCTGATTTAGGAGGAGAACAGATTTGGTCTACTAATGATACTCAGCAAGCTAAAGCGTCCACAGCTTTGATATTGGACTCGGGCAATTTTGTGCTGTTTGGCGCCCAAAACGCTACTGAGATTGTATGGGAGAGCTTCGCACATCCCACAGATACACTTTTGCCTTCCATGAAGTTTTGGAAAGGAATAAAACTGACATCCTGGAAGAGTTGGGCGGATCCAGCAGCTGGACCCTTCCATCTAGAAATGAATCCTGCCCCAGAACAGAACGACTTTTTACTATACTATAAAAACGGTGTTTCATATTACAGCACTGGGCCGTGGATGGGAAGCTATTATGCCACCACACCAGATGCAATACCTCCTTCGTCATTTCAGAACGAAATGGTAGAGTTGTCTCCGGAAAGAATGTACTACACATATTGGCTTACACCCAAAGCTACTTCCATATTGACCAGGCAAGTTGTGAATTGGGACGGTTACTATAATTCATTTGTGTCGATTGATAATAGCAGATGGAGCATGACTTGGTCGCGACCACAAGTAAGCTGCGGCGTGTATGGGGCGTGCGGGGCTTATGGAGTCTGCTACGCAGAAGCAAACATTCAGCTATGCAGGTGTATGCAAGGCTTCCAACCCACAGACGATCGTGCGTGGAATTCAGGACAGTGGTGGTTAAGCGGTTGTGTTCGACGGAGTCCATTGCACTGCTCTGCTGCCATTAATGGCAGTGGCAGAGCAACAACTGATGGTTTCCTCCAAGTGGGCGATATTTCTTTGTCCGATAAAGAAGTTCCTCAATATATCCAAGAGTCGACTCTGCTAGGATGCGAAACTGCGTGTCTCAGCAATTGCTCCTGCAAGGCCTTTGCTCTCACTAATTCTAGTCCTGCTGTTTGTAAGTTATGGTTTGGCGATCTGTTGAGCATGCGGGCTACTTCGTCTGAGGGACAGTCCTTCTTCGTGAGATTGGCTGCTTCCGATTTGCAGCGATCATCATCCAGTGGGAGAAGAAGGAGCAGAGTAATTGTGCTCTTCGTTTCAATTCCTTTGGGCATTGCTGTTTTGGGTACTCTGTTTTCATGCTTTATTCAGCGCAGGCGTAGAAGACTGCACCAGAAACACAAGCATGATGACACACCAACATCGCTCAGAACTTTCACCTACAAAGAGCTCAAAATTGCAACCCACAATTTCGCCCATAAGTTGGGAAAGGGAGCATTTGGCTCTGTCTTCAAAGGAACTCTGGCAGACAATTCACTTGTGGCAGTGAAAAAATTAGAAGGTTCCGAGGAAGCAGAAAAGCAATTCCGCGCGGAAACAAGCACCATTGGAAACATAAATCATGTGAATTTGGTGAGGCTTCGGGGATTCTGCGTAGAGGGATCTCAAAGAATGCTTGTTTACGAGTACATGCCAAACAGGTCTCTCAACTTTTTCTTGTCCCGCAAGTCCAGAGAAGCAGGTAAGGTGTTGGACTGGAATACCAGATTTGGAATCGCTTTGGGCACTGCAAGAGGACTGCTTTATCTCCACGAAGAATGCAGAGATCGCATCATCCATGCCGATATCAAGCCAGAAAATATTCTTCTAGATGCGGATTTCTCTCCAAAAGTGGCTGATTTTGGGCTGGCAAAGCTTGTTGGCAGAGATTTCAGCAGAGTTCTGACCGCAACAAGAGGAACGAGAGGGTATTTGGCTCCCGAGTGGATCTCTGGGCTGCCGATCACGGTTAAGGTAGATGTATACAGTTTCGGCATGACGCTGCTGGAAATTATCTCAGGCCGACGAAATCTGGACTTGAGCGTGGAGGAATCTCGGTGCTACTTTCCCACCTGGGCTGCCACTCAGATTCACAAAGGAAACTTCATCGATATTGTAGACGAAAGGATTGCCGACAAGGCAGATGTTGAGCAGATAAGAAGAGCAGCCGTGGTAAGCATTTTGTGCATTGAGGAGGATGAGAGAGTGAGGCCAAGCATGGCCCAAGTTGTTCTCCTGCTCGAAGGCAAATCAGAGGCTGACGTAGACCAGTTTCAGAGGTCCCTGCAATTGGTTATGGATGATCACCGACAGCATGATGAGGGCCAAAGTTTGAAAACAAAAGACAAGGAAAAACAGACGAGCAAACAAGATGCCACAATGCCAAGTTAAGAAATCTGCAACGACTTTTCGGTATATTATATTATATATATACATGCAAATTAACGGGTTATAGATTCTTGTATTTTCTCTCCATTAAAACTGCTATTTCCTCGTGGAGATGGTTTCATCTTGGTGGTCAAGTCAAAATTATATTGTTTTTTAGTATTTGCTATACGTGTATCAGTTGGAATTGATATTTCTTCAAATAATTTTCACATCATTTTTCTAATTTATTTGTAAATTATAAAAGCAAAATCTTATTTTCAAATTTCTCGAGTTTAATTCATATCTATTCTGTATTTTAATGTCTGTAAATAAAATAAAATAAATGTCTATCGTTCAAAGTCTTATGATCTAAAAAATTGGAGAATTTTTTAAGTGGTATGTTCAAGTGTTCCAATTGATCTCTTATGCAAAGCAAATCAATAAATGGTCAAGTACTACAAATACATTGTTTAGTTGCCAATAGAGAAAATATGAAAATTTCTTCATATTTTCCTCCACAAATTAAAAAATGTTTGGCCAAATTTGAATCTCAAGCATGCCATTAATGGAAATAGTGTTTGCTAGTTTTAAAGGCTTCTATGATGTCTCAATTAGTGTAATACTAGCGGAAATTTTCTTGCACTTCCAAGCACGGGTTCAACCACATTAACTATTTGACAAAATATTACATTGATGAATGAACGTCCTTGTTCTCGAAAGTTTATCACATGCAATTTGAAAAAATTAAGATACTTTAGAATAGTCTAAAGTATACCTAATGTAGGATGTTTTCTTATTTAACCATGGTATTCCTTAGCATTTAGAAGGCAAGTTGGAATGGATAATTTTAAAAGGAATAGAAGTGCATACTTTGCATTATTGTAGCACCTAATTTGACTAATTTGTGTTTGAATTATCTCATATCTAACATCCATCTAATCAAAAATTCTTCCTTGTTTGATTTCAAATTGTAATAATAGAGACAAGTATAGCTTTGATAGACTTACTGAGATCTATTCAACATATTAATCATTGATGACTTAAATATTTTACATGTACAATAATACTTTCATAGTACGTGTCCTTGGTATCAAGAGATCAATCCCCTAAACAATTCTTGTTTAAGATGATGTTGGATAAGGATGTACTAATAATTTTGGGAAAGATTTATTATAATCATAATAACTTACATATGTATGAACTATTTGTTTTTTTTTTTGCACACTACAATATAAGGTCCAATCCACAAATCATGACGTATGTTACATCTAAGTTCACAATACAAACTCAAGTTAATTTTTGGGCTATTTCTCATCAATTAATAATTGTGTTTGGCACACATAGAAGCTACTATTTATAAGGTGTCAAGAGTTATTCGTGTGCTATTACCATTTTGTAATAATTCACATTGTGATGTACCTTTGCTTAATCCAATACTAAATACATTCAAACTTAGATTGATCTCTTGTATTGTTGCATCAACACCTACTTCAAAAAAATTATAGAGGATGATCCCTGAAGCATAGTTTTTCATTTTGTTTTACAAATCTACAATAAAATGTAAAGAGATGTATTTGTTTCATTAATGAATGAACATCCTTGCTCTCAAAATTTTAGTAGATATTGACCTATTCAACTAAAGGTGACATATCCTAGTATCTATGATAATAATCCATGTGAAAATCTCCACTATTAACATGCTTGATTAATCTTGTAGACAAATTCATTGAAAAGAAAATGATTCGACATTATGTTTACATTTTTCACAAAGATTTTATACAAAAATAATTGTAGTTATGTAGGTATATAATATGCTCATATAAGTCTTCTAAATTCCTAAGGAAATTCTTATTCTCTAAATATGCATACATATGTATGTGTGTACATACATACGTATAGATATACATATACATATGATGTGGTAAGTACTATTTTCATATTATACTCTTTGAGTATGGTTATTTTGATAATAATAATTAAAAAGTGCATGCACTATCTCTTATCCTACTAAATTTTCACATTTTTTCATTCATTGAAACTTTTGAAGATTTTTTTGAATCATTCTCATTATACATATAATTCTTTACTTGGAATCTACAAGTCAAAGGAAAGAAACATGGTTACTTCTTTCAAGTATATCTTTGTAAGATATAGAGGAAGAATGAAATATTGAAGGCATTAAGACCCATTAAAAAGGGATTTTAGATTGAGAAATATACATATACTTGAAAACCCTTTTTCCTCCAACCATCCTATTTAAATCTATTGAATGATATTCTCTCTTGGATAGAAATAATTAAAATCAAAATGATGCATTTAAGGGGGAGGAATCCACTAATAAACCTCAAACCAAAATACCCAAATGAGCTTAAATCAAATTCAAAATGTAAATCACCTTCCAAAATGACTAAAGTTCAACTTACATAGTTTTGTATTAACATGATTTTATGTGAAAGTGAAACCCAAACCTTTGAAAATTATCTAACAAAGATAAAAATAAAAATACAATACAATTAAATTATGTTGCTCTGATTAGAAACAAAACTTGGGATCTTGTTCATGCACCTTTAAAAATAATTTGTTTTTATTTTCATGGGCTATCTAAAATGTTGAATATAACTTTAATGGAGTTCAAATCAACAAATATAAGGCAAGCCTAGCTATTGGAGGATTCACTCAACAACATGATTTTTTTAATTATAAAAAATATTTTCCCATGTGGTAAAATGAGCATCATAAGATGCTTATTTCCTTAGAAGACTAATACGACTACAAGATTCACCAAATGGGTGTGAAAATATATTTTTGAATGGTGATCTTCAAGGAAAAATGTATATGTCTCAAATCGAGGTTATTGAACAATCAAACAAAGTGTCATCTGTATGTACAAAAAATATTTGTATGATCTTAAACAAGATTCTAGAGCCTTGTATGCAAAGATTACAAATTTTCACTCTTTGGATTCTTAGTGTATTATTATGATAAGGATTTATTTATTAAATTAAAAAAGATCAAATTAGAGCTATAATTACATTATATGTGGAAACCTTATAATATAGGTAGTTTTAACTCTCTAATCCATAAGTATAAAATATAGTCATTCAAAATAATTGATATGGGCCTTCTTTATCATTTATTAGGAGTAGCTATATTACAAGATTTGTATTCTATTATATGGTATCTCAAGCAAGGTATGAACATGAGTTACTTCATACATTTAATGTGTTGGATTATAAACCAACTTCTACACCTATTATGGTAAATATTAAATTAAACTTTAAGTCATAATGTGAAAAGACCAATCCTACCTTGTATAGACACTTGGTAAGAAATATGATTTACCTAACTATATAGAGTATATATTACCCATATAATAGGTATTGCACCTAGATTTATGAAAGATCCTTACATGGATCATTGAAAACGGGAAAATTAGTATTATAATTATATCAAATGTATCAATTAATTATGTTCTTTATTACTATATAAAGAATATTTTTAGATGATTTCTGGATTTGATTGTGTAGGAATTTGATTATCTAGTTGTTGTGTGTTAATTTTTTGTGTAATTATTTTCTCTCATCTCCTTGGTTAGAGTGCCTTCCTCTCGTTTCCCCCCTATCTCTTCCTTTCTATTCAATTCTTGGTATGCAATTACACATTTCACTCCTTGAGCTCTCTAATATCCTAATGATGGATCACGTAGTGTGATCCGAAATATTTGTGATGCGAAAATTCCTACACAATCAAATCCAGAAATCATCTAACAATAATCTATATGGATTGTGGAAACTTGATATCATTAATAGATAAAGAATATCAAATCATTTGGCTACTATGATATTGACTATGTTAGTGATTTTATTGATATAAATCCACTTCAAGTTGTGTCTTCAAAAATGATGTAGGTTCTATCACATGAATTAGTAAAAATAAATATGTAACATGCCCATTGTTCTACATAGTAATTTTCCTATGTTTTAACCTCAAGTAAATAGATTAAGCATCTAACCATTATGAGCAATAAATTTTTTCTTTTCAAAACTATAAAGATAGCATGCACATTTGAAATAAATATCTTTCCAAACTTTTCCATTGCATTATATCAAAGTATTACAAATTTCCAAAGTAATGATTTTATAGTACATGATAACATGATATCATTTCTCTTTTTACAATCTTTCCATCATAATGGATACAAATTACATAAACATGGCTCTGCGAAGCTTACTAGCAATAGATGTATGAATAGTCTTTGAAATTCCCCATCCAAATCTTAGTCGCCAACTGATGAGGAGAAACATCACTCAAGTTCTTTTTTGCCAACCTTGGACTAACTACGGTCCCTCGCACAACTATCAAATTGATACATGGCCCTACCCTTCAATGAAAAGATTGGTTTGGTAACCTCATAATAAATATTGACCTTTTTTTGAGCTTTGTGTTTTGTCCAACATATCTAGATCTATCACACAATGGCTACAACCTACATATATGGAATTACTTAACCTAGTATGTAAACCTACATCATAGTGAATTGACAATGTAAATAGTGGCAACTTACACTACTTTGGCCAAAGTATGTCATTCCCTCAATATTAAAAGTGGACTTCATATATTTCACCCACCTTCCTAGCTCGATTTATGTTGACCATTCATAATCTATGCATAGGCTATCCCCTTCATTGGATTATCCTAACCCCAGGAATAACCTATTTTCTCTTTTATGTTTGTTATGACACTTCTACTTAAGTAATTCAAAGTAACTCTTACTTACCAATTACCATATGAGGTAGCATAACGTCACATCATTAAATGACTCTAGTACTAAAGGTACAATCCCAACTATAAAAGTCTTTAATCAAGGGTTTATCTCAACATTAAATGACTCTGCTTCAAAAGCATAAACTTATCAATAAACGACCTCAATTCAAAAATACAATCTTCAAAAATAAATTTCTTTAATCAAAGTATAATCTCATCAATAAAGGGTAACGCCCCGCCACATAACCCTAGAGGAAGATGCAAATACAATGGAAGCGTAACAAATTTTCTTTTAAAAGTGTAATTAACAATAAGTAAAGTGAACTACACTTAACCCATACATCCTCTAAGGTACACGACAAAGCTTACATTTGAAACCCATAACATACAAAAGTAAACTAATCCATAGCATATAAATTATACTCATGAAATAAAGAACATAGATCCAATAATATTAAACTCATCTCATAATTTACAAAGTACATAATAAAATCATTCATAGATTGCATTTATTCAATAAATCAGTAACAAGGCTCATTTCCAAAATGAGGTAGATCATACAAACAATATTACAATAATAATGATACAACGATCCTCCTCGAATACAAATGAGGAGTAGTACATATACAATAACATCCAACTAAACCAATAGAATATAAGAGATGGTACAAAACAACTAGAACATGCAAGCTCTCCAATCTGGAAAATCTTGCCATCACGAACATGCAGTGGAAACCCAATGGTGTAAGGTGCACATTCCACCCAACCAAGTGGTACCTGAAGACCCACCCCTTATGCTAGGAGATAGTTAAAGGGCTTCCTAGAAAAAACCAACAACCTCAAGACACAGGCAACCACAAGACTAAACTAAACAAGTACAATACATAATATGAAGGTTACATTACTTACAAAGTAAAAGAATCAAGTACATCAACTGAAAAAATACAAACTGTTATCATAGGAGTAGTGTCATCACAAAGTAGCATGGGTTACCTTGGTAGATCTTCCTAGGCCCCGACCCCCATCTTGGGTTACCCTAGTAACCTCTCACGATCCCCAGCCCCACATGCACACCGATGTGGAATCAAATATCTTTTAAAGGGACAAGATAATGATATTGTCATTCCAAGACTATCATATAGTCCTTAGAACGAGCTATCCAACAAATATAATTTTAATATGTTTTTATTTTATTATGTATTTGTTTTTTTAGTTTTCTTAAACATAGGTTTTTCATTGAAAAATATGAGTGCACCGCATATTGAAAAATATGAGTGCACCACAAATTGAAAAATATGAGTGCACCGTATATTGAAGTCCTTGATCCAACAAAAAAAAATGAATTTTGATATATACAAAAAAAATTACGCGTTATACGGTCACGCTATGTCTGAATTGTAATTGGTTTGACTTCGAAACTTGATTAAATAAAAAATATTCAATAAAAAACTATCTAACCAAGTGGAAGCACTAGATATTGGAGTTAAAAATCTAAATTTCAAAGAATTAGAATTTTATCCTTCATGGAAAAAAATTTATGCGTTATACGGTGTGCATCACTTTTTAAAAATGTTGTTTTTTAAAAAAAACCAGTTTTCATGGGAGATGGAAAAAGAAGTGTAATTTGATTCCAAAAATTTTGAAAAAAATAATTTTAGAATCTACAGACAAAATGTGACGAGACTCTAGTTTGCATCATCTTCAAATTCCTCATGGTTTAGCCACTATATGTGCCCAAATGTGAAGATTTAGTTAAAAAAAATTATTTCAATGTCCAGTTTGGCCAAAAATTGTAAACCACTATTATGGGATCACCCTGGGTACTCTAGGTACAATTGAGTCCACTATGTTGTCCTTGTGAATCTGTTAGTGGAGTTTTTAAGTGATCACATGTTCATGGATTTGACATTTAGCATGATGTACTCCGTGGAAAAGAGTAGCGTGAAAGAAAATTGATATAAGATTATGGATGGAAGTAATGATATGTATCCCATGGGTTATGGAATTCGATGTTATTATGGGATTATGTATGTAGTTGTGCCCCCCTGTAAATGTAAGGAACCAGTAACTGTGTCTTGTTTGAGTGTTTTGAATACCTCGTACTTGCTTTGTGTGTCCATGGAATGGTGTTACTTGGTACCCATCCATGGGAAAAAGTTGCATTTTGATGTGGAATTTACCATACCAAAATTTGTGTTTGCATGTTTGTTACCTGATTGAGGGCCAACCCATGTGTGGTTGAAAGTTATATATAAGAGTAACCAAAAGTTAGTTTCATAGATTCATTTTCTTTTGGTTCTCTATCCCCTCAATCCATGAAGGGATAGTAGCAACCACAAATTTCATTAGGTGGAGTGTGCAGCGTATGCATATTGCGGCACAAAGCATCTTAGCTCAACCAATCCCAAGGAAACATACCCACTACTTTCCCTTATGATGGATCGGGATACCTGATCCATATGTATTAGCCCAATCCCCACAGATTTGAGTACAGCAGCATAGGTTTGTTAGTATATGTATGGCCATCTGTAGAGATGTTGATTTGGCATTAGCGAGTATACCTTATTTGTATGAGAGGTGAAGCTCTGGTAGCCCCATATAGATATTATCATTTTTGCATCATATATATACCTTATCCGCATGTGTTCTGATATGATGCAATAGATACGATGCCACACCCCACTCATGTTCTGACATAGTGATGGCGATGATGTCATGTTATACGATGCCACATCCTTAGATACATGAAGGCACATTATGAGATTGTCTTTGATAGCCTACTTGTGTGATGAGTGTTATGGGACCTCGAACACTTGTAGAGGGATACTCATGGTTTCTTCGACCGTGTTGTTCAAGTAGCATATGAGTAGATCCTAGCCATGTATACCTTTGGCTACAACGAGTTCCTATGTGTGCCTTCTCCATGAGGTATCACGATGCGGGGTGTGTTCTACATGTGCCTAATTCTACGAACTCACAAATACAATGTTGTGTGGCATATGACCAATATGTGCCTTCTCCGACTGGTGTATAACCATGTCAAGTGATGATGTGATAGTCGTGGATACACTCTGGGTCATGTGGATGGCGTGCTCACTCTGCACCACATGAGGGCTATTACTATAGCCGGACGTTTTTTCCTCCTTCCTCATTTTGTGGCTAATAACTAGTCACACAGTGTTGTACAGTGCAATTTTAAATATTGTGAACTTTCTTTATAGTTATTGATGATTTTTCAGTTGATTGTGAAGGTCGACACCTTTTTTATATTTGATTGCGATGGTTTAGCCAGCACTTGTGACCTTATTTACTTATAACCCTAGTGGTTATATATTTGTTTTAGTGCTGAAATTACGCTTATTTATTGCCTTATTGTTAGAATTGATTTTTTTTTTGCACTTCTTTATGACTTTGGTGGCTAAACTAGTTATCTTCATTGTTTTCAATGTTGGTAATGTGTTGTAATGTGAATCCTCTCCAAGGACATATGAGGTGGACTTGGTGAGTGTATACGAGGAAGTAGACGTAGGGAAAGTTGAGGATGGGGGTATGTGAGGCTGTTATGCAGCTAGAACCCATTACCCACCTATGTGTGATGACTATCTCTTGGAGGCTAATCACCATATACAACAAGAGACAGGTCATTGTGGTCTTGCTTTGATGGTCTCACCATGTGTGGCCTAACACCATCAAGCCACTGATTGTGATGTTTGGTTTATGTGAGATGGTTATTGGCTCTTGGTTCATGGATTTTTGTATCATGGATTAGTACGCTACTTTTCAGTGTCCAGATGGACCCATGTGTGGCTCTGTGTTATGATTTTTGGTGATGTGTATTTGTAGAATGTATGTTTAATCTTGAGTATGGTGCTTGATTTATGAGTTTTTGTATGTTAATTTTTCCTTTTCGTTGTGACTCCTTTCTTGGGTGGTGTGTATAGGATGCCTAGGAGAGGTGGTCGTGGATTCGATCGTCTGAACTCTTCTTTTCTAAGTCCCCATGAGAAGGATTGTGTGGAGCATCTGGGTCCTTAGTTATGATCTTTGTTTGAGGAGTTTCTTACCCAACTAGGCCCTAGATAGGAGAGTGTTCTTCAATAACAACACTCTGAACCTAAGTGTAAGGTTTCACAACCTCATCATAATGGTAATGATTCACAATATGGAAAGAACCAAAATTGGAGGCATTGTAAGCGCAACCGTCAGGAGCAGCTGACACAAAGTGCACATGCTGTAGAGGTACGGGATGTTACACTTGTGGCCAGCAGGGCCACATAGCTAGACAGTGTCCTCAGAGGAACACACCTAAATTCAGCCAAAGAACGATGACTACGGAGCCAATGAGGAATGATGCAGGAAAGACCCATAGTACGATTGCAACAGTTGATCATCATCGAGCAGAGCATCAGGGCACAAATGTGGAGCTTATTTGTAGCCGACAGGCAGCTGATTCGGGAGTTCATGGAAATCTTGCAATACAGGAAGCTGAGAAAGTACCTTCAGTGTTGTATTCTATGCATTGATTCTTGTTATGTTAAGCCATGTTTTTTTGAGACTTTGTTGGTGGTTGCTTCACCATGTTGGTTGTTTGGATTGGCAATTTATTTGGCTTAGAGGATTCTAACTCTGGTTCCTATTGTTTTTATGTTGAGGTATGGAGTGGTTCAGTTTTGAAACCATTGATGATGTGTGATTATATGGAGATTGTACTAGGGGTATTTGCAAGCTTTCAGAAGTAAGCCTGGCCCTAGGGGGGAGAATTTAACACCCCTCTATTTTTCTCTTATGTTTAGATTATGATGCTTTGTTGTTTTTTTATCGCTATTTATAGAGCGATGTGGATTATATGTTATGATGTGATGATTCTCTATTTTGATGTTATCATTTTGACATGCCTTTGATTAGCATAATGATTATTTGGAATAACATTTTTATTTGCACATGAGTAGATTATATATGTTAGAATTGTCAGTTTCGTGATACTATATTGGCGAAGGGGACGAAATTACATCACTTGCTTGCGAGCGCCCAGCGATTATGTGATTCCCTCTTCACGGTGTGTTCTATTATGAGGTATATATGCATATTCTATATATGCCTTGTTTATAGGTTTGCAAGTACAAGACACTGACTCCACCTGGCTTCACAGGTTGAGTGTGTCCACCCAATGCTAATGTTGATTAGGAGATAGTAGCTAGGATTCTTGTGTCAAGCCTTTACCCTAGTCTCAGTGTGTTGTCGGGTCTAGTCGGATTTGTTTGTAAAATTTGTTTAATTATGCTTTGGAATGATTATGTTGAAAAGTTTGAAAAAGGGAATTTAATGAATTTAATTATTTAAGATGATTATTAAATTAATCTTATTTTAATGTTAGAAGTTGTGAATTAATTAATTTATTTATTTATTTTAATTGGTAAATAGTCTAATCTTAGGATTATATTATTTATTAATAAATTAAATTAGTTTAATTAAATAAATTTGAAATGGTAAATATTTTGGAATTATTTAATGTTTTTAATTTTAAATGTCTGGAGGATTTTATTTAAATTGGTTGTTAAGATATTTTTTGAGCTTTAACATGTGTGGTAAGAATTTATGAGGTTGTTGGAAATTTATTCATAGGGAGAAAATTGTGGCTTTAACGAAAGAAGTGAGAAGCTTCTTCACGGAAGAAGCACAGGGATATTTGGTGTGTTGGGGGAAAAGATTAGAAAAAAAAAGTCTTTTGGGGATTTGCATGTGTCCTGGAAATTTTTGTAGAATTGCTCTTGAGAAAAAGCTTTGGTGTTCTTGATTTTTTAGAAAAGTTACTCTTGGGAATAGTTGCTATGTTCGAGAAATTGTATTGTTCTGAAGGAAGCTATTGTGTATCCAGGAGAAATACTTGGAACTATGGAAGAGGCACTGCTCCAAATCTACAAATGTACAGGCATTGGACTATAGGTTCCTTCTTTAATTTGTGTTTAGTTATATTGAAAAGCTACTTAGTTTAAAATTTTTCTTTGTAAAATATTGTTTGTTCAAACTTTTAAGTTTGAGTTTTTTTAAAAAAATTGTAATTGTTGTATATCAAATCCTCTACAAAATAAAATCTCCTGTAGAATAAAATCCTCTGTGGAATGAAATTCTCTATGGAAAACTATAGAAAAATTGTTAATTGGGATTATTGTGAATTTAGATGAACCTAGGGGTATTACACATCCCGTTCGTATTAACCGGGTGTTTATAATTGAATCAAAACCAAGTGCACTACCCAAGGAAAATAAAGGGCTGAATAAAATACCACAACAACCCCCACAAAATATTACAACATCTGGAAGGCTTACATAATCCCAACTGATAGATTTCCCCAACTTACGTGAATAAGGAAAACATCATAATTAAATGAGAAATTCAGGCAAGTAATTAAACTATCATTAGGATTTCCTTAATCCAATTTCCATTCTAAGATAAACAATAATTCATTGCTCAAAATAATCTAACTTATTACAGTTTCATTTAAAATCAACAAAGAAATTAAATCTAATATTTAATTCAATTTCTCAATTACATCAATATAAAAATCAATTTCCCTCTTTTAATACATTTCATTTTACAAACATCTAACTAGTGCATTTGCATGCACCTAATATAAAAAAAATTCATTTAAATATATATATATATACATAATTATACATATATATATATATATAATTAATTATATATATATTTATATTATTTAAATATTTAAAATCGAATTACAATTTTCCAACAAATAATAAATATAATATATATAAATATATAAACATACATATACATACATATATATAAATATATATAAATATATATTTACATAAATTTATGTATATATATAATATATTTTATATATTAAAAACAAACTAATCAAAGTCCAAATGGTAGGCGGAGAAATTCATTAAGGTTTCATTGTTATGGTTGTTACTCACAGTCGAACCCCATTAAGGGGGCGTTGCCTTCACATCCCACCTCCCCTATGGGGCAGCGGTTGTGGGGTAGCCCCAACACCTCCCCCTAATACACTTAATACAATGAACTTTATTCAATAAAACTCCTACAATTTTATATTCAAAATCGTTGTATGACATTTCCTTCTGGTTTTTCCAAAATAATTTCAATCTAGTAATTTTTTTTTTTAAATATGCATATATATATATAGATATATATAGATATAGCTACATCAAAATGATTGCTCCAGAAGAGAAAAAATTTATAAAATTTCCTACAGGAAATATTTACGAAATTTTTTGAGAGGTTTTCAATTTCCCAAGCTAAATAAATAAATTGGAAGAAAAATAATAACCTTCTACAGGAAGAACTTTTCCAATATAATTAGAGGTTTCCTACAATTTTGATGGAAGATTTAAATCCATTCCCATAGAGGTTTTCAAATTCCTCTATAAAATATTTTTGGGAATTCTTTTGTTTCAAATCAAATTCCTACAGAGGCTCTAAAGCTTTCACGATAATCTTTCCAATTTCAAAAGATACAAAAGCTTTAAACAAATAAAATCTTCTTCTTTGTACAAGCAATCTTTTCCCAGACAACAACTAATTCTATTAACCCTTTTCCAAAATGAATTTAAATAAAACAATAAAGAACTTGTTTCAGATGCTTGAAGAATGAAGTTTGAAGTAGAGTCTCACCTTCAGATTCCAAAATCATCAAAGCCTTTTCCAATATAATCATTTTTCCATAAATTTGAAAATAAAGCCAAAGCCAATTTCTCGAGAACTTCCCCAATTTTCAACAACCCAAAATATATTTTTTCATTGTCATGAAATAGCCTATTTCCCTCTTTCAGTTAATGCAATAATTTTCTCTGAGAATTAATTCCCAACACCATATATTAATTTTCTAACACATGTCACAATTCCCAAAATATCTTTCCAAAATAGATCATAGATATTTCCTCTAAGATATTTTTTTATTTAATAATTTAAAATCAAATATTAATTTCAATTAACCATTCAATTAAATTCACAACCTTATTTAATTAATTTAAATAATTCATTAAACAAAGCTTTTATAATCTAACAATTTAATATCAAATTTAATCTAATTAATTTTAATCACTATGTAAAATAAATTTAATCTAAATAATTAAATTACTTTACACAATAAATTAAATCTAATTACTTAAATTAAATTTAAAGCTTGAAACAACATTAGTCACGATTAAATAAATAATCAATTTAAAACATTATAAACATTAATTTCCCATAGAGCATACCTTGCAAAATAAATAAATGACAAGACAAACGGAAACCACATGACAACAAAGCATGACCAAAAAAAAGAACTGACAACACACTGTGACTAGGGTTGTGGTTTGACAAGGAAACCTAGTTACTACCTCCCAATCAACTATTTTGTTGGGCAATGGACACACTCAAACCTATGAATCTAGGTAGAGTCGGTGTCTTGTACCTACAATCCTGCAATAATAACATATGTCCTATATGTAAATAGATCATGAACAATCACACTGTGAAGAGAAAATCATGGAACCACAAGGCGCTCGCAAGCGAGTGATGCAATCATGTTCCCTTCACCAATACAATGTCACATCATAACTGACGAAACTAAAAAATCAAATATCTACATATGAATATATATCAATGTTTACTCACAAAATCAACTATGCTATCCAAAAAGCATGTCATAATAAATAATCATCCATATAGTGTACCATCACATCTCAATATAAAACCATCATCGCTATAATGTTAGCGATCAAATAACAACATCGTAGTATCAGAGTCTATCAAAGTATTTAAGCATTGTCTAAAAACATAAGCAAATTGGAGGGGTACCACATCCTCCCCCTAGGATCAAGCTTACTCATGGAAGCCTATGAACAAATAGGGATAGAGCTCCCTCATCCTAGTTGCATCCTTCTAGGTAGCTAATGTATCATCTCTCGAATCCCACTAGACCCTAACATGCTCAATATCTCGACCCCTCAGGGCGAGTCTCCTGTGTTGCATAACATCCACAAGCTCCAAATCTAGTTTTTTGTCCTCTACTTGTATGGCATTCCAATCAAGGATGTGAGAAATATTACGGTGGTAAGGCCTGAGTATTGAAACATGGAATACATCGTGTATGCGTGAGAGACTGGGTGGCAAAGAAAGACAATAAGCTACTAGCCGAATTTCTCAAGAATCTTGAATGGCCCGACGAAGCGAGGTGCGAGCTTAGATCCATTTCTATATCAGATTGGACTCTTTTGTGGATGCACTCACAAAAAGACTTAGTCACCTACTACAAACTGGCGATCCACCCGATGCGCATCTACATACTTTTTTTGCCTATCTTGTGCAGCAACCAAATGTTCCCTAATCTGAATCGCCTACTGCTCCATGTCCTAAAGCATCTCAGGACCCAATAGAACTCTATCCTCTAACCGACCCCAACTCAAAGGAGTCTAACATGGTCGTCCATACAATGCTTGGAAAGGAGGCATACCAATCGAACTTTGATAGTTGTTATTATAAGAAAACTCCACTAAATGGAGATAGTCCTCCCATCATGTATGTTGGTCCATCACATACATGCATAACATATCCTCAAGGATCTGGTTGACCCTCTCAGTTTTTCCATCTATCTCATGGTGATACGCTAAACTAAATTTCAACTGTTTCCCCATGGCATGTTGCAATGACGTCCAAAGAGATAAGGTGAACACAGGATCCCTATCAGAAATGATCCGACGAGGTATACCATGCAACCTAACAATATATCCCATGAAAACTCTAGCAACAGACAAAGCATTATAGGATGAATGAATAAGAAAGAAGTGTGCTACCTTCATCAACCTATCCACCGTCACCATAATGGCATCATATTTTCACGAAGAGTTGGGTAACCCAACAATGAAATCCAATGATATTATATCCCATTTCCACTCTAGCACGAAATGTGGCTGTAGAAGTCTTGTCGGATGTTGGTGTTCATCCTTCACTCGCTGACACTCCAAACACCTCAACACAAATTCAATGATGTCTCACTTCATACATGCCTAGAACTATAGCTGTCGCAAATCGGCATGCATCTTCTTCACTCCAGGATGAGCTAAATATGGTGTTGGATGTGACTCTATCATAACCAAGGTACAAAGATCTCCAAAAGATGGAACATAAATGTGTCCCATGTGTCTCAAAAAACCATCTGACTCTGGAGAATAACCTGAGAATCTACCCTCAAGGGTCCTGCCTATCTCTAACTCTGATCTCACCTCCTAATAATAGTTGTTTGTAGGAAGTATAGCAAGGATTTGAATCCTCAAATCCACACCAAGAGTCACCTATGACAACTCGTGTCTTCATCTACTGAGAGTGTCGGCAACTACGTTCTCCTTCCCCTGGATGAACTTCACCTCAAATTCATACTCGCAAAGGAACTACATCCATCGCCTCTCCCTGGCATTAAGATTAGGCTACGTGATGATGTACTATAGGCTCCAATCATCACTATGCAACTCAAATCTATGCCCCAAAAATAAGTGTCTCCACCTCGTCAAAGCATGTACTACCACTGCTAACTCAAGATCATGTGTGGGGTAATTCAACTCATGATCCTTGAGTTTGTGAGAATCATACGCTATAACTTGACCATCCTAAATCAAGAGTGCTCCTAATCCTTCCAAAGATGCATCTGTATAGACAACAAAAATCTCCAGTAGGATCGGGTATCACAAGAATCGATGCATTGGTCAACCTCTCCTTCAAAGTCTGAAATGTTTCCTCGCACTGCTCTAACCAGATGAATCTCTTCCCTTTCCTCTGAAGAGAAGAAATAATATGTCCTATCCTTGAGAAACCATGAACAAAGCATCTGTAATAACCTACTAATCCCATGAAACTGCATATCTCTGCCACATTAGTGGGCATAGGCCAATCAATGATCACTTGGATCTTTGCAAGATCCATAGCAATACCCTCTCTTGTTATCACATGTCCAAGATACTTAACCTCAGTCTTAAATAACTCGCATTTGGATAGGTTAGCGTACAACTAACTGTCTCTCAAACACTCCCAAACCTACCTTAGATGCTCTTCATGCTCCTCTACTATCCTGGAATAGATCAATATGTCATCAAGGAATACTAGTACAAATCTATCAAGATATGTGTGAAATACTTTGTTCATCAATCTCATGAATACAGATGGTGCATTCGTCAACCCAAATGGTACCACTATAAACTCGTAGTGACCATAACAAGTGTGAAATGTTATCTTATGAATGTCGAAATCAAATATGTGTAGCTGATGGTACCCTGACTTAGATTAATTTTTGAAAAGAATGTAGCACCCTTGATCTGATCAAACAAATCATCGATCCTAGGTAAGGGATATCAATTCCTGATTGTCACTTTATTTAGCTGATGATAGTCTATGCACAATCGGAGTGATATGTCCTTCTTCTTCACAAAAATTATTGGTGCTCCCCAAGGTGAAACACTAGGGTGCATGAAACCCTTCACTAGCAACTCCACTAGCTACAAGTGGAGCTCCTTAACCTCCTATATAGTCATATGGTACAGAGCACGTGAAATAGGTTTGGGTCCAGGTATAAGATCAATATTGAAATCAATGTCACGCTGAGGTGGCATCCCTAGAATTTCACTGCGAAATGCATCCACATACTACTGAAGTATGGGGTGGCTATCAAGAGAAACCTTCTCCTCACTATCTCCCAACTCCAAGTCATCTATTGTCATTGTAAACAACTGATAGCCCTGACATACACATCTCCTCAGTTGCATAGCCAAGATCATCCTCAATGATATGGGTCTTTGAACTCCCACTATCTCAACCTCCCTTCCAGATACATCAATGCATCGAATCGACTTGCATTGACAATCAATAATGGCTTTGTGAGCCTCTAACCAATCCATCTCTAAAATGATATCATACGACCCCAACAGTATAATGCAGAGGTCTACTATAGTGTGAAAGATTCCAATCTCCAAGCTAGAATCATGTACTAGGGAATGTGCTGCAACCTTAGCACCAGAAGCCAATTCAACCTGCCACCTAATGTCATGCTTAAATACCCTCAATCTACAACATGCCACAACAAATGATGAAATAAAAGAATTTGATGCTCCTCAATCAAATAAAATCGAAATTTGTTACCCTATAACATACCCGAAGTCTCTACCATTGTGCTTTGATGTTCAACCTGGTGGTTGTCAATTGCAGAAAATACTCAATGACCTCTACCCACATCTCTAACAGTTGGATCTGACACTGCTAGCCTCTGAGTATACCCTGATGTGCCCCTGTTGGGACACTATCATGCTATGTGACCCTATTGGCCACAAGAAAAAAATCTTGTACCTTGCCGAATCCTCTACCTCCAGGAGGCACGCTCGACTACTAAACGCTACCCCTATTATAGGTAGATTATGTACTCTATGTCGGTTGCTCATAATTGGGGCATTTGTTTCGCCTCTAGTTTCTATCACCCCGTGTTCCTAATATGTGTCACCCTATCTAGGATGGAAATTCTTTTGTTTCCCTTGTGAATTTTGATTCTGACCACTCTGTGCAAGCACCTATTGTGTCCTAAGTGGTCCAGTTCCGTGAGTCTGGCCACTACGTGAACTAGGTCCTATAACTAAAGCATTGCCTATCTGTACTCCAGTATGTCCACCCAATGCCATCGCTAAATTCTCCTCCACCAGTCTGGCCTTCTCTACTGTTGTCTCCATGGTCTTGGGTTTGAAAACCTGAACACCACCAATGATCCAAGCATTTAAGCCCTTAATGAAGTGTTGAACAAGCATGTCCTCATCATCACCAATACCAACGTACTAATTGAGCTCATAGAATCTACTCTCATATAGCTCTATTGACATGGCCATCTATCATAGAGAATTAAACTCATCTCTACGACACTGTCGCCAATGGTCAGATAGGAATCTAGCTCTAAATCTCTCGATGAACATATCCCAAGAAACTGAATTAATGTCAATACGAAGCCTCTGCTCCTCCAATCTCCACCAAGTAGATGCAAAGTCTTGAAAGTGCATGATATCACATCTTGCCTTGGTGTTTCTACCATAAGGGTGCATAGCAAAATACCATTTTAGGTCTATCAACCATGTCTCAACCTCTAGTCCACTACTAGAAACATCGAAAGTGGGCAGACGGACTTGAAGTAGGTCTCTCATATTAGCAGTTGTGACCATCTCCTGCTATGTTGGAACCTCTCTTTGTCTAGGAGATATCTCTCCCTCGCCAATATTTATCTAATCCCTATCCTGCCTTGTTCCAAGTTGAGCAAGAGTCTCCTCTAACAATTGAAACAACTAAGCGCCCTCGATCCCTAGTGGATCCTTATTCTGGTCGTTGCGTCTCAGAACATTCTGGGAAGCCTGTTGTTCCTCACAATCTGAGTCATGGGGAACATGGGGGGTGAATCTTGCTGACTACCTCCACAACCACCTCCTTGGCCATGACCACAACCTCTACCACGACCTCGCCTAGGTGGCATGATCCTACACAAACATACCAAGGTATAAGACAAAGTAATGCAAACTGAAATCCTACGCAACTAACAGCTTAATGGGTTCAACATTATCCAAGAGCACCCAGTGTTTAAACCTAGGCTCTGATACCATGTGTAACGCCCCGCCACGTAACCCTAGAGGAAGACACAAATACAAAGGAAGCGTAATTTTTTTTTTAAAGTGCAATTAATAATAAGTAAAGTGAGCTACACTTTATGCATATGTCCTCTAATGTACACAACAATGCTTACATTTGAAACCCATAACATACAAAAGTAAACTGATTCATAGCATATAAATTATACTCATGAAATAAAGAACATAGATCCAATAACTTTAAAATCATTTCATAAAATACAAAGTACATAATAAAATCATTCATAGATTGCATTCATTCAATAAAGTAGTTATAAGGCTCATTTCCAAAATAAGGTAGATCATACAAACAATATTACAATAACAATGATACAAGGATCCTCCTTGAATATAAATGAGGAGTAGTACATATAAAATAACATCCAACTAAACCAATAGAACATAAGAGATGGTACAAAACAATTGGAACATGCGAGCTCTCCAATCTGGAAAATCCCACCATCACGAACATGAAGTGGAAACCAAATAGTGTAAGGTGCACGTTCCACCCAACCAAGTGGTACCCGAAGGCCCACCCTCCATGCTCGGAGATATTAAAAGGGATTCCTAGGAAAAACCAACAACCTCAAGCCATAGGCAACCAAAAGACTAAACTAAACAAGTATAATAAATAATATGTTCAAGTTACATTGCTTCCAAAGTAAAAGAATCAAGTACATCAACTGAATAATACAAACTATTATCATAGGAGGAGTTTCATCACAAAGTAGCATGGGTTACCCTAGTAGATCTTCCTAGGCCTCGGCCCCCATCTTAGGTTACCCTGGTAGCCTCTCACAATCCCCGGCCGCACATACAAACTGATACGGAATCAAATATCTTTCAAAGGGACAAGATAATTATCTTGCCATTCCAGGACTTCTCATCTCATCTCAAGTCTAAACGAGCCCTTGAGCCAATGAGCAAGGAAAAATTAACAAGTTATGTGTTTAAAGCTACACTTTCCCCTAATACTTTTATTTAATTTCCACTGAATTAACTAACTCTCACATGAGTTACCCTGGCACCACTTTGTGTGTTGCCCCCCATTGAGAGCCACTCCCCTACTAACAACACAAGGATCTAATCCATAAACCAAGGGTAAACAAAGTGCACAAAAATCGATAATAAATATCAATCATAATGCTAGAGGCAACACATCCCGTTCGTAGTAACTGGGTGTTTATACTTGAATCACAACCAAGTGCACTACCCAAGGAAAACAAAGGGCTGAATAAAATACCACAACAACCCCCACATAATATTACAACATCTGGAAGGCTTACATAATCCCAACTAACAGATTTCCCTAACTTACGTGAACAAGGAAAACATCATAATTAAATAAGCAATTCAGGCAAGTAATTAAACTATCATTAGGATTTCCTTAATCCAATTTCCATTCCAAGATAAACAATAATTCATTTCTCAAAATAATCTAACTTATTCATTTAAAACCAGCAAAGAAATTAAATCTAATTTTTAATTCAATTTTCCAATTACATCAATATAAAAATCAATTTCCCTCTTTTAAAACATTTCATTTTACAAACATCTAATTAGTGCATTTGCATGCACCTAATATAAAAAAAAATCATTTAAATATATATATATATATATATATAAATATTTAAAATCTAATTACAATTTTCCAACAAATAATAAATATAATATATAAATATATATGCATACATATACATACATATATATACATATATTTATGTATATATATATAATATATTTTATATATTAAACCAAACTAATCAAAGTCCAAATGACAGGCGGGGAAATTCATTAAGGTTTCAATGCTACGGTTGTTACTCACAGTCGGACCCCATCAAGGGGGTGTGACCTGTGAAGGCAGAGTTGGGTGCTGCCTTCACAACCCACCTCCCCTATGGGGTGGCAGTTGTGGGGTATCCCCAATGCCTCCCCCAAATACACTTAATACAATGAATTTTGTTCAGTAAAATTCTTGCAATTTAATATTCAAAATCATCGTACGACATTTCCTTTTGGTTTTTCCAGAATAATTTCAATCTGGTAATTTCTTTTTATAAAAATATGCATATACATTTGTATATGTATGTATATATATTAAATATATATATATATATATAACTACATCAAAATGATTGCTCTAGAAGAGAAAAAAATTACAAAATTTCCTATAGGAAATATTTTTTTGAGATTTTTCGAGAGGTTTTCAATTTCCCAAGCTAAATAAATAAATTGGAAGAAAACTAATAACCTTCTACAGGAAGAACTTTTCTAATATAATCAGAGGTTTTCTACAATTTTGATAGGAAGATTTAAATCCATTCCTACAGAGTTTTTTAAATTCCTCTATAAAATATTTCTGCGAATTCTTTTGTTTTAAATCAAATTCCTATAGAGGCTCTAAAGCTTTCACGACAATCTTTCCAATTTCAAAACATACAGAAGATTTAAACAAATAAAATCTTCTTCTTTGTATAGGCAATATTTTCCTAGACAACAACTAATTCTATTAACCTTTTTCCAAAATGAATTTAAATAAAACAATAAAGAACCTGTTTCAAATGCTTGAAGAATGAATTTTCAAGTAGAGCCTCACCTTTAGATTCCAAAATTATCAAAGCCTCTTCCAATATAATCCTTTTTCCAAAAAGTTGAAAATAAAGCCAAAGCCAATTTTCTGAGAAATTCTTCCCCAATTTTCAACAAGCCAAAATATATTTTTTCATTGTCGTGAAATAGTCTCTTTCCCTCTTTTAGTTAATGCAATAATTTTCTCCGAGAATTAATTCCCAACACTAGATATTAATTTTCTAACACGTCACAATTCCCAAAATATCTTTCCAAAATAGAGCATAGATATTTCCTCTAAGATATTTGTTTATTTAATAATTTAAAATCAAATATTAATTTCAATTAACCATTCAATTAAATTCACAACCTTATTTAATTAATTTAAATAATTCATTAAACAAAGCTTTTATAATCTAACAATTTAATATCAAATTTAATCTAATTAATTTTAATCACTATGTAAAATAAATTTAATCTAAATAATTAAATTACTTTACACAATAAATTAAATCTAATTACTTAAATTAAATTTAAAGCTTCAAACAACATTATTGATGATTAAATAAATAATCAATTTAAAATATTATAAACATTAATTTCCCATAGAGCATACCTTGCAAAATAAATAAATGACAAGGAAAACGGAAACCACATGACAACAAAGCATGACCAAAAATAAGAACTAACAACACATTGTGACTAGGGTTGTGGTTTGACAAGGAAACCTAGTTACTACCTCCCAATCAACTATTTCGTTGGGCAATGGACATGCTCAAACCTGTGAATCCGGGTGGAGTCGGTGTGCTGTACCTACAATCCTGCAATCATAACATATGTCGTACATGTATATAGATCATGAACAATCACACCGTAAAGAGAAAATCACGAAATTGCAAGGCGCTCGCAAGCGAGTGATGCAATCATGTTCCCTTCACCAATACAGTGTCACATCAAAACTGATGAAACTAAAACATCAAATAACTATAGATGAATATATATTAATGTCAACTCACATAATCAACTATGCTATCCAGAAAGCATGTCATAAACAATAATCATCCATATAGTGTACCATCACAGCTCAATATAAAACCATCATCACTATAATGTCAATGATCAAATAACAACATCAGAGTATCATAGTATATCAAAGTAAAAGCACTATCTAAAAACATAAGCAAATCGAAGGGGTGCCACAAAAGGACTTACTCAAAAGTATAATAAATCGACTCTAATTGAAAGGATAATCTGCAATCAAATGAATCAATCATAAGACTTCTCTTTCAAAATACCTCAAATATTCACATGTTTACTTCATTTGTATAACATTTGGAGGAAATAATCAACTTCTGAGGAGTTGGTGCATCTACACTCATAGTCCTCTCACAATATAGTTTTGGGTTTTCTTATGTGTCCTCTTCTATAATTCCATGAATAGGTATACGCTTTAACTAAAAATAAGAGAATATCATAACCATAATATACATTTTATCAACCCTATTATCGAATAACAGTACATCCACTAAGTTTATACTTGTTGAGTGAATATTTTGTAATCCCATTAAATCAAATTTTGAGGAGTTGGTGCATCTACACCCATAGTCCTCTCATAATACAGTTTTTAGTTTTTGTTACGTGTCCTCTTCTATAATTCCATGAATAGGTATGGGATTTAACTCAAATAAGAGAATAGCATAACTATAATATACATTTTATCAACCCTATTATCAAATAATAGTACATCCACTAATTTTATACCTGTTGAGTGAATATTTTGTAATCCCAAATTACAAATTACAAAATAGTGATTTCAGCCACAGTTATGATGAGATAAATCTCTCCTCTCAAAAAGGGGAGGCACCCTTCTTATTTCTCACTACAATTAAGTAGAAACTAAACTAATATATATGCATTATGATTATCCATGAGTGGTGTCTCCATTAACATATCCTATTTTTTTAGGATAAGAGAAATAAAATAATTATTATATTCTCAAATACAACTAGTTAGAGCAATAATAGCCGATACCCGTAATTACCAACGAACAAAAGTAACTTAGAAAAAATCACTGAAACAAAAATTCTTTAATTTCTTTCCCATGATGATTCCAAGAGTAACTGTATCACCAGTTGTAGCACAAATTCTATCAACTACCAATACCAATGATTCACGAAATGAATAATTACAAGCTCAAAGTCTTGATAATTCTTCATCAACAAACGCTTTCAACACACACACAATTCCAAGAGATCAATATGACACAAATTTTATAAAGCTTATCTTGAAAGCCCTTACAATCATAATAGACAAATGCCACTTATTCCATTGACAATAAGATAGATCAACCAAAAATGACATAAGAACACTTTCTCTCTAACAATCTTGATTCAACACAAAGTTTGATATCAAAATATGCCTTCTTTTCATTAATAGATTTATATTTTCAATTTGAACAAAAAGTCTCAAAGTTGAGATATAATTTTAGCAGCACTTCGTTACAAAATATTAAAGGTCAAAATTACAAATGAGCTCTCTCATATATATAGATAAGAGCCAAGAGATAATCTAGGAAAAAGTCTAACTACTTTGACTTATTCAACGATGGAGTCCAAAATTATTGGAGGACTACATTGTTGTTACATGTATTTACAATTTTACAAGTGACATGTAAATTGTCTTGAACTAATTACAAAGCCTTGAAAATGATAAAAACTTGAAATCTAAACTAAGGCATGATCAGCCTTATTCAACATTATTCATTAGGAAATCATCATGTTTCTTCAAGATCATCTATACTTCATTATCTAGCACTGAAATATGTTTGATGATGTTGCGAGCTCTTGATATTGAATCTCTAACAGTTTTGTAGGTTTATTCATGTCGCCTGAGGTACTGTTTTAGATTCTCCAAAGTTAAATATTGAAGATCAAATATTTGATCCATTAGTGGCACTAAAAATGACTGGTCTTCAAATTCCTTCTAAATCACACTGATAAATTGTTGAACCATGTTATCTAGGGGAAGTATCTTTTGACTATCATCTTGTAACTTGCATGGAATTTCTTTAATTTTGTTAATAAGTTACAAGTCATTGTCTTCATCAAGTTCACGTCCATATTGTAGATCATTGAGTAAATTTGTGAGAACAGTGTCTTTGTGAATTAAAGACTCTTTAATTTCCACATACATATCTCAGTTGGTAATGATCCCAAATTCCTATAGTTTATCTATTTTGAGTTTCCTCATTTTGATCTAAGATTGTACTTTTTTTTCCATATCCTCTTTCTCTTGAGATAAAGCATTCACAATGTCATCCAATTTTTCTCATATGCCTTCCATCTTTTTTAGTTTTCCCATGGCTGACCCTAGCATTTCTATTCCCAATGCAATCAAGTGGTCAAGATACTCACATACCACTTTACCTCTCATATGTTCCTTTTCCACCTTTTGAATGATGGGATTCTTAGCACCAATTGAAATTGCCTCAGGTTTGATAGATTCGAAAGATTGAGTGATCTTCTATAGCATAGTCATGAGATGCTCTATCTTAGCCTTGTAGTGATCTTTCATTTTCTTCTCCTTATCAAATTTCTCGATGAGAGAATCTAAGGTTGATTGAGCATTCGCCTTCACACTATCATGATTCACCTTGCCCAATTCTACTCTTGTGACAAAGTAGTTGCCAATATTCACTTCTTCATAAGTTTTGTCAGAGGGAGGTCAAGCTATCTTTGCATACTTATTACCCTCTTTGTCAAAAATAATTATGGAAAGATTCTTTGCTTTCTTCTTGGTAATTGTCTTAGTATATGTAAGTTGTGCAAAGTCAACCTCATTGGGATATATGGATTATTTCCTCCTCTTTGGTTCTTGTGAAGACAACCATGGTGGAAATGATGAACTCTCCTCAGGTTGTGTATCCATCAAATGGGATGCAATAGTTGCATCCAAAAATGTTAGTCATGATGGGAGAAGTGTCAATTAAAATAACCTTGGGAATTTCAACCCTAGAAACTTTCACAAAATCATTCAAAAATTTATCTAAATTAGAATGTGATTTTAGGTCAAAGTATGGCAAGGAAAAACTTGGCAATGACATAGGAGAACTAGTCGCATTGTCCAACGCTTGTTTCAGAATTTTAAATGGTAACCTTGAGATGGGAGAAGAATGTACATAATGAATCAAAACAATAGGTGCAACAACACTTGTTACTGAGGGAGGATCATTAATAAGAACATTAGACACAGATGAGGTCATAGGAGGAGCGGGAATAGACACAACATTAGCAATGCAGGGTGAGGTGATAGGTGATTCCTTAGGAATATTCTCGAGAGGAAACATCTTTATTTCCTCATGATCCTCTTCATAAATCTACCATTCTTCTTTCTTATGTTCCTCTTCTTGGGCATGCTCCTCTTTGGCCTCTATGGATGGTCCCTCTACAAATTTCCAATTTTTCTGCTTCCCACCCTTGACCACAAACTCGATCTTAGGCTTTGAAGACCTACTAGATCTTGGAGCATCATTTTTTTTTTTGGTCCTTAGCTCCAATTTCTTACCTATTTGTATGTGAGACTCATCTTCTAATCCAGTGAAGAAAGGCCTCAATTTTATATCCCTTTCATCCAACCAAACATTTGTGGTTGAAACCTTTCTCGGATTGATATTACTTCTTTTCAAGACCACTGGATTGAAGGAAGAGGAGAAGCTATAATATTATTTCTTTCATATTCAGGATCCAAAATAGTATCTTCATGCTCCATGTTCTCTAGGATATCAACAAGATCCAATTTCCTTAGTTGATCCAAATTTAACCTGCAATAATCCATTCTCCTGATCTCTCACTTTTTCCTAATGGCTTCCCAAATGTCTTCAACTTGATGTACATGAGAGAAATCCATTTTGATTCGAGACTTCATTCCTTTGTAATCAAATTTAGATCTTTCCTTGGACAATTTTATTGTCACATGTTGTATTTTTCATTTAACCACCTTAGCCTTATGTGAAGTTTGAATGGGGTACCTTTCGATTGCCAATAGAAATTTGAATCTCAGCTTATGGGATTCCATCTGTTTACTATGAACCACAATAATCCACCTACATAACTCTATTAGAACAATTTTATCACTAGGATAATGAGGAAGCATATATGGATAGCTAGCAAAGCATCCAACTCTCAAATAGGTAAAAGTTGGAAACCATAGATAAAGGCATCCATATTTATTGGCAACCTTCCATGCTTCATTGAATACTCTTTTGTTCTCCAGCTCGGGGTCAAAGGCACACATGAGTGGTGCAAAGAAGGCATCATTTACCCTTCTAAAATTTTTGATACTTCCCTTGAGGGTGCTCTACGAGAAATATTTTAAAACCTATGTAACCATCATGTCTCCCTCAGTAGTCAAACTTAGAAAATTCCTCATGGATGTTGCAGCATAAACCACATATGAAGTCATGTAAAACTTGTGTGTTGTATGCACTTGGGTCAATTGCTCATGGAGGGCATTGCTGATTTTCTTACCCCAAAAAAGATTTGTTGCTTCCCTTTCAGAATGATCTTTATGTACACATACATACAGTCCTAAAAAAATGAAGTAAGCGAACCATGTACTCTACTAAGAAAAGTAATGAGATCATTTACCTCTTCAATAAAATCACTACGATGATAATTTTTAGGCCATCTTGTGACACCTGGCCTAGGAGCCTTTAGCCATTTATTTTTTATCATTCTCTTTGCAGAATCAAGATGCTTATCATATTTTTCCTATGTGGATTCCTTGGAAATATCCACATATGTGTTAGCACTTGGGCACATGAATACTTTATCAAGGAAATTGCATCTAACTCCATTACCACATTCTCATTTGAATACTGGACTTTACTATCATCCTTGTTATATTGAGAGGCAACTTGTAGCACAGACTCAATATTTCAAGCAACTACTGGAAAAGAAACCACAAGGTGTACGCTACTGTGAATAATTGACTTCATCCCATTGGCTATAGGTTGTTTCTCAGTTCTCTTAACAAAGTTGAACATATCCACATGACCGATCTCTGTATCCTTGATTTCATCCACATTTAACAAAACTATTGTAAGGGGAAGCACACCTTGGTATTTGTACTTCAACACTTTCCCCTTGGAAGGAGATGGAACTGACATTGGCAAAAGAATGGACTTGCAAAAATGTAGATGTGAGAATGTTGAAAAGCATGCATGAAGAAATGACATAAGAAGATTAACATATGTTGATGTTAGGAAAAAATGATATTTAGGAAATAACAATGAGAATGAGTAACAAAATGATTACACAAAAACTGCGGTTTGAGTGCAATGAATGCGAAAAACAAAGCGTAATGATGAAACTGCAAGTGGAAATTACTTGATTAAAAATTTATAAAGTCGGTAAAAATTATTGAACCTACAAGTGGGTAGTTTTCATTGTTGTAAAGTCATTGAAAATTCCTGACTTAGCAACTTTGGGAAGATCCTTGATTTTGTCAAATCGTTAAATTCTAACGATCATACAAGTCAATCCTTTGTTTTATTTGTTGGGTCAAGGAAAAACCTCGACCTTGCAAATGGGTAGAACACTCTTTGCTAAGTTGTTAAAAATTAATGACCCTACAAAGACATCTCAATTTGTTTATTAGGTTGGGGGAAAACCCCGATCTTACAAAGGGGTAGGCTTAACATTTCTTGCACCATCAGAAAAAATCACCAATTGTGCAAGTAAAGCATTTAGATTTAACATTTGTTAGTGTGAGATTTTTTAATGCTCTTACAATGATAAAGTTTGACTCTATTGTTGGTCAGGGAAAAGCACCAACCCTACAAGTGGGAACAATGGTTTATCACTTGTACTTTTAGAAGAAAAAAAATGTTGATTCAACAATTGGAAGACTTGGCAATTTTGCATAGGCCGAACTTTCCACTAAGTTGTCTCATAAATTTGTAAACCATTTTTCATACAACATCGAACATGATATAATGATCAATAATCTCTACAAAATCAAATATAGTCAAGGTGAGTCATTTGCTTCGTATCTACAAAGATGGAGGCATAAAGCAAGCAAATGTAAATGGCCCATCCTTGAGAAACAACTTATAGACATCTTTATCTCCAATGTACACACAAAAATCAACTTCTAATTCATTGTGGTGTTCCCTAACGACTTTGAAGAAACCATTGAAAAAGGTATACTCATCAAAAGAGTCCTCATAGAAAGGGGAGTAATCAAACTTTACAACCCTAAGGATCAACCTTCTACTTCAAATGGCAAGCCCAAGATATGGGCTAAAAACAAAAATGTAACCAATGATGGAGTGGTCGATGCTAAGGTTTACATAATATACAAACTCCTAATGTACCAAAAAATCATGTTCAAACAACACAAAAAGGATATGCTCCAAAAAATCCACAAAGAAACCAACCCAATTATCAACAAAACGACCAACTCAGTTATCCTCAAAACAATCAACCAAACAACCAACAATAAAATCAAGGACATGATAATGAAAGGAGGCCACCTTGGCAATATGGCCAACCATGAAGAAAATTTAATCCATTGGGAGAATCCCTTGAGGTCATTATGCACAAACTAGTCCAAAAGAACCCCATCAAGATTAATGACAATAAACTATGAGGAGCAAGACTTCAAACCCCCTTGGTGTAACAAGAATGAAAAATGTGAATTTCACAAAATCAAGGGGCATACCACCAATAATTGCATGAGACTTAAAAACATCGTGCAAGTCTTAATTGAAAAGGGGGAAGTGGACATAGAACCTCATCTTGGAAATAAAGACCTAAAGATCTACAAGAATCCAATCCCTGACCATTCTAGGTTAAATGACAAAGGAATAAATCAAGATTACCACAAAGAAAACTTTGTCTATGACGAACTCATAGGAAACATCTCTAAAAATGATCATACCATTTGTGTGGTAACCATACTAGGCAGAGATCCTAAATGTAATGTTACTACTTGAAGGGGTAGAGTTACAATCCAAGGAGCACAAACCCAAGTAAAAACCACAAGTAATCCATCAAGTGACTATAGCATTATGGAACAACACAAGAAAACTCTTGCCTTAATCTCCATCCTTGATCTCTTAAAACTATTACTAGTACATAAGGAAATCTTGGAAATCTTGGAGAAAGCTCTTGTCAAAACGTCACTCCAAAACAACCTTAACGCTGATTAGTTCCAAGCCATGGTTGGCAATATCACATCTACCCATCATTTAGTCTTTTATGAGAAAGACCTTCTGCAAAAATCTTACCACAATCAAGCTCTTTATTTAGAACTGTGTCCACAAACACAAAGTCAAGAGAGTACTAATAGATAATGGTGTGGGTCTAAACATTTGTACCTTAAAATTAGTGAAACAACTGGGATACTTTGATGATGTGATAGATAAAAAAAAAAGTATAACGATCAAAGCTTATGATGATATAGAAATAAATTAAGAGGGACAATTAGACTTCTCATTCAGATAGGACCAACAATAGTAGAAACTACATTTCCAGTACTAGATCTCAAGCTTCCATACAACCTTCTCTTGGGTCAACCATGGATCCATGCTTTAAAAGTAGTCCCATCTACATTCCATCAATGCCTAAAATTTCCTTATGACAATAGGAAGTTACCATATATGCTGACCCCAAACCATTTCATTACTATGCCAAGTTGGAAGAGAAATACAAAAGGATTCTCCAAATACCCATCAATGATATATCCTTCCATTCTTTTTCATGTGTTGACCCAGCATTGCTACCTTCATCCTCCACTAAACCTACATCAACTAAACCACCTAAAACTAATGTCAAGATCCAAGTACTTGACAAGGGTTGCAGGGAATACCACTTCAATCAATATTTTTGCATTGGCATACTTCCCCTAACACCAAATACTTATGGGGTACCAAAAAAGTCACACATGTACAAACTATTACAATGATAGTCAAACCCACCATTTTCACCAAGTGGGGAAACATGCAAGATGAAGAAGTATGTGCAAAAGACCTATCTTCATGTATATACAAAGAATAAGGATGGGAAAATCCATTACCTCCCCTTCCTATTGATGAAAATAGAAAAGAGTATCAAATAGTAAAAAGCATGGGGTTCATAGGACAAGGAGGCCTTGGTTTACATTGACAAGGTAGAAGAGAACTTATCATTATATAAAGGGACCTGAAGAATCTTGGATTGGGTTATGGTTCATCTAGCATGATTACCCCAAGTGTTGAAGGCACAACTTATGAGGAAGGATCTACTTCTACCACTAATGATACATTGGATAATTCCCAACGTCTAGACAACTACCTCCATACCCAAAACATGTTTGAAAAATTCAATGTAAATACCATCACTATTGAATCTACATTTGATAATGACCATGTCAAGATAGATTCTAATGAATATGAATGGGATTCTTGTGACTCTAGTGAATATAACCTAGATACCTTATGGAGCCTTGATAAAACCAAAATGCATACCTTAGCTATAGCCTCCATAAGCTTCACAAATGCCAAAGATAAAATGCCCTTAATATACCCACAGTTGATAGATTGGGACCAACAACATCATACATCAGTTTTGGACTCATTCTAGAATGATGAGGCTATTGCGGAGTTCATGGGACTTCAAATGGATATACCCCAAGGAGATCATAAGGAAATATTTTTAATGGAGCTTAACCAAATGGCATATTTTGGGGGGGAGATTGTATCCTCCAGTCGCAAAAATAAATAGAAAGAATAAAAATAAAAAAATGGTCCCTTAAAGAAAACCATAATGTGGCTTTATTAGATCAAGAAAAGAGAAAAATAAAGGATGAATCTAAGGGTGAAAACCTCTCTGAGGTGCTCAAAGATGGAGGATTCAATCTTCCCACCACAGAATATCAAGAAAAATCAATGCTTTTAGTTGAATACTTTGAACCTATCAATTTCGACACAATGAAGACACCAAAAAGAACGTATCATGTAGAATCACTTGATCCTGAGGAAAGGTAAAATTATCAACATTTATCAATGAATGCAAAATCAGCCTTGCATGGACATATGTTGACATGCTAGGGGTAGATCCAACATTAGTTGTACATCACCTAACAGTGTTCCTTAGAGCTAAACCCATCAAACAAAAGCTACGAAAGATGCATCCACAAATAACACTCTTGGTCAAAGTAGAACTTTAGAAATTACTAATGTGGGCTTCATCAGACCCATCGACTATCCTAAATGGGTATCTAATTGTGTACTAGTATCAAATCCCACTAGGGGCATAAGGATATGCATAGACTTTCACCTGGATCTAAACAAATCTTGCCCAAAGGATGACTTCCCTCTACCTAGTATCAACATGAATATAGATCTAATTGCAAGGCATGAAATGCTATCACTGATGGATAGTTTCTCTAGATACAATCAAATATAAACATCCCTTGAGGACCAACATAAAACAAGTTTCACTTGTGCATGGAGAACCTTTTCCTGAAATGTCATGCCATTTTGTTTGAAGAATGCAGGAGCAACCTATCAACGAGCAATGACCACCATTTCCATGATATGTTGTGTATCACTATGGAGGATTATGTGGATGACATACTAGAAAAATTCATCAAACAACAAGATCATTTGGCCAACCTAGAAAAGGTATTTGATAGGCTATAGAAATACAACTTGTGTCTCAACCCAAAGAAGTGTGTATTCGGTGAGACTTTTGGAAAACTATTGGGTTACATAGTATTAAGAAGAGGCATCGAGGTAGATCCCTCCAAGGTAAAATCTATATTAGAAATTCCTCCTCCAAAAACATTGAAGCAACTGAGAAGTCTACAAGGTAAAATACAATCCATCAAGAGATTCATCATACAGTTGGAAAAAAAGTGTCATACATTCACCCATTTGTTACACAAAGACATAACATTCAAATGGGATGGCAGATGTGATCATTCTTTCCAATAGGTCAAGGATTATTTAGTCACTCCTTTAGTATCAATGCCACCAATTCAAGATAAGGAAATGATCCTATATGTATCTACAACACCGACAGCGTTGGGAGCTCTATTAGCACAACTAGATGACAATAACAAGGAAAGAGCAATATATTATATCAGTTGAACACTAGTGGGATATGAATTAAACTATACACCCATAGAAAGAGAATTTCTATTTGTGGTCTTTGCAGCATAGAAACTAAGACACTTCATATTAAACAGACAAGTAAAGATGATATCAAAAGTGGATCCCTTAAAGTATTTATTGGCAAAGGTAGCTCTAGCAAGGAGGATCGCTAAGTGGGTAATGATACTTAGTGAGTTTTACATAGAGTACATTGACAAAAAAGCTATAAAAGGACAAATCATAGTAGATCAATTAGTAGCTACACCAATGGAATATCATCAACCTCTAATAACATAATTTCTAGATGAAAGCATACTTCTAGCTTATTAGTCTATTTGTTGAACCTTGTACTTTGATGGGTCCCACACTCAACACGACTCAAGGGCTGGTATCTTGTTTCTCACACCGCTAAGATTTAGTATACCTAAGGCTTATAAGATTTTATTTCCATGTACCAACAACATTTTTTAATATGAAGTGCTCATCACTGGACTACAGATGGTGGTAGAATGGAGGATAAAGGAACTACAGGTCTATGGAGACTCCCAACTGGTAATAAAGCAAGTAAATGATGAATACCAAATGAAGTATGACAAGCTAAAGCCATATAAAATAATGGTGGATAGTTTCAAATAGTACTTTATCATCATCACCTTTGAACAGTTTCCCAGGATCAACAACAGAGTAGCTAATGCTATGGCAACAATAGGTTCACTCCTCGATATTCCATAAAACATTCCTAAATATGAATTCCTCATGGAGCAACTACTTATACTTGCATTCTATATCCCATAACCAAAAAAAAATTGTGATGTTGTTGGTAATAACTCGCCATGGTACCAAGATACATTTTCCTATATCCAACATGGTATCATACCCCCTAAATTAACGACAAACCAAAAGAAAACCTTTGTTCATAGAACTTCTCGATTCACCATATTAGGAGATACCCTATACAAATGAAGTCTAAAAAGAACATTACTTCAATGTCTAAACGTGGAAGAAGCACAAACCACTTTACAAGAAGTCCACGAAGGTATTTGTGGGTCTCACTCTAGTGGAATTTATCTAGTATAAAAATTGTTGAGAACATGGTATTGTTGGTCCTCAATAGAGCATGAATCCATTCATTTCTCAAAGAGATGTCACAAATTTCAACAACACATTGATCTAGCTCACACACCAACACAAGAACTAAGACCTATAACAACACCATGGCCTTTCTCGCAATGGGGACAAAACTTGATAGGGAAGATCTCTCCCATTTCATCCAATGGGCACAAGTTCATTATCACCGCAACTGAATACTTCACAAAGTGGATAGAAGAAATTCCATTAACCTACATCATAGGGAAGAAAATATCCAAGTTCATCTTGAATTATTTGATTTTTTGCTATGGAACTCCCCAAACTATCATAGCGAACAACGAAACCCCATTCAACAACCAAAATGTTTGTGAGCTTTGTTCAAATTTTTCTATCCAACACTGATTCTCAACACCATACTATCCCCAAGGAAACAATCAGGTTGAAGCGTCCAATCAAACCATTCTGAAAATACTTAAAAAGACTATTAAGGGTATAAGCACAATCCTGTGTCACACTTTATAAAGGAATCGGCCAACAACAAAAAAATTATGAACTTCAACCACATAAAAGTGGTCTTTGTGTTTTGAATTTCAAAATGATGTAAACTAATGAAATGTAGAACTTTTGATGAAGTTTATTCTTGTAAATTTTTAGATTTTTTAAAAAAGTGTTTTCATTATTTTTTTATCAATTTAAGAAGAGATTTTGGAATGCTGAAAATTTTAGAAAAAAGTGACTTCACAGGCTGTCAAGAGACAAATTGATAAAAACTTCACTTCTCCCTAATTTTTTTCTCCAAATAGGTAACTTCAATGTCTTGTGCATGGAAAAAAAAATCAAATTTTGATGTATATTTTTCTCGTAATAACGTTTTAAAGTCAAACTTGTCAAAATTTGACAATCTTCACGGGATGTCAACTATTGTCAATTTTTTTAATCATTTTCAAAAAACAAATTATACCCTTTTGAAGAGGACTCTCTCCTCTTCTGCCCCATATATTTTTTAAAAAAAATTAATATGTTTTACTATTTTTTTTTTAATTTCTAATCAACCTCTTTTTTGACTCTAACAACCTACTTGCATTATTTTAAAAATAAAATATATTAAAAATAACTAAAATATTAAAAAAATTATATATTTGGATTCACCACTTTGAGCTCTACAAATGGATATTTTTATTTTTTGCAAAAAAATCATTTTGACTAGAGAAATACTCTGCCAAAGTTGAATGTTTTAGAAAATTTTGAAAAAAGGTGAGTTGGCTGCCAAGTAGGCAGCCAACTAGACATGCTCAGCCGAGCCTATCTCAACCAAATAGGTTTTGGCCAAGAAATGCTCGGTCGAGCATGTTTTGGTCGAAACAAACTGTTCAATCAAGATATGACTGGCTGACAGGTGCTTGGTCGAAAATGGTCGTTATAAATTATTTTTTATTTTTTTCAACTCAAGAAAATTCAACAAAATACATATTTTGACAAAGACATATTTCGACAAAGGAAGGATTATTTCGACAAAAGAAGGTTTATTTCGATAATTTAGAAGACTTATTTCGACAAAAGAAGGTTTATTTCGACAATATAGAAGACTTATTTTGATAAAAGAAGGTTTATTTTGACAATTTAGAAGACTTATTTCAACAAAAGAAAATGTATTTGGACAATAGGAAAGCTATTTTTGAAGTTACATTGATCATCAACTTATTTAATTGATTATGTAACTATTTTCATGAATACATTTGAAGTTTGTTTTCACTTTTTTTCATTTGAATATGGTTGGAAAATAGGGTTATTAGGTTATGGTGTACACATGTACAAAGACCCACAATTTTGTTGCATCTTATGATGATATTTCTACATATCATGATAATTAGATATATGTTCATGGACCACACTTTTATATAGTTACCACATAGACTAGAGGGCATCACACAATCCATCACATCTTATACCTTCATCATGTTGCATCTTCATATTCTAGGAATCATGTCTCTATCCCTTTACATCTTAAATTCTTATATGGTTATAGCAGGTTACATTTTAGGTCATTAATCCTTCCTCCTTAACATAGTACATGATTTTATTTGTCACATCCTTTCATTTAGGGAATCATGCCTTCCCTTTTTTAATCTTATCCTTTCATTGCTATATACCTTTTCATAGGAGATATATTGAATGTTTTCTCTCTTTCACATCATATAAGTCTTTTATTACAATATCTTTAAATTAGAGGCATCATTCATTTCCCCCCAAATGAGTTTCATTATACTATCCTACACATCTTCCTAGAAAACTAGCTTTATGCATGTGCACAATCATGTGTTTTCCCTTGCACCTCTTCTCATCTCTACTTTTCAAATGTATTTCTCATGTGTGGTTTTAACCCCTTGTTCTTGTGCATTTAACTCCTTCCTTGTAACCTGATCTACTCTCATGTGTTCACCCTCTAGATCCTTTTATATAATGTTTAGGTTATCCAACCTATTGTGCCCCTACATCAAACTCCTTAGGTGTGAAATAATGTACACATTAATCCAAGATTCAAGAACAAATGAGATGAAGTGGTATTTTGATGCTAGATTCAAAGTTCATCAAGATTGTCTCACCCTTCCCTAGACACTCATACTTTGCATGATTAAATTATGTTTTTACCTTATTTAAATGTTTTTCCTCAACCTCACCCACATGGCATGTACACTAATTGAGCCTCTATCCAAGTCCATTTCCTTTTTAATTGTTTTAATTAAATTTCTTGTAACATATTGTCCAAGTTTTCCCATGCTCTTGCATTAGATTGGCACATGTCTTAGGTTCACTTGAATTGATTACATGTACAAATTATACTTGGTGATCTGCACATTTAGGTGTATATTGAGCTCATGATGTTTCTCTTTCTATGTTTTATAGTACTCATTTTATTAAAAGATCCCCATATTGATGCACATTTAGTGGTGATCTAGTAAGTGATATCATGATCTAGCACGTGCATCTAGTTATATGCTTTAAAAAAATTCAAGTGATATATATTCCAAATATGCTCATGATATGTTTGTAATTTATGTATATTTACATAAATTTTAATTGATGAACCTTTTTTCAAGTTATATATATATATACCAAATATGAGCTCATTATACCAAATTTTCTTGAATGTGATATGTTTGTAATTTGAATTTTTCTTTTTACTTGGCTTTAAAATAAATGAACAATTTATAATTTAGTGTTAGATATTTATGCAATATTAACTATACATGTTTCATTGAAATCTCATGTGTGTACATTTTCTTGTAGGTGAATTCAAATTTGAGTGCAATTTGTGATGGCGAATCCAAGGACTAGGTCGAGGAAGTATGATAGAACATGAACAAGAGAGAGGAAGAGAAAAGCAGCTAAAGGAACATCTACTGAAGAACAACCCATAAAAATATTGATGACCAAGGTGGCGTATAGGTACAAGAACAAACTGAACCTAGTAATAGAAATATTTTCTATACTATGGAAAATCTGATAGAGATGGATGAGGATTCTCTTTTCAATAATATTTCATCTAAAGATATGTTATCTGAAAGAACATTAAAATTACACTAAAAAATAATATGGGATGAATTTTTTGAAGAAAAATCTCTAATTGGAAGAGCACAGTACTTGCAAAGTTATTTAGACAAAAAGAAATGACCCCTATTTTGGAGTTGTTAGGGGTTGATAATAGGAAAAAGTCATCAAATTCATTAAAACAAACAATTTTTGAAAATTTGCAAGAAGCATTGAAATGTATTTAAAACAAGAGTCGATCTAGTGATCTAAGTGTTGTACATAGAGCACTGATGATTGTAATTTCGAGTAAGAAATTATCACATAGAAAACAAGTTCAAGAAATTTCAGAATTACTAAATATTTCTAGGAGAACTGTTTAGAGGTATATTGAAAAGAGAAATGAAATTGATGAAAAATTTGAGAAAAATTGGGCAAATATTTGTAGGGTTCCCCGAAAAGATAGAATTTCAGAAGATGTAAAGAAATAGGTAGTTGAATATTGGACCAACCACTCTCGTGTTTCTTCTAATAGAAGGGATACTATACAATAATAGGTGAAGATGGTACAAAAAAATTTCATCCAAAACATTTTATAGATACAACACAAAGTGAACTTTTTGAAGCATTCAAGCAAGAATTTTTAATGTGAAGATTTGTCAAAGGATGTTTGAGACACTATGACCATTATTTGTACGTATAAATAAAGTACGTGAAACTTGTCAAAATCATGTTGAATTTTATCTACACCTACAATCATATAAAAAATTTATGGTAGTAATTGATTGAAATATAGCCATCCTTGGAAGCACAACATAATTTGTGAAGTCTCTTGTATGCGAAAAATCAAAAGATTCAGATGAATTCAATGTTAAGTGTATATAAAATGTATGTAATGATTGTGGAGATTTGAAGAATCTTTTACGAGTTGACAATATTAAAATGCAAGTTATTTGGAAGAGATTTGAATATGATACATACTTAACGAAGTCAAGACTCGAGGCCAAAAAAATTGTTCTTAAAGAGAGTGGATTGTCTTATAATGAATTCATGAATAAATTTCACAATATCATATATCCACATATCCATCATTGTCATGGTGCAAGATGGAAAGCTAAGCAATTTCGTGATTCAAATAATTATTTTCCACCAAGTTGTATTCTCTCTATTGTAGATTTTTTTGAGAACTAAACATTTAGTCCTCAAACTGGAATTCAAAGTCAATATTATCATTCATAGCAAGTTGCAATCTTTGTGCAATTTTGTTATAGGCATGTCGAGTTACAAGTTGATGGAATACAAAGTAGCAAAGATGATCAAATTATCATCAAAGAGGTTCACTTTTATATTAGTGATGATACAGGTCATGATAGAAGCTATGTAGCTCATTGTTTCAAAAAAAAAATTGAAGACCTAAGATGACATGGCATAAATTAAGAACAACAATGGATATGGTGTGATGGGTGTGCTGGTAAGTAGATTATTTTTTAAAATTTTATTTATTTATTTACTTTTAACTTTGAGACTTAAATTGTTCAATTACTTATATATAATTTCTTTTTTGAAGGTAATTTGGTTTGAGTGTAATTATTTGTAACTTCACAAGACAATTTAAGTTTGCAAAAGCTTTTGTTTGGTTAAGCCATCAACATGCTAGACGCAACACTAATATTTTGTGGAATTTTTATAAGAGTGGACATGGAAAAGGAGAGCATGATGGAGTAGGATCATGTGTGAAGTGTGTACTTCATCAACATGAACTTGATGATAGTTCACCATATATATATATGGAATCTAGAGATTTTTTTTTTTTAATTAGATATATTTAAACTAAATTAAATTCTTAAGTTCCTTGAAAGTAATAGGTGATAAATTTTTCCAACATGTGTACTTGCAAGTAATACCATACAAAATGCAAATGAAATTGTTGAATGGTGTAGAATTCATTTTTTCCCTCGCAATTCAACATACAACACATGGTATTTTTGGGAAGTTATAAGTACATCTAGTCAAAATTTGTTAAATTCAAATTTCAAAGTGTGTGTACATGATTTAATTGAGTTCTAAAATTTGAATTTTATATTATATATATTCACTTAAATTAATCACTAGTGGATGTTTGTAATTTGCAGATATTGATCGATTAAATCATTATAATTGTCAAACAATTCATGGTATTAGAAGTCTGCATCAAATCATGACAACAGGAAGTAGCAGGCATTATGCAATTAATGTGAGAGAAAAATCATGTTTTTGTGTTGATTGCATTGAGGACAATTTAAATATTGTTCAATGTGATAATATTAGAGATGGGTATGTTTCACAATGGGAAATGAAACAATTAATATCAATGCCTCCTTTTGATGAAAATGACAATGTCAATGTCTACAATCCTCTATATTCAGCTGATTACGAACGTGTATCTGATTTAGTAGTTACACGTATGGAAATTGACTAAATTAAAATTGATTTAAATATATTCTATGTAAGTAAGTTTCAAGCATGTTTATATATAAAATTATATATATTAAAAATATATTTACAACTTAAATTGTAAACTTTACATGGTGTGTGTACAGGAGATATTTTTGTTGTTGTTGCAGATCTTGATGATGTAGAATGTGTAGATTATTATCTACTAAGATGTACGCAACCAAAAATCAAATTGGTAGAATCGTTGAAAAATGGTGATGGATAAGAGTATCCCATTGGATCAGTCATTATTGAAGGAACATATTATCAACAAATAAAGATAGATAAAAATGGTATTATATTTGTTGATTATATGCCAAGATAAAAGGTTCTACATTATAGTCACTTAGTTATAGCAACAAAAATAAATTTAGAAACTTTACCTAAAAGAGGACGTGTCAAACAAAAGTGGAAGTTTCTTATTGAAGATCATGAAAAGATTTTAGAGATAATCAAAGATAGAGAGGAACTAGATTATATGTACCAGGAGCTTTAAGTTGTTTTTTGGATATATATGTACATGTATGACTAGATGTGTGTGTGTGTGTGTGTGTGTGTGTGTGTGTGTTTGTGTTTGTGTGTGTGTGTGTGTACTCAAACTTTTTATAGATCTATCTATATCTATATTGATTGGACATGTGACATGATTTAGAATGGGTTTTTTTAAAATGCTTTGTCATTTATTTCTGGAATTATATTTAAATTTGTTCCATGTGGAAATCTTAATTTAGTTAAAGAATCTTTGATTTCATAATTTTCATTTGAAACTCCACTTAAATATGTATGTTAGATCATATATGCTTGATACAAAACCTAATGACTTAAAAAATGTTTTCAAATATTTTGCCTAAATTCCTTTAAATCATCTATTCCAATTATATTTTTTTGTTTGACATGGTTGTTAAGTTCACTTTCAAATATTCAATTTCATTTGTTCAACTCCACTTATATGAGCTAGATCATATATATGCACAATTTACAAAACCTAGTTTATGTTCTAATTTTGCATTTAAATTTATGTTCCATGGAATTCTTAAGTTCAAGAATCTTTCATTTCAATTGTTCAACTCCACAAGTATATAGTGCATCATATGCAATTTACAAAAAATCTAGTACAACTTTAAAAAATCATTTTTCCTAGGGTCACAAGGATGATTTAAGGAATTTGTTGGGATCATGTGGTTTTCATAGTCCAACATTTTTATCAATTTCCATATTATGTACACATAGTGAGATTTTAGCAATTTCCAATTGCATAAATGTTCCATGGAATTCTTAAGTTCAAGAATAGATTTGATTTCATTTACATTCAACTCCACTTATAGCTCATTATCTAGATCACTTTCTTTGCATGCACAATCAAATTCATGCGTGTTAGATTATATGGAATTTTTAAGTTCGCTTGAATAGATTTGATTTCATTTACATTCAACGAGACACAAGTATATCTCATCATCTAGTTTGAATTATTTGCATACACATTCAAATTCATGGGTATTAGATTATATGTAATTCTTAAGTTCATATAGCATCATATATGCACAATTTACATTTAACCTAGAGTGACTTTAAAAATGAACATTTAGAGCTAATAATTCCTTATCATCTATTTCCAATTGCATTTTTATGTTCCACTTAAATAGCATTGAATGTCTTAGTCCTATTGACCTAGAACTTACATATTTGCATTTAAATTATTTCTATTTCTTGACGTATTTAAAGATAAATTCATTTCTATAATTAATTGTACATCCATCTTTTTAAATTTACAAATAGCAACCATTAGATAGTCCAACATTTTTATTTCATGATGTAAATAGATGTACAATAAGTGTTCAAACTATAATAAATTTAAATAAAGGTACAAACTTGATAAATAAATAAAACCATAATAATTCAAGCACTATGTAAATAGATGTAACAATTGTTAAAACCATAATAATGTGTATAAAAAACTTGTTCAAACCATAGTAATGTATAAATGTAATGTAAATCATAACAAGTGTATACCATAAAACATAAATGTGTGTAATGTGATGTAAATCATAAAAAGTGTCTACAACATAATAATTTGATCTCAAACCATAATACCATAAAACATCTCAAAGAGAGGGATATCTAGTATGAATAGAATCATCAAATCTCTGGCCTGATCTCTTCCTCGATCTCTCCCTCGATCCATGGCCCAATCCCTCTCTTGATCCATGTTGTGATCCCTATCCTGATCCAAGATGTGTGGATCCATTTCCCGATCCAAGCTCTCTTGATCCATGTCTTGATCCTCGTCCCAAGCCCTGCACAAGTTCAACTAAACACATCTAATTTAATTTTTAATACATGTATATATGTGTAACAATAGATTAAATAATAGCAGATGTATCTTCGAATGATGATGAGATGATCTGCAACTAGAATAACAATGTTAATCCTAATCTAAATAATAATCTAAAATCAAACAAAAAAGAACGAGGAAATAAACTAAACAAACTAAACAATTTAATGGAAAGCTCTCACCGAATATGCGTTCACCCCTTCGAATTATGTTGATTTTTCTTCTCCATTTTGCCTTTTCAGTATTCTTGCCCTTAGATTTTTGTGTTTGAATGCAAGTATAACTTCATCGAGTGTCTAAGCAAAATATCGAAGATAATTCTCTTCTCAAAAGTGTATGATTTTGGGAGTAATGATTTCGGGAGGAGGAATAATGATTATAACAGGCCATTTTATAGATTGTGGGTTTTCGAACGATCAGCTCAGATTGAAAGAGAGATCGACAAATGAGATCGATGAATGCCATGCAATATGAGTTATGTCTCAGATAGAATGTGAGTTAGAACGTGAGTTAGAAAAGACTGCAAGATAAAGACTGAGTTAGAATGATAACTTAATCTTGAGTTAAGAATCTTCGAAAATAGAAGAAATAGACTTTGTATGTCAAAGACAAAGTTAGAAGTCTAAGAATAATGCATTTGAATGCAAACATGAGTTAATTAATTAAATAAAGATATTTAATTAATAAACACATCATGCATATGAGTTAGAACTAGTTAACTGACTAGTTGTGATAGAGAGTCCTCTCGCACAGATAATCAGATGTTCAATCCGGAGATAATTAGAGAGCTAAAAATAGATCTTGAGTCAGAAGGTAAGTGAATGACTTAGATAACTAAATAATAGAGGAATGTGACATAAATAATTAAATATGAACTAAATATTAATCTAATTCAACATTCGAAAATAAGAGACTTTAATTAAATAAATAAAATAATTTATTTAATTTGACTGTTTGAAAAGGATAATATAAATAATTAAATAATAAATATCTAATTATAGATAAAGGGGTTAAATGAATAATTAAATAAAGATATTTAATCATAGTTGGAAAAGTATGATTAAGGGGTAATTAAATAATAAATTATTTAATTGATAGATAAAGGGGGGAGAATTAATTGGTTCGCAACATAATTAAATAAATTTGATTTATTTAATTAATCAAGTTGAATAAAGGTTAATAATGAATTAATTAAAAAGGGGTATTTAATTTGTGATCCTAATAAAGTGTTGCTTCCTAAAGTGTGAGATGTTAGATAAAACTAATAGTGCAATAAAGAGAAACAACAAGATAATAGGGCACCTCAATGATTAGCCTAAGAAAATGAACAATATGAAAGCAAGATGAACAAGTAAATTGTTGTTATACCTTCATGTTGTTGCTTCCTTGGTTGGCCCTTGATGTTGAAGTCTTGTGTGCTCCTTGGATGGCAATGAAAATGAAGTGGATGTAAGATGAATTGATGCAATATGGATGCTAAAATAGATGAGAGATTGAATGGAAATTTTGCAAGAGTTTTGTTGCAAAAGACTTGATCCCCCCTTTTTAAAATGAAGGAATTGAAGGGGTATTTATAGGCTAAAATGAATTCTCTAGAGAATTCAACGGTTAGGATTGATCCAACAAAGATCAAGATGAAGGGCTATGGTGAGTTAAGGACTCACAAGCCCTCACATCTTGACATGTGGAAGGTGAGATGTCTTAGGGTGGAGTGATGTGGAAATGAGGTGGATCTTGGGGGATGAGAAGATTCCTTGGAGGAATAAAAGTGAATTTAAAATTCACAATGATTGGAAGAATCTAGTGGATAAGAGAGTGTCTCCAAAAAGTTGGAGATTTGTCACATGTGGGTGATGTGACAAGTCCAAGGTTCTAGAAGCCCTTGGCACATGTGAAGTGACAAGTCAAGGCTTCTAGAATCTTGCATGGGGGATGGGGAAGACCTTGGAAAGATAAAAGTGAATTAAAAATTCACATGGGGAAGAGGGGAACCTTGGTTGAATAAATGTGAATTAAAAATTCACATGGGGAAGGGAGTCCATACCAAAAATGGTAAGTGGGAAGGTTGACCAGAAAAGGTAAGCCAAATGTGGCTAATGATTCTGATTAAGGTTGTGCAAACACATGATTAAGGTAATTAATGAGAGATTAGAGGAAAGTGGGAGATTATGGAGGATGTGACACTTAATCTTGATTAAGTGGTGCACATCCTAATCACAGATTAATTAATTTAATCTGGATTAGGAGAGGGTTATGGAGAATGTGACAAGGAGAGAGAAAAAAGGAATTAAAAATTTTTTTTAATCCAAATGACTAAATTAAATAATTTGTCATGTTTATTTAATTTAGAGAAGAGAAGACAAGGGGGTAACGTAAAGTATTTAATTTATTTAATTAGATACTTTAGGAACCTTAGGCAGAAAATGAAATAATGATTAAATAAATTATTTAATCACTATTAATGAAATAGATGAAGACAATTTTGATCATATGGAAGTGATCAAATTTGGATGTCTACATAATTAATAGAGGAAATATGTGTTGAAAAGGTTAATTAAATAATAAATATTATTTAATCAAGACCACAGACTATAGAAAATTATGTCGAATGTGTACTCATAGGCCTAGACCAATTTTCGGTATCTACAATTTCCCCCTCTTTGATACAATGTTGGTACGACGTTGTGTCAAAGAAAATATGCCCCAATCGTGCCCCAGCATGAAACAAGTTAGGGTATGCCCCCTCGGGAAAATTGACAAATTTTTGAAAGTTTCAAAAAAATCAAGAAATATTCCCGATAACTCAATTTGATAGTCAAAAACGCCATGGAGTTGACGGAAATGAATTTGGAGTTGATACAGACGAATACGGGTCGTTGGAAGTTAAAAGCTTACGTGGCAAATAGATTAGGTCAGAAGAAATGCCATTTCAAACCCACCTATAAATAGGAATTAGGGCTAAACCTAATTCATTTGCACCCAGAGGAGTTAGAAAAAGATGAGATTTTGCTCTGACTGGCTGACGAAATGGCACCCATTCCATACGCTCTGCATCAAGGTTATTGGATCCGGACGTTCAGGAGGCCAACCGACGCAGGACCACCGGTATGTACCTAAAAACAAACTTGTCAAAGTTATTTTTGCACGTATTTTTAGGCATTAGAAAATCAATTAAGCAAATGCGGTGCATCGTAAATGACGCATATGTCATCGTATTCGCCGCATCTGCTGCGAAACGACGAATGTGCAAAAACACGTTTAGGCTAGGTTAGGAAGTTTAGGGAATGATCGCATTTGAAGTATAATGCATCACATCTGTAGTTCTACAACACATATGCTTTAGGAATAGACGCAGGTGTAGTTGTGAACCGCATATGCATTTGTGAAACGCATATGTTGTAGATAGGTAGGCTAATGAAACTACACCGCATTTGTTAAAAATGCACCGCATGTGGTTTAGTGAACTACATGTGTAGTAGGGTGACAGGGTTTGTGGAAAATATGCAACACATATGTAATATGCACCACATGTGAGGCTTCGTGCAACGCATTTGCAAAAATGCACCGCATCTGTAAAAGTGAGCCACATTTGATTGGTAAAATTTTCAAACAAAAAAAAAATTCAAAGGAAAACTTGAAAATTCATGACATTATGGTTTAAATGCGGGTGGTTCTAGATCCTATTTATACGCAGGAGTCATGACCAAACACATTCGATCTGAGAGATCGATTGACGAGTGTAGAGATTTGGCTTCTATGGAGACTGGGTCTACGCCACTATTTGTCGATGCCCACTATTCGGGCGAACTGGGGTATGCTAACGACACTATGTGAGTGATGGCATTCAGAGACATCATCATTTCACTTACCGACTAGGGAGGCCACTGTCACATTAGAGGATGTGTACAGGATTTTGAGACTACCTATTAGAGGAGAGCGGGTTATGTATGATACCCAGTGAGGATTGATTGAGTTGGCGCAGTTTTATCAGGTGGATGACATCAGTAGGCTCGGGGTCGAGCACTATGAGATTAGATGACCAGTGTTAGTAGAAAAATACGAGAGGATTGATTGTATTCTATGTACATTGATTAGGGGGATAGTTTTTCCTGACAGACGGGGTCATGGATTTCCAGTGGGATGGGGAGCTATGTTGGTTGGCATGTTAGAGAGTGAGACTAGGTATGCATGGGGTCCATGTCTACTTGGGATGTTATACTTCCATCTTCACGACATCACTTACAGAGATGCACAGTCACTGATTTGTGGGACTACACTGCTGATGGTATGGGGTTGGGAGAGGATAGTTGTCTTTCATCCTCCAGTTATTGTAGAGAGACCGGAGAGACACCCGTATGTGTTTCGATATACAAGACAGATTACGCAGACACACGTTGGAGACACAGGATATTGGAGACATGCATTAGATATTATTGATCAGTTCACATGGAGACCTTACATGGATTGTGAGGAATGGGTCAATGAGGATATACATTTTCCATTCTGTAGATAGATACAGTATCTCATTGGGAGGACTGTTTCTAGTGTACACATCATTGAGTGACACTTGCCAGACAAAGTTCTGAGACAGTTCGGCGAGGTTCAGGATGAGCCTCGGAGCATAGTAGAGTTTTCTTGTTCGTCCAGAGAGGTTCCATATTGGGGACCTATGATACCAATAGCTACAACTGAGGCAGAGATACAGGCGTTACAGCCAATACAGCGAGGATGGAGAGATGAATTAGCAAACCCAAGTATGACAGTTGCGTATGATGCATGGTGGATAGAGCATCGACCTGTTCCTTACACGGATCCAAATTAGCTAGCACCGATTGAGAGACGAGGCACAGGGCCTAGAGGACGGCAGAGAGATGGAGGTGCTAGAGTGGGGAGAGTTGGAGGGAGAGACAGTGATGGCAGAGGTGGAAAATGAGGGCGGAGAGGATGGAGAGGGGGTCAGGTAGGTGCACTATCACCTATCTATGAGGCAATGGTTCAGGATGTACTGATGTTCGACATCAGAGGGGGAGTGGATGTACTGGCTGGGGTTGAGCATGTTGCAACAAAGGTAGTGGTAGAGGAGCATGCAGAGGTAGATGTAGATGTAGAGGACGTGGCAGAGGATTTAGATGTGGATATGGCTATAGACCCTCTGGGTGTGTTGGCAGGATACGGAGAGGATAATGTGGAGGATGATGATGAGGATGATGTGGAGGAGGATGCACCAATGGAGGAGCAGGAGAGAGAGCTCAGAGATCAGATTGCGGAGGGGAGACGGGATGAGGATGCTCCTAGAGATGGTGACAGGGAGGCTTTAGAGGAGAGACTCAAACTCATGATGGCAGAGTTTGATGTGATGAGGCTAGAGAGAGATAGTGCCTACATAGAGAGGGACAGTGCATTCGCAGAGAGAGACAATGCTCGCTCAGAGAGGGATAGTGCACTTATGGAGAGAGATCAGGCAATAGCTCGGAGACATGAGATAGAGCAGCAGTTCACAAAGGTTAGACGCCTTTGCAGTGGGTCCTCTTTTGATGGTATGGTATGAGAGCTAGTCAGATCAGTGGACAGAGCCACTTATTATAGGGATCTTTATGATGCAACAGTGCCAACAAAGAGACGAGCTCCTACATTTACAAAGGTGCGCAGTCAGAGCAGGGGTCATACTAGGAGTCAGAGGACACAGAGTACTGAGGGGGTGGTAGGACCATCAAGGGCAGGTCCATATGAGAGGCCTTCCACCTCGCAGAGAGCACTTTCGAGTCTTTTCCCACCACCATCACCACATGACAGTAGTGGTAGCAGGACACGATGACAGGGTTACATATTTATGTAGACATTTATATTTTGATCAGAGAGCCTACGAGCTCATGTTTTATTTATGGTTACATTCAAACATTGTACTGTGACACACTATTTTGAGTGATATATATATATGATTTTGGCGGCTTCTATATGATATGCAATTCTATGTTATGGATGATGCATTATTTCTACATGATCATGTTTCTATATGTTATGAGTTATGAATGAATGTTTCTACATGTTATGAATTATGTAGTATTTATGATGTTATGGATGTCTTAATTTACTTATGATAATGAATGCAATGATCTATATGATGTTTATTTATATGTGATGTCGATATGTACAGGAAATTTTTACATTATGTATGCTATGATGATGCAATGCCTATTATGTAATGATTTCGAATGTACGCTAATGCAAATGATCTAATGTTTTTATTGTGTCACAAGACTTTATCTTTATGTTTGAAGAAGAGAAATGTTAGGATGAAATGAATTCAGAATGTTAATAAGAAATAATTAAGGTTGATTGATTGAGAAAAAGATATAATGAAAGTTGATTGATTGAGAAAAAGACATAATTTTCGATATATTGCCAAATACGCTATACTTGCTTGTTATCATCATTGGGTGGGACATGACATAGATGGATAGTACACTCTATGATATGAGATAGACCATAGTGTACAAAGTCATCCATCTGTGAAAAATAGACAGTCACAGACAAGGAGTGTCTTAACTCATACTAAGGACAGTAATTGCCCCAGTCATTTTGTCGAGACAAACCACAGACAGCAGACAAATAAAAGACGGGTCATGAGACGTCATTGCTCCTCTAAATCCTTGATAGGACATCCTTGAGGAAACTAGTAACATGACTTCAAAAACCAATGTTTAAAAAGACAGTTGAGAGACATCAGCCAAAGAAAAAGAGTCCTGATACATTGTTGCTTCTCTAAATCCTTCAAGGGACATCCTTGAGAAAGCTAGTAACCGGACTAAATGCACAAATCGATAAAAAGATAAGACAAAGATAAGATATAAATTCATAAAGCCAAATAAATGTATTCGCCAAAACTTGATCTTGTGGGATTGTTTGATGTTGATGTTTGACATAGCATAATGTGAGAGAATGACACATACCGCATAAGACGTTGAGTCTGGTTTCGACTTGGTGACTTCTATATAAGGCATGACAAAGCCTAGTTTCAGAAAGACACGTGCTATATAAGACATTGGAGCCTGATGATGTTGAAGTGACAAGCCACATGAGACTATGACAATTTGATGACGTCTTGTTGACAAGAAAGACATATCTTGCATAAGACATAGGTTGATCCTTTTGACAATGTGTTTGATATTGACTTGATAACTTTGAGATGTTCTGCCTTATTGTTGCATGACTTGTTTTGATTCCCTGACTGATAAAAAGTGTGTGTTTAGACAATGTATGACATGAAATGATACCCTAAACTATGATATGCAACTTGTGTGATAGTGATTGTGAATGAACCCTATTGGACTGACCTGGTGTGGTCTCAGGAGCTCATCAATTGATTAGCCTTGCCTATGTTGTACACGTAGAGACCATGTAGTTCGACACGACCAATGACTTTGAATATACAAAGTGTCAGGATTTAAAAGTGTGTGATACATGACAAACCTAATGCCTCGGGGGCACATCCATTGATGTCCTTGCCTACGTCCTAGTCGCAGAGGCAACGTAGTTTGACTATGACTGACTGAACATGACTGACTTGACTCTGTTTTTGGTATTTTCTGACATTTTTTATTTTTTTGGATTTTTGAAGTTTTTAAATGTTTTTGGGATTTTTCAGGACATTTTCGATGGTGTGACATTATGTGCAAGGTGTTAGGGAATAGAACAAGGATTTTCCATAATGTGATGGAATGGACGTTAAATGTCAATCGTTCCAAGTAATGGATAAGACAACCATTTATTATGAGAGATGGTGAAAAAGTCTAATTAGAATGATGGTAGATGGAAGAGAAAGCTTGACTACACATGGCGCCTGTTTGCAAAGTTTTGACCATGGTACTTATCAATAGCACCACCGAAGCGGTTTTCATATTGGACGGATTTATTTCTCTTTACTTTTTTTATTTTCTCAATTTTTTTGGTGTTACAAAGACACCTGTTTGCCAGGTTTTCATCAAGGTAACCATTTTTTTTTTTTTTCATTTTTTTGTATTTTTCCAAATTAAGACACGGATTCTCAGAGACTAAGCATAGAACCTCTTTAGATGCAGACTGTTGATAGGGGACAAAAGCGGCTCTCCTTCAGGAGTAGAGAGTTGGTACACTCCTGATCCAAAGGCTTCTGTGACAATATAGGGCCCCAAACAGTTAGGCTAAAACTTACCTGGTTTCTCTCGTTTAGCTTGGTTCTTAGGATTCTCCATTAATACCAGGTCACCAATGTCAAAGTGTCTATTGAGAACCTTCCTATTGTAGCTACGACAAAGACGATTCTGATATGCTTGCAAATGATCTAATGCTTTCTGTCTTCGCTCATCCAGCATTTCTAGCTCTTGTAACCTAGAGACACGATACTCTTCATCATCGATATGACCCTTCAAGGATACCCTTAGAGAAGGTATTTCAACCTCAATAGGTAAGATAGCTTCGAACTCGAATATGAGGGAAAATGGAGTGGCACCGGTGGGAGTACAGATGCTTGTGCGATAAGCCCTTAAGGTAGGATTAAGCTATAGGTGCCAGTCACGACCAGCGTCATTTACAGTCTTCTTAAGGATTCTAACAATAGTCTTATTAGATGCCTCAGCTTGGCCATTACCTTGTGGGTAATACAGGGTGGAGAAATAGTGTTTGATGTGGAATTCCTCACATAAATGGCGTACTTCTTGGTTCTTGAATGGGTGGACATTGTCTATGATTATGGATTGGGGTACACCATACCGATAAATGATTTAGTTTAGGATAAACTTAGATATTTGTGTGTCGGTTATGTATGTCATGGGAATAGCTTCAATCCATTTGGTGAAGTATTCGGTGGCACTGATGATTAATTTATGGCCATTAGATGATGAAGGGTGTCTTTTACCTATGAGGTCATGTCCCCATTAGGTGAAGGGCCATGGTGAAGTAATTGGATGAACCTCTTGCACTGGCGCTCTTATCAAGTCTCCATTTATTTGACATTGTCTACATTTCTTTACAAAGACGTATGAGTCTTTCTCCATTGTAGGCCAATAGTAACCTAGTCTCATGATCTTATGGGCTAGAGTAGGACCACTTGAATGAGATCCGCATATACCCTCATGTACCACTTGCAAAGTTGTTTGTGCTTCCTCAGCATCGAGACATCTCATTAGGGCATTATCTAAGGTGCGTCTATACAGGGTTTCTCTGATGATGGTGTACTTAGCTGACTTTCGGATGAAGATCCGACGTTGGTTATTGGACAAGTCTTGGGGTAAGGTTTGGTCAGTGAGGTAGTCGAATATGTCTTTATACCAAGGAGACATATGACCAACAATGGTACACACTATTGCAGTATTGGGGTCATCATAAGCGGGGACCAATAGTTGTTCAACCAGAAACTCAAACTTAGGCACATTACTCGAAATATCCAACAAGGAACCCATGGTTGCCATAGCATCTACAACTCTATTCTAGATACGAGGTATTTGTTGAAAATTTATGTCATTGAAATACTGCTTGAAATTATCAGCCATTCACTTGTAAGGTGCAAGCTTTTCATCCTTAGTCTCGTAATCATCATTTACCTGTCGGATTACTAGTTGACAGTCACCAAAAACATGTAGGCTCTTAATTTTCCATTGAGCTGCCATTTTTAACCCTGTCACTAAGGCTTCGTATTCTGCTATATTGTTGGTACAAGGGAAATCAATCCTGAATGATTTGGGAATGGTATCACCTTAAGGTGTAACAAATAAGATACCAGCTCCTAAACCACGATTTGTGTGTGACCCATCAAAGTACAGTTTCCATTCAATTTTAATGTCAATGTTGAAAAGAAATTCATCTAGAAAATCTACCACTAAGGGATGGTCCGCCTTTATAGGTGCATCAGCTAACTGATCTGCAATCACCTATCCTTTTATAGCCTTCCTTTCAACATACTGAATGTCATACTCTCTAAGTATCGTAATCCATTTATCCAATCGGCCTGTTAAAGCTACCTTACTTAGGAGGTATTTAAGTGGATCAATCTTTGCAATTAACATTGTTTGTCAATTGAGCATATAGTGACAAAGTTTTTGGGTAGCAAAAACTACCGCAAGACAAGCACGTTCTATGTTGCTATAATTCAATTCATAGCCCACTAAGGTATGACTGATATAATAGACTGCTCTCTCATGACCTTGATCATTATGTTGTGCGAGAAGAGCCCCTAATGCCGACTGAGTTGCTGAGATGTAAAGTATCAATGGTTTTCCCTCTGTAGGTGGCATTAAGACTAGTGGAGTAAGCAAATAGTCCTTGATCTACTGGAAGGCTCTTGACACTTAAGGGTCCATACAAATGGTACTCCTTTCCTGAGTAGATGTTGAAATGGGTGTATTTTATCTGCCAGTTGTACTATGAAATGCCTAATGGACTGTAATCTCTCCTGTAGGGTTTTGAGTTGACCAATGTTGACTGGAGGAGGCATTTCTATGATAGCTCTTACCTTCTTTGGATCTACTTCAATGCCTCTTCGAGAGATGATATACCCTAACAGTTTGCCTTTCACTCCAAAGACACACTTCTTCGGATTTAGCCTAACATTGTAATTCTCTAGCCTTTGGAATATCTTGTCTAAAACCTTCAAATGATCTTCCCTTGTTTCTAATTTTTCTATAATGTCATCTACATAATCTTCCATAAGGGTATGTACAAAGTCATGGAAAATCGTAGTCATTGCCCATTGATAGGTAGCTCCTGCATTCTTAAGGCCAAACGACATAACATTCCAACAGTATGTGCCCCATGGACACATGAAAGTTGTCTTGTGTTGGTCTTTAGCTGCTATCTCAATCTGGTTATATCCAGAGAAACCATCCATGAGGGATAGCATCTCGTATCCTGCTGTAAGGTCAACTATCATGTCGATATTCGGCAAAGGGAAGTCATCCTTAGGACATGTCTTATTGATGTCTCTAAAGTCAGTGCAAATGCAAATTCCCCCAATTGGTTTAGTCACTGGTACTAGATTTGATATCCAATCTGCATAGTCTATTGTCCTTATGAATCCTACATCCAAGAGTTTCTTAAGTTCTGCCTTGACCAATAGAGCAATTTGCGGATGCATTTTCCTTAACTTCTATTTGACTGGTTTAATACCTGGGTGTAGTGGTAAATGATGCAATATTAGTTTTGGATCAAGCCCAAGCATATCAGCATACAACCATGCAAAGTTTATTTGTCTCTTTGTGAAGAATTCTTTAAACTCGGGTTTTTTTGTCTCTATTAAAGAAGCTGTAAAATATACCTTCTGAGGATTCTCTTTTGTACCTATGTTGACTTCAATAGATTCTTCTACTAGCATCGGTGACTTTTCCTATTCAACGGGGAGAATATTTAAACCTCTATCCTTGGGTGCCTTTGAGAGGTTTTCACCCTCGGATACGTCCTTTATTTTGAATTTTTCTTCATCCAAAGGCGCCTTTCGGTTTTCACCTAGGGACTCATCATTTTTCTTTTTATTGTCTTTTTTCTTTTCATTCTCATTTTTGTGACTAGAGGTGTAAATAGACTCCCCAAAATATGCTTTATCATCCAAGTCTATGGTAAAACCTGCTTTATGATCCCCTCTTGGTATGCCTTCTCTAAGTCCCATGAACTCAGCAATTGCTTCGTCATTCTTGAATGTATCTATGATAAGTGTACCTTGTTGATCCCAGTAGATAAGTTCAGGATATATAAGGGGCATGTCATCATCGGAGTTTTTAAAGGTAGTTACTGACAAGGTGAATATAGAATGGTTGACATGGTCGCAGAAGTTTTGGACTATCTCCTTCTTATTCTTCTTCCTAGGTGTGGGTATACTCTGATGTGGGACTATAGTAAGGGCAGATTCGTCATAAGATGGTTTGTCAGGTGCCCAAGATGCATGATCAAGGGTTTCCCAATAATAGTTCTCTTGCCATTCTTTTTTGGACAAATGTTTCTTAGGACGAGGACTAGATGGTTTTGGTACAGGTTTCACGTTTAGGTCCAATTCTCCAAATAGGGCATCTATATTCATGGTACTAGTAGATGAAAAGGACTTCCATTCACCATTGCTTGAGTAAGGGGATTCATCATAGACTGGAGGTTTGTCATAAACTGGGGGTTTGTCGTAAACTGGGGGAAGTGTTTCATGAGATATCTCAATGTCTACACAAGCACTCACTTCCTCTTGAACTGATGACGAAGTACCAGGAAACCCAACTCTAAGCGGTTGACACCCTAGCCCTAAGTATTTCGGTCATGGGTAGACAGTGATCAGTTTCGTCCTTCCATTTTGATATAGTCCTAACCCAATGTGCCTGTCATAGCCTTCATTTTGCATTATCTTAAATCCTTTTCCATACTGGTCCTTAGCTATTTGAATAGACGAGGAGGGGTATTCATGTTCTTCTTGATACAACCAGGAATCAGCTTGATCCACAATTTCTTCACTTAACTCTCCCCATTTTGTCAATGTCATTGTAGGGGGAACATGAAATGTGACCACTGATTGTCTTCTATTTGCCATGGGTAGGCCATATGCCTTAGGTGGAATCAGTTGACTGACACAGTATGATGCCTTTATATTATATTCGCCACAACCCTTGTCTTGAATCTCGAGTTTAGGAGTGGATGATGGTGGTTTGAATGAAATGGACTTAGTGAGACGTGAAGGGTCAACGTATTGGGATAAAGTGGATGATGAAGCTTCTCGGTTAACTGGTACTTGTCATTCTAGAATTTCCCTTAGGCTTGTAAAATACTGAAAAGGATCTGGATCACCATCAATGGTGATCTCTGTGCCATTATACGGGAACTTGAGACATTGGTGATATGTTGAAGGTACAACTTTCATTGCGTGTATCCAAGGTCTACCTAACAACAAGTTGTACAGGAGGGTGAGATCTAAGACTTGGAAGCTGGTGTTCATGATTGTTGGGCCAATTCTGATAGGGAGTGTGACAACTACTTTGGATGATCTTTCCTCATCATCGTAAGCCTTGATGACTATACTCTTAGAGGTATCTACAAAGTATTTCGAGAATCCTAATTCCTTAACCAATTTTAGGGTACGCAGGTTCAAACCTGCTCCTCCATCTACCAAGACTCATCAAACTTTATTTTGATGGACTAGGACTTCAAGATGTAAGGGGTCATTATGATCAGACTTTTCAATTGAGTAATCCTATTGGGAAAATGTGGCATGATGTGAGTTGGTCAAATATCCCACCATTTCTTCGAAATGATTGACATCTAAGTCTGTAGGAACAATTGTGTTATGTAGAGATTTTTCAAGAATGGCTCGATGCCTAGGTGACAAAGTCAACAATTCCAAGATAGATATTTGTGCGGGGGTTTTACTCAATTGATCCAGAAGGTTGTACTTAAACTTGTAAGCTTGCGTAGGTGGCTTGGAAGAAGGACCAGGAATAGTAATCTTAGTTCTGCGTGTGTTCACATTACATTTTGGATGCTTCTTAATGGTGAAGGTATTGACATTCTCGTTTGTGGCTCAGAGGTGGTTTATGATCGTTCCTTTACCATAGTCATACTTGGTATTGTTCTAATTGGTCGATGGGTTGTTCTTGGGTCCCAAACTGGAGGCTTTTCCTTTTCTGTGGTCATGTAACAGGTCCGTGAAGACCTTATGATCACTATTCTTGTTTTTTTCTGCCCACCAACCTCTATGGTTCCATTTTCAACAAAGTCTTGTATTATATTCTTGAGTTGGCGATATTGTTGGAGGTTGTGCCCTTTCATTCGATGATAGTCACAAAAAGAGTTATCGTCCCACCATGAAGGTTTGAACTATCCAAGATCATACTCTCTTGGTTCCAAAGGTTTGATGAGATTAATCAATTCTTTGAAAATAGTCTCGATTGGTTGTCCTAAAGGTGTAAATTCACATGTAGGAAATCTCCTTTGTTGTGGTCTTTGTTGTTGTGAATTTTGGACATAGTTAGTAGTCTGATCTGGATTATTCATCATGTCTTGATTGGTATTGTAACCTCTAAGTGTGATAACTAGTCCTATATGTATGTGTTTAGCATCAACAATGTCATCATTTGTAACATTCTTGTTTCTAGACTAGAATTTGTTTCTATCATTTGGTGCATTATGATGTTGGACAACCGGATTTCTGCTTGGTACTTTTATTTCTCCTTTGTCTATAAGGCCTTTCTCAAGGATGATTCCCTTTTGTACCAAGTTTGAGAATGAAATACAACAGTGTACCCTTAATTTGCTTCGTAATTTGGGGTTGATGTTCTCTAGGAATATCCTGACCTTTTGTTTTTTAGGTATTTCAACTGGACGTCTACTAGCTAGACTTCACCACCTCTGGAAGAAAGTGGTGAAAGTTTCACCATCTTCTTGTGTCATGTGGCACAAGGTTGCAATTCTTACCTCATTGTCTATGTTAAAGGTGAAATGTTCGACAAACTTCTCAGCTAATTCACCCCAAGATCATATACCATATGGTAATTAAGAAAACCATTCCAGTCCTATCCCGATAAGGGTTCGTGGAAATAGTCTCATCAAGTATGTGGGGTCATACGATATGTCCATGCATGTTGTTGAGAACTCTCTAATGTGTTCTAAAGGATTCTTTCTCCCATTATACTTAGGCCAAATTGGTATAATGTATCCATGGGGGAAAGGTGTCATGTAAAGCGCTTTGTCAAAGGGACATGGACATAGGTCTTGTGCTAAGATAGTTCATTTTCCGGACATAGACATGTTGTCCATCTATTGTTGAAGATTTTGCATTTGGTTTTGAAGGACATCGACCTGTGTCAAGGACATGGTGTTTGTGATATTTGGATCAATGTAGGTGTTTTGATATGCCATGTTTTGTGACGGGTTGTGATTGGGCGAGGGAATATATCCTATCAAAATATTCTGATTTGGTATAGGGATATTCCCTGTCTGAATGTTTTGAGTTGGTATAGGAATGCTTCCTGTCTGAATTGTCTAACTTGGAATAGGAATGCTTCCTGTCTGAATGATTTGGTTTGGTATAGATATATTTCCACCAACTTTGGATCTCTTACCAGTCATGTTGGTGCCAAAGGGGTTGGAGGAAGTTTCCCCCAAAGTAAATTGTAAACCTTGTGTTATGTTGAAAGGGGTTGTGTTTACAATTGACGATGTTTGATTTGGTATACCAGTTGGTATTACTGCAGTAATTTGGGGAATAGAGACAATTGACGTTGCAGTTTGGGATGGTTGAGTTGACTGTGTTTGCAAGGTACGAATATCAAATCCTATGGGTAGTTTGGCACCTTCTGCTAGCAACTTTGCTAGATATCTTTGGGGATCATTTGCCAAACATTCATCCATAAAGGATGTAAATTCAGGATCTTGTACTGCTGCGTCTATGTCTTCTATGTAAATTTGACCATGTGTGTCTCTAGTGACATGTTTTTCTAACAAAGGCTTGTGTGATCTTTTACTTCCTGACGGTTGGTTTCCGAACGGATTGATGAATTCGTTGGGATCTGACATTGCTTTGTGTTTCTTTTTGGACCTTCTTTCGACCATGAAAAAGTTGCTCAAAATGGGTAATGCAAACTATGTCTAAAAACTGATATGACCTATGTCTATGTTTTTGGATTTTTTTGACAATAAATGACGTAGCTAAAATGGTTTCTAAAAGACGTACACTAAGATGACGTATGATAGGACAAACAATATGAAAAATGCAAGTAGACTATGACGATAAATGATTCTAAGATGGTATAACCTACCACCTATGGAATAAATGCATGCAAAGACTTGTTTTTGACCAAGGAACCTAATTGTATGACAAGGATAGTTGACAAAGTGAATTTTTCAAAGTAGACTGTTGAGTTGAAAAGATCTACTAGATGGTACTAAAGTCACAAGGTTCAATGATTTTGACAAACCGTAACATGAATGTTTCCAATGACGAGGAAAGCTATCTATTCTGTGATATGCAATTTCCTAGGGAGTATATATATGCATGCAACTTAGGATGACTATGACTAAGACGTTTACTGTGACTAAGACGTATATGACACCTAATGATGCAAGGTTTTTGAGCAAAATTTACCAGTTTCTAATCCAAGGTTGATCTTAAGAATCTAAAGCAAATAGTGACAATGATGTTTTGGAATCATCTTGTGGTTTTTGATGTTTTCTGTTGACAGGAAAATGCGGTTCACCTAACAATTGCGGTTCAGATTCTGACAAATGCAATTTTTGATAGTGCATGCGGTGTTTATAAAAGTTGTGGTTTTTCCTATGACAAATGCGGTTTACCAACACACATGCAGCTTGGAAACTGACAGATGCCATTTGCATGCACACATGCGACTTAGAATGTGACAGTTATGACTCGTGATATGCAAACTATGAAAAGTGAATGTTTTGACAGATAGATGCGTCTTTTCCCCTAACAAATGTGACTCACTAATACAGATGCAGCGTTTAAACTGATAATTGCGACTCGATTTCCTGACAATTGAAATTTTCCCAAAATTTGTTGACTGACTTTGTTTGTTTGATCAATTTTTTGATGAATACAGCAAAGAACAAACACAACAATCAATGTATTTTTAGTTTTTTGTGATGAAAGGACTATTAACACTTGAAAAACAGTTACAACCTAGGCTTTTAGGATAATACTTGTTGAGTTCTTACTTGGATTTCTCCAGCTACGCATATTTATGGCGAATGACTGGTAGCTTGACCCCACTGGCTCCCCTCCACAGAACACACTTATATAGGGCATCCAAGCTACTATATCCATGAAACTCCCATGGCATACATTTCATTTCCACACATAAACCGTAAGAATGTAAAACGGCTTCACAGGGCCGACCTTGCTACGCCAACAAGTAGGTAGGATTTTGGTAACTCTACAACAAGGTGTTTAATAAGGGTATTTCGTTCGTGGGACACTATCCAACGTTGGTGAGAGTCCATTTATGTCCATCTCGTCAGAATATTGCACGTGATTCATGGGCTTTCCCCAAGAATCCAGTTTTATATACCGGTTGGAAGTCGCTTGGCTTTAGCGTGCTACTGATTTGAGTCATCTTGGGGTGAGTACTTTTTCCCACCAAGACAGGCCCAAGTTCTAGAGTCAGTAATCATTTCTCTTACACCTAGGATAGCATGATTGTGCAAGGGGAGAGGATACTTTGGTGTACTGAATCGTAAGGGTTACAAATGTGTGCAAAGCACCAGACAAAGAAGACAATGGTTCTTTTTAATCCAAATGACAATTTGCTATCTATCAAATAGGAAATTCTTTTTAAACCCACACGATGATTGTCTATCTACCAAACAAAAGCTTGCTTAAATACATAAATTAACACAAAGGCATTAGGTCCTGCAAGCAAATTTATCACTAGTTCATTGTTCTTCAGCTTTCCTCCTGCAAAAAATTGTCTTAGGTTTTTAATGGTCTTCTATGCTTCATCCTGCAAACACTATGTTATTCCTCCTTAACACAATTGAAACAAACATTAGCAAAAATCCAAACAACCTAAAAAGCAAAAACTGAAAATATGGATGTATGGAAATGACTAAAAAAGTGAAAAAGTTTTACCAGGCAGATGCGGCTTTTGGAGCCACAGATGTGGTTCGACTGTTGACAGGTGAATGCGGTTCGTGAATTTTGTTGACAGGCGGATGCGGTTCACAAATTTTGTTGACAAGCGGATGCGATTCGTGACTTCGTGGATGTAGTTTGCTATGATGGATGCATCACTGTTTTTCATAGATACAGATGCGTCATTTTGTCGAACAGATGTGGTGCGCCGTATGAAAAAACCTGCAAAAAAAGAACAAAAAATGAAAAAATAGAAAGACGAAAATATGTGCGGATTTTGAAGCGTGTTCACGTCGAGTTCACCAAATGTAACAGTAGATTAAATAATAGTAGATGTATCTTCGAATGATAATGAGATGATTTGCAACTAGAATAACAACGTTAATCCTAATCTAAATAATAATCTAAAATCAAACAACAAAGAACGAGGAAATAAACTAAACAAACTAAACAATTTAATGGAAAGCTCTCACCGAATATGCGTTCACCCCTTCGAATTATCTTGATTGTTCTTCTCCATTTTTCCTTTTCAGTATTCTTGCCCTTAGATTTCTGTGTTTGAATGCAAGTATAACTTCATTGAGTTTCTAAGAAAAATATCGAAGATAAGTCTCTTCTCAAAAGTGTATGATTTCGGGAGGAGGAATAATGATTATGATAGGCCATTTTATAGATTGTGGGTTTTCGAACGATCGGCTCAAATTGAAAGAGAGATAGACAGATGATATCGATGAATGACATGCGATATGAGTTATGTCTTAGATAGAATGTGAGTTAGAAAGCGAGTTAGAAAAGACTGTAGGATAAAGACTAAGTTAGAACGATAACTTAATCTTGAGTTAAGAATCTTCAAAAATAGAAGAAATAGACTTTGTATGTCAAAGACAAAGTTAGAAGTCTAAGAATAACGCATTCGAATGCAAACATGAGTTAATTAATTAAATAAAGATATTTAATTAATAAACACATCATGCATATGAGTTGGAACTAGTTAACTGACTAGTTGTGACAGAGAGTCCTCTCGCAGAGATAATCAGATGTTGAATTCGGAGATAACTGGAGAGCTAAAAATAGATCTTGAGTCAGAAGGTAAGTGAAAGACTTAGATAACTGAATGATAGAGGAATAGGACATAAATAATTAAATATTAATTTAATTCAACATTCAAAAATAAGAGACTTTAATTAAATAAATAAAGTAATTTATTTAATTTGACTATTTGAAAAGGGTAATATAAATAATTAAATAATAAAGATCTAATTATAGATAAAGGGGTTAAATGAATAATTAAATAAAGATATTTAATCATAGTTGGAAAAGTATGATAGAAGGGTAATTAAATAAGAGACTTTAATTAAATAAATAAAGTGAATTATTTAATTGATAGATAAAGGGGGAAGAATTAATTAGTTCGCAACATAATTAAATAAATATGATTTATTTAATTAATCAAGTTGAATAAAGGTTAATAATGAATTAATGAATTAATCCAAAAGGGGTATTAAATTAATAGAGGAAATATGTGTTGAAAAGGTTAATTAAATAATAAATATTATTTAACCAAGACCACGGACTATAGAAAATTATGTTGAATATGTACTCGCAGGCCTAGAGCAATATTCGGTATCTACAATATGTGTACATATATGCAAAATTATTTAAAAATTACAATGTACTTGAGTTCAATGTGTTCAATCTTACATCAAGTAAATTAATTTTTTAATATTTAAATGTACCTCAGTTGTATACTGCATGGGATCACCATCATGCACCAAATTTCCAAACTCTGACAAATCACCACACTACTAAAAAAAATCAAATACACGATTTCAATCTTGAGTTAAAGAACTAGACTTTAAAATAAATTATGTATGTATGTAAATTCTTAGAACATAATTATATATATATAAATTATTCAAGTACCTATCATGCCTCCTCGAAGGCTCTACAAATGTCACTAAGATCATGAGAATGCAAAGACACCGCAGGGGGATTTGTAGCTATTACAGTATAAATGCAAAAAAGAAGATGACTATATGTGCCATGGACAAGATTAGGTGTCGTAGTAATCTCAATGTGATTTGTAACATCCTGAGGACCTGGACAAGCTAAATGAACTATAGAAACATGATGTGCATGGGATCCTATAGGCTGTTGTGGAATATCCTCTGAAGTTTCCACCCCGTGGCTTGTATGTGTACTAGGATATCACTGTCTAATAAAGGCATGTACCCAATCAAGAGGGATCCCATGGTCCTCACTGATGACTTGAAAAGTAGCTAGTAAATCCAAAATTGAGACTCTACACATATTACACAAAGTTGTGTGACTCATATGCTTGCCATCTGAAGGAGTAGGTAGATCGACACGAATAAATGGACCATAAGATGCAGATGTAGGATCAGTGGCAAGAAGGTTGATTTGTAGCCGTAATAAGTATCTACCAACATGATCAGATGACATTTGATCAATCTATGTCATAATAGTGGCAATATTGTCATAAATATGGGATCGAGTGGAGCAAGCTGATGACTCCCTTGCTGCTACCAATTCTAATTTTTTTGGTAAAACCAAAAGGTTTGGGCCAACTAATGCCCTCTTGTTCATGAGCAGTGGAAAATTTGGACGTCTAAACTCTTATTTGTCAGAAAAATAGCCTTTACCTTATCCAACATGCTCAAGATAAGATGTGTATTCCACATCTCTCTATAGATGAAACTTTGCATATAATTGTTTGTCAAAATATAGTGGTAGCTCATTATTGTGAGGCCATCTATGGTAAGTTTCCAACCATCTAGGATATATGAATGGTGCAACAAGAGGATCTACACACCTCATCACTGTATATCCTCTAATTCTATTTTTTCCTCTATAAGAAGGGAACATGGTTAAAACATTTTCCTATGAAACTAATTTGCCAACATCTTTCCATTTCTTTGTGCTAGTAACACTCCTGGCAAGAGACGAATAAAACTGTTCAATATTGATACCATCATAAGGATTGAATGATTGGATTGTCCCAATCATTTGTATAATCTTGTCTCCAATTTTGACTAATCAATCTCAATTAGCCAAATTAGGTGAACTATTAATTGTTTGATCTAAACATCTTAGTGCATTTTGTAATCTATCAATACTCTCCTGATATAAATTGGATCTAACTTGAGCATGTTTCTCAGAACAAGGAGAATGGTGAGATACCTCATCGAACATGATACATATATGTATATAAGTAAAGAGATGTATGCATCCATTAAAACAAAATATACATGATGTTAAACAAATTTATCAAATTCCAAAACTAAAACATATATTTAAATTATAAAATTTTCAAGTTTCAAAACTAAAATATTTTTAACTTTGTATCTAATGAGATAGTTTGAAAGCTATATAGATATAGATATGTTCAATAGTTCACCTTATACAACTTAGATAACATACGAAATTTGGCAACTCCAAAGAGACTTAGATGCGTGTGTGTGTGTGTGTGTGTGCACATGTATGTATATATGTATGTGCACATGTGCGTACATACATGTGTGTATGTGTATGTGTATGTGTATGTATACATATGTATGTATATATGTATGTATGTATGTATTATAAATGTACATATGTGTGCATGTACATGGCATATGTATATATATGTATATTTATATATGTATGTACATGTACATATGCATACATATATTTATACATAAATACATACATTGTACATGTATACATATACATACATGCATGCATACATACATACATACACACATAGACATATATGCATACATACATACACACAAACACATATATATATGCATAGATACATACACACATATGTACACATAGATACACACATACACATATATGTACATACACCCATGTACACACATACACATATATAAACATACACACATACACATCTATATGTACATACATACATACACATACACATATATGTACATAATACATACACATATGTAGACATACATGTGTACATGTACATATACATATCTATACATATGTACACATGCATACATTCATACACTTGTACATATGTATGTATACATATACATATACATGCACACATACACACATGTAAGATTAAAATTAGGACCTTATTTATTTAGATTTAAGTTAGGTAAAGGTTACAATTTAATTAAGGTTTAATTAAGGTTCAACAATGGCTAGAGATCAAGCAAGGTCGAGTAAGATTGAAAAAAGGTTAGAGTTAATTTTAGGGTTAAGGTTAAAATTCAAATAAGGTTAGATGAATGGGACAAGAGGTAGATTTTAGGGTTTAGTAGATGATGTTAATCTAGAAGAATTTGTAATGACTAAAGATGACCTTAGTAGATGATCTTAATCTAGAAGAATTTGTAATAACTAATCTAGAAGAATTTATAATGGCTAAAGATGAATTTTAGCAAATGATGTTAATCTAGAAAGAATTTGTAATAACTAATCTAGAAGAACTTGTAATAACTAAAGATGAGTTTTCTAAAGCAGATACCAACTCATATTGAAATATTAGCAAATTTAGTGATTGTCTTGAATATAATTTGAATTTAATGAATGTGATTTAAATTTAATGATGTTAATCTAGAAGAATTTGTAATGACTAAGGATGAGTTTTATATAGATATAAAACATTCATACATATATATGTACACATGTATATATTTATACATTCATACACATACATGTATGTGTATGACTTATATATATATCATGTACATATGCATACATATAGAAGGTAATTAAAGTAGCATATGCAATGGAATTCATAGCTTGTAAACTTAATAGCTAAGAACTGTCAATGGCTTAGAAAAGAGGGCAATCCCATGAAACAAAGGATGGTATAGTTAGGAGCAACAAGAACCTAATGAAGGGAAAATTTTGCATAGATGATAGTCAAAAGAAAAGACTAAAAAGGGATTACTGAAATATTGAAGAGGGAAAACCTATGTTAGAGGTTTAATAGAGATTTTATCTCCTTGGAGTGCATATTTCAAGACAATATTTTGGAAAACATCAGTAAGACAAGGCCTATCAAAACAAACAAAACTAGAAGGTAACTAAAGTAGCATATGCAATGGAATTCATAACTTGTGAATAACACCTAAGAACTATCAATGGCTTAGAGAATAGGGAAGTTTGTCTTTTGACAGTCCCATGAAGCAAAGGATGGTATAGTTAGGAGTAACAAAAACCTAATGAAGGGGAGATTTTGCATAGATAACAGTCAAAAGAAAAGACTAAAAGTTTGAGCCAAGACCATTAGTAAACTCTACCAATAATGAAAAAGGTGACAAAACCCTTAGTGATTCCCATATACAATGTATACCCTAAACAAAAGAAAAAAATAGTTAAAAACATGCAATCTAGTGCCTATATAGGAGTGTTGTTCAAACTTAGTATTCACAACATTAGTGGGGCTTTCATTGTCTTGTTTTTACATGTCTATAAGGAGGTTTGCAATGCCATTTTTTAAGGATTTTCAAAGAGAAGTGGTAGTGTTTCAAGGATTCGGGTCAATAAAATCTATTTGTATTCTTCCTTTCTTTGCATATTTTCTCTGTTGTCATACGGTTCTTAAAATGAGTTTTTTTGTATATGTATGTGTTAGGGTTAGAAGGTAGATATCTAACTAGTTAAATGTAGATTTGATAAATAAAACAGAGAAATAAAACACACAGGAAATTATAGCAGAAACAAGACAACACAGAGAATTTAACGTGGTTCACCCAATCTGGGCTACATCCACAAAACCGCAGCCATCCAATGATTTTATTATCTAGTGTAAAACATATTACAATATCATGAATAATGCCATGCTACAACTCTCCATCCCAGTCACTTATAACAAGCTTTTAGAAGCTTCCAAAAATTAGGGTTTACAAAGTCGTCCTTTTTTCTTTTTCAGTGACGAAGCGAAAAAAGGTGAAAAAAAAATTCTCGAGGGTTGCTGCCCCCAAACCCCCTCCCGGCCCCAGACCCTAGCGAGGATACATGAAGAGTGTATAGTACTAAAAAGTGTACAATATATCATGATTATTCACCACATACCAACAATCTCCCACTTGGAGATTGATCCTGGATGACACCGCTGCACTTACAACTCCCACTGGAAATAAGCACCTTGGACCTTGCTACTCTATTATACTTTTAACCATGAAGACCAACCGAAGCTGAAGAGGAGTTCAACTTCTCCCTTATCACTGCCTTTGTAAACATATATGTTGGATTGCCATTTGTAGGTATCTTTTCCAACTTTACATGTCCATCCTCCAATACTGACCGAATGAAATGATATCTCAGTTGTATGTGTTTGGTTTTAGAGTGCAAAGCAGAATTCTTTACAAGATGTATAGCACTCTGGCTATCTGTAAACAAGTGATTTTCAGCCTGTGTTTTTCCCAACTCTTCCATGAAGACTTGTAGCCATATCATCTCCTTCGATGCCTCTGTTGCAGCCACATACTATACCTTTGTGGTGGATAAAGCAACCACCTTTTGCAACCGAGAAATCCAACTCATTGTTGTCCCACCAACTATAAATACATAACCTATGGTACTCCGCTTGGTATCTATATCCCCTACCAAATCTAAGTCAACATAGCCTTTTAAATCTGTATTAGAGCCCCCAAAACATAAACATATATTGGATGTACCTCTCAAGTACCTGAGAATCCACTTTATCTCATTCCAATGCTCAAATCCAGGATGACTCATATACCTGCTTACAACTCCTATGACATGTGCAATATCCGGTCTTGTGCATACCATGGCGTAGAAGCATATGGTACCTTGGACATTTTTTCTTCCTCCTCTTGTGTCTTTGGACACACATCCTTAGTCAATTTTACATGACAAGACAAAGGTGTGTTGATAGCTTTTGCATTCTCCATATGAAATCTCTGCAACACCTTTTCAACATAATCAGCTTGAGATAGAAACAATTTTCTGTTTTTCCTATCTCTTGTAATATTCATACCAAGGATTTGTTTTGCTGCCCCCAAATCCTTCATACCAAAGGAATTTGCTAACCTTTGTTTTAACTCCTTTATGTGATCCATGTTAGACCTCGCTACAAGCATATCATCAACATATAAACATAAAATAATGTAGCTATCTTCACCTAACATCTTAAAATAAACACAATGGTTTGAATTACACCTGTTGTAGCCTTGCTCAACCATAAAACTATCAAATATAAGATACCATTGTCGAGGCGCTTGTTTCAAGCCATATAAACATTTCTTCAATCTGCAAACTAGTTTCTCCTTACCTTTGACCTCAAATCCTTGTGGTTGTTCCATATATATTTCCTCTTCCAAATCACCATGGAGAAAGGTTGTTTTAACATCAATTTTTTCTAAATGCAAATCTTCAACAGCCACAAGACTTAAGACAATATGAATAGAAGTCATTTTAACAACTGGAGAAAATATTTCATCAAAATCAATACCCTTTTTCTATGCAGATCCATTTACAACCAATCTAGCTTTAAATCTTTGCTTACCTCTATCCTCCTCTTTCAACCTGTAAACCCATTTGTTTGGTAAAGCCTTTTTACCTGCAGGCAACTTGCATAATTCCCAAGTCTAATTTTTCAGCAAGGAGTCCATTTCTTCTTCCATTCCATGCTCCCATTGAACCTTGGTATCCACCTGCATAGCTTCATGATAACACTTTGCCTCACCAGCATTAGTTAATAAAATAGAATACAAAGAGGGAGAAAATATTTTTGGAGGTCTACTTATCCTTGAAGATCGCCTAACACTCACTGGAGTTTGTGGTATTTCTTGTTGTTGTTGTTGTGTAGCATGAGGAACCACTAGAACATTATTGTTTGTAATATCATCCAACACCGCATAATCCTTTTCTTTCTTCTCATGCTGCTGCAATAGATCTTTGTACAACACTTTCTCATTGAATATGACATCCTTGCTTCTCACAATTTTCTAATTTTCAAAATCCCAAAGCCTATAACCAAATTTATCAATGCCATATCCAACAAATATACATTTCTTTGATTTTGCATCAATCTTGGTTCTATTTTCAGAATCTACATGTGCAAATGCTTCACAACCGAAGGTTTTGAGAAAAAAATAACTCACCTTCTTACCTATCCAAGCTTCCTCTAGAATACCACAACCCAAAGGATTAGAGGGACCTCTATTAATTAAATAAACAACAATATTTACAGCCTTTTCCCACATGTTTAAAGGCAGCCCAACATGCAATCTCATAGTTTGTGCACGCTCCATTATTGTTCTATTCATGTGCTCAGCCACTCCATTTTCCTGTGGAGTCCTTGGAACCATTTTCTGCCTACGAATACCATTAAAGGAACAATAATATTCAAACTCTTTGCTACAATACTCACCACCATTATCAGATCTGAGACATTTTAATTTTTTACCCATCTCATTCTTAACCAAGCTTCTCCATTTTTTGAAAGTTTCAAATATATCAGATTTCTGCCTAAGGAAATAAATCCATACCTTCCTAGTTGCATCATCAATGAATGTAACATAATAATAAGAGCCACCAAGAGAAGATACCTGAGCTGGTCCCCATACATCCATATGCAAAAGCTCCAATTTCTCATTTTTCTTTTGTTTCCCATCTTTGAGAAAACTAACTCTCTTTTGTTTCCCATAAACACAACTTTCACAAAAATCCATATTAACACATTTTAGACTTGGTAAAACATTCTTTGAATGAAGTAATTTCATACCTTTTGCACTCATATGCCCAATTCTATTATGCCATAGTGTTGATTCAGAATCCACAACAATTATCTGATTTTCTGCCTGCTGAACTGCAGCAACTGTTCCTGAACATTGATTTTTATCTGCAATAGCTAAAGTAGAAGGAACAGTATGACCTGTACAAAGATATAAGGTTCCTACTTTCACACCTTTTTCTACCACTAAGGCACCTTTTGTAACCTTCCAATTTTTATCACTAAATGTAACAACACAACCTTCATCATCTAGTTGCCTTGCAGAAATTAAATTTATTTTTAACTTTGGAACATGCCTTACTTCATGTAGTAGCCAATGATTTCCATTCTGTAACTTAATCTTGATTCTTCCCTTTCCAACAATCTGACAGGGTTTGTTATCTCCCAAATAAACTAGCCCAAAATCCCTTTGGACATAATCAAGAAAATAATTTCTATGGGGCGTAGCATGAAATGAAGCCCCTAAATCTAACACCCAAGAATCATCAATATTGTCAAGGAAAAGAATCAAAGCATCCTCATCAGATTTATTACATACCACATTTTCCTCTTTATTTCCTTCCTTTTTGTCTCCTTTATTTTTTCGAGACCAACAATCTTTCTTTAAATGACTCGGCTTACCACAATACCAACAATCCCTCTTATCTCTAGATTGGGACCTTCTATCCTTTGATTTTCCTTGTGACTTCCCACGACTTCCAGAATTGTTTCCTCTCTCCTTTGTTCTGCCCTTGCTTTCTTCATTCAAAACACTGCCCGATGTGGATGTTCCACCCGAGCTTTTCCTATGAATTTCCTCGCTCAAAATAGCACCAACAACATCATCAAACTTCAATGTATTCGAACCAGAAACATAATTGCTAATAGCCATTACCAAGATATTCTAGTTTTCAAGCAAATAACACATAATCAAAATAGCCCTAACTTCATCAAAGTTTACTTTTACAAAAGTTAATTGACTGGTAACCATATTAAACTCATTTAAATGATCAACAACTGACCCACCTTCTACCATTTTCATATTAAATAAATGCTTCATAAGAAATACCTTATTCGAAGCGGAAGGCTTTTCATATTAACTTTGCTAGGGTTTTCATCAACTCTTGAGTTGTCTTTGTTGTTTTAATATTGAACGCCACCGATTGTGTCAGGCATAAACGAATACTGCCAAGTGCCTTTCTATCCAAAATATCCTAGTCCTCATCTGACATTGTTGTGGGTTTCTTGGTTTTCCCTTCCAATGGCCACCATAAATCCTTCTAATAGAGGTAGTCCTCCATCCTCATCTCCCATAACCGATAGTTTTTCCCATTGAACTTATCAACCTTCAACTTACCCTCATCTGCCATTGCTCCCACTTAACCATGAGACTTTCCAGCATATGATAATCGAAAACAACCCGCTCTAACAGCATTTGTTAGGGTTAGAAGGTAGATATCTAACAAGTTAAATGCAGATTTGATCAATAAAACACATAGGAAATTATAGCAGAAACAAGACAACACAGAGAATTTAACGTGGTTCACCCAATCTAGGCTACATCCACAAAACCGTAGCCATCCAATGATTTTATTATCTAGTGCAAAACATATTACAATATCATGAATAATTCCATGCTACAACTCTCCATCTCAACTGCTTATAACAAGCTTTTAGAAGCTTCCAAAAATTAGGGTTCACAAAGTCGGCCTTTTTCTTTTTTTTGATGACGAAGCGAAAAAGATGAAAAAAAAAATTCTTGAGGGCTACAACCCCCGAACCCTTGCCCGAGGCCAGGCTCGGCCACAGACCTCAACGAGGATACATGAAAAGTGTACAATACGAAAAAGTGTACAATATAGCATGATTAGTCACCACATACCAATAATCTCCCACTTAGAGACTGATCAGGCTCCACACCAACACAGTATGTATGCATTCACATATGTGTATGTGTGTATGTATGTATGTGTGTTCTTTCATTTTAGGCACACAACAGTGGCCATATGATTAATTTCGGGTTTTCATATGGGTTTTTTATGTGCATGTAAATGTATGTATGTAAATATATATATAAACCTTGGAGATTTCTATTTCAACAAACTCAAAACTGAAAACCTCAAATTTCCATTTCTATAAACCCAAAACTGAAAACCCAAAATTTCCATTTCTATAAACCCAAAACTAAAAACCCCAAATATCCAGTTCACCATTGAAGGGTTTATTACATAGTTTACCACATTTAAATTATTCAAGCCAAAAAACCATTCCATAACTGCATCGAAATTTTTTTAATCATTTCACAAGTACATACTTTTCCATTCACCTATTCCACCTAGAAACATAATAGACATAGGCGTTGTCACATATTATATTCCCAAAACTAAAACTTTCACCATACCATTAAAATTACAATACATTTCTTTCAAAAAAATCACACAAATCTATATTGCCAGAGCATTCAGCCAATAAAAAACCAACAGCACATCCTTCGGCTCAAAAAAATAAATTCAAACCACAAACACCAATGTGTTACCCGCCAAGAGCATAAGAGAGAAAATGGTAAAAGAGAACTTGAGAAATACGTTCAAAGTTGGGGTCTTGTTATTATTTATCCATGCTTCAAATCTCTTCTTTGGCTAAGGTCCTCTCATTTAGGAACTATTTTTCCCAAGCGTGTAAAATGGTTGGGCCCTTTTCTTAATTTTATTATTCATGTTTTTGGCCAATAGTATTTTGGCCAAGTGGTGTTCAACCAAAACCCCTCTGACTGGAAAGGTACTGCCATGTCAGCACCATGTCACTACTGCATGATTTCGATTGAAAGCTACCTGGCCAAAAACCTTATGGCCAAAAATAGGTCACTCAAAACTATTTATTTGGCTGGTAGTGTGACGCACTATTGTGCTTTTACCCTTTATGGGCTTATCAAATAAACATTCGCACACCTATGAGTGCCACACCTTTTTCCTTGGTCTATTAATTTGAAGCGATCATACCTATTGAAGTTAAAACACCCTCACTATGAGTATGCTTGAAAGGTATCATCAACAATGAGGAATACCGGGTGTCCAGATTAAATGATTTGGAACTCCTAGATGAAAGGAATTTGAGCATGTTAAAACATCTTCAAGTTTATTAGAATCTGCTCATATGAAGCTACAACAAAAAGATCAAGAACAAAAACTTTCAAGTTGGTGACCTAGTCCTGAAAGAGAATTGGAAGGTCCAACTAAATAAAGATGGGAAGGGGAAGTTTGAACCAAACTAGTTAGGTCCTTTTATTATAACAACAAGCTATGACTGGGGGCATATCAGTTGGCTACTCTTGAAGGAGAACCTTTAGCTGAACCTTTGAATAGCAACCATCTCAAAATGTTTTATACTTGAATGCATCAGAATATCCCAAGAAAAATAGTAAAGAGAAATAAAATGTCCTTTAAGTGAAACCACTTGTGGCACTTCTAGGACAGGTACCATAGTGGAAACTTGGAAAGCATGCACTACATTTGAATAAAACTTGCACCTCTATCTATTAGCACTATCTATAGAATTTTGTCTCATTTATCTCATAATAAAACATACAACCAACCATGGCTTGATGAGTGATCAAGTGTTAAACTCCGTTGCACTATCAAAATTTGTTTCCCCCAATGAATGTAATCTTGTCTCGAACTGGGTGAAACTTCTCAAAATTGGTAGTGGATTGGATCCTTGTACATCCCATCACTATCAAAACTATCAAAAGATTAAAAAAATCTAAAAACAAGCAAAATCTAAACAAAATTAGAAACATCAAATAAATCCCAAAAAAAATGATGCTTTGAGTAAAAAAAATTGAACTACATAGTCTTTGCATGTATAACGTAGGAAAGGCTAATCTATGATCAACCCCCAAGGCCCTAGGTTAGTCCCCTTAACTATCTGTCATGGTCTTTAACATTAAACAAAAATTCAAAAAAATTCAAAAAAAAGAAGTAAAAAACATACTCCTATCAAACAAGTGAACTATGGGCCTCTGCATGTATAACATAGGAAAGGCCATCACTAATGAGCACCCGAGGCCCTAGGTTAGTTCCCCAGAAATAAAATGAAAACATTCAAATATCTTATCAAAATAAAAAACATTCATAAAAAGTAAGAAAAACTCCAAAAACAATGTCACTCAATACATTCAAACTACAATGTCTCTATGTTCATCACATAGGCAAGGCTAATCTTTGATCATCCCTCGAGGCACTAGGTTAGTCCCTTTAGGTCCCCCTATTTGTCTCTAAATTTCCCAAAAATAAAAAAACCAACATCAAATAAACCTAGAAAATCATAAAAGATCCTATCTCCATGTTGGAAAAACAAGGATAAACAACTGAGAGGGGGGGTGAATCAGTTATTACCAAAATCAAACCTATACAACATTAATCAACCTTAAATCTCAGATTTGATAATTAACAGTGCACACATAAATCAACAACACATTAGAGACACATGAACACCAAGATTTTATACATGGAAACCCTGTTAGGGGAAAAACCACAGTGGATGTTAGTCCACAAGATTATACCCTATTAGAAGTATAATGAAGAACGAAAAGGGAATGCACTTGCATTTAGGCACACTGCCTAGAGCACACTGCTCAGAGGAAGGCTCACTGCCTTACATACAATAATCAGATTAAGTCCATTTGATGAAGTTGAAGTGAGAAAATAACTTCTACAAAACCCTGATTACAGTTCCGGTTAGGCGCACAAAAAATTCTACACTCTTCCACACTCTGCTCAAACTTCTTCACACTCTGCTCTTCTCTTAAATGATTTGACCTTTATTCGCACATGTACACCTCTTGCACACACTGAGCATTACCTCTAAATGAGTAAAAAAAACACTTACATATATCCACTACACAGATTTACATTCACTATTCAGTCGACCTCAAATAAAGAATAGATTACAACTGTCGACCTTAATACATGAATAAATTTCAATGCACACCAACACAAGTCAATCACAACATAGTGAGGACCCAAACAAACACCTTCAAACACACCAAAAAATAAAATATTAATCTTCATGGATCTGCAACATGCTAACACCATCATGTCGGCCAAGAACATGAAAAATCGCGCACACATCAGAAAAATCTTTGATCACGAACACTTCGATCAATGCAGATGTACAAAAAGGATAGTTTATGATCTAGACTCATCCATGAACATCACAGGTACATGTGCAACACATGAAATTACCATAATTTCATCTGCTTCATCCAAGAACACCATCTACAAAGATTGAATAATTGTAGGCACACAGATCTTCATAACTTGCACAAATCTTGATGTGAACCTCTGAAACTTCTGGACAACATACTAGAAAGATTCAAAAACAAACCCTTTGAAGCACACCTTCAGATCTTCAATGTACAAAACTTTCCAACATTCTGACCTTCTCAGCATCACTGGCTGACAGCAATATTATTTTTACAATTTTCTCAATATCCTTAACATATACAACCTTAAGCATCATTAATGCTAATAGTGTTGACATCAATGACAACCACATATCAGCAATGAAACCACAACATCCAACACTCCATTATCACCTATCCATGATAAACTGTTCATTCATAATAAAAAATCATTGCATTCAACCTTTGACAAAGCAATCAACAAACAAAACAAACATCAAAATCAAAACTTCCAAAGTAAACAAATTGAAATGACTTGATCATCATCAGACTAAAACAATTCATGTGTTAAAAATTCTTACCTATCAATTATTTATCATCAACATCCTAATGTATGTCTTAACGAATAAAATGTTCCTACAATAGAAATCACTAAAGGATAACATCCTAAAAACATCAAACAACTATGGCAAGTGATATTGCAACATTGTTTATCTTTTTTTTATGATCTTATATTTTGATTTATCTTAAATATCATGTTCCCAGGATCTCTCAATGATATCCATAAGGGTTTAGAGAGGAAGGAATGGTGATATTGATCATCGATTTTTGTTTATTCTATTTGTTAGATGTTTTTGTAAAACTACCAAGATGAATACTTGTTGTGTTTTATGTATGGAAGTAGTTTTGAGGAAAATTGTGTAGCAATTGTATGTTAGGTACTCCATAGCTCTTTGTGTAACTGGTTTGAAATGGTTTGAAACTTCTCACCCATACACTCTTATAGGGTTTTTATATGTCTGGTACAAGCAAGAACATTCTTTTTTTACAGAGTCAAAGTCCACACAATAGATGCAAAGCCAACTCGGTTATTAATATCGAGGTGCATCGTGTCTACTTGCTACATCAATAAGGATTGCTAAAAATATGAAGCCTCTATGAAAGCAAAATAAAACTCATCAATGACTAACATCATCAAATTCTTCTATCTCTAAATGTAACTAGCACTTCTTCTGAATATCTCCATCCTACATCCACAAACTCATCAATGCATCATCGTCCATCTCATAGATATATAAAATCATACATCCATCCATAGCATATGCATGCATCATAAAAGAATAAAAACATGAGCATATAATCATAAATCATCCATCTATACATCTCATATATATCACATCAAAAAAATATAAAAGAATCATCAACACATATAAGCATCCACAATAATCCATAAGCATCTCATAACACATAGTAAAGCTTAATCGAACATGGTATATCATATATCATCAAAAATGGATAATCTCTTCACCAAATGTCATGTGTGATACAACATCAAAGGAGATCAAAATAAATACATATATACGAGGCCTCAATTGGACCGATGAATGTATATACAAAATATGTCTGCATAAGTCTCTGATACAATACATATAAAATATTATAGGAAAAATTAGCCCTCTTGGACATCTAATGGCGAAGATCTAGGCTAATGTTGGCTATGATGAGGGGATGGTTGTGGGATAACTAGAAACTATCTAACAAAATACCCACCAAACTCTTCACCTGTAGCGATGCTCGACTCACCAAATCATGGACGTCTATGGGCTCTAGGAACAAATACCTAATACAAAGTCTGATAATATGTGCATTGTTGTATAAGCCTATCCTGCTCAACTTGATATTGGGCCAAAGGAATGGCAGAGGCCAAGGATATCTCCATTGTCAATCTATGATGCCTCCTGGTAGCCAACTCCTATCTCAATGAGTCTCACTCCTGGAGAATGGTATCCTACATTGCTCTCTGTGTATCCCTCTCAGCAGTCATGATCACAACATATACATCAACGTCCTATCATCACATAATCTTAGCATCCCACTCTGCTCTAATTGCATCCCTATTTGTTTTTGTTTGAACTAGCTAAGCTACCATATCCCCCTATGGAGGAGAAATTTGAGGAGCTTGCGGTCCCTACTTTTGCCCATCGTGTTGTTGCCCATCATGCTACTAATCCTGCTAACTACCCTATACCTATTGTAGCTTCTCATGAGCAATCCTAAGACATTGTCAATCTTGTCAGCGCCCAATGTGACCTCCTTTACGAGCACCCAATACTGGACCTCCAAGAGGCATGGTCAATCTCAAAGGCCTATGATGGGACCACAATCCCCCAAATCACGTGTCATCCTAGGATCTATGGAACCAATTTCCCAACCCCAAGGAAAAGGTCTCAAAGCTCTAAATGCTCCCATTGTCGCACTAGAATCAACACAAGGCCCCATGTGGTCTCCTCCCATGTAGTGCATCCAAACATGGCAATGTAATCATCAACTAGTCGATTCTGTGCTTGTCGAACTATCTCAACACTCTATCTGGAAAATATCTCTCAAGTAGGAAATCAGAATGATTGATCAAAAACTGTGTCTGCCTACAGTAGACTAGCTACTCCTAGTCATTCGGCCATGCCTCATAGTCTCTATATGGCCGCCATGTAAAATTTGTCACATCATAAAAAATTGTCCTCCAATAAGATAGTCTACTAGGCCAAGTATAATGTAGATAATTGTGGTATTGATAAGCATAGGGATCATGAGCATCCCTATCATGCATGCCCTTTGGTCAACTAATTTCTATCCTCTCCCAAGCCCAAAAATGCAATAAACTATCTCCAATAGATATACTGATACCACATTGGTAGACAACCTCATGCATATCTCTATAAAGGTGGGCTAACACACATTGACCCCAAACATACATTGTGGCCTCCTCCATCATCTACTCAATAACAATGCCCCAACCAATAGGGAACCTCTTAGCTCTCCTTTTAGGAATTAGAGGTCCAGTGATCAAACCTACTAGGATGGGAACCATAGGATCAATACCATCAACAAGAGACCCCAAATTGCTCAAAATCAACGACCTATAACTACTCCACACCAAGTAATATCTCCATCGCTAAGGTACCCCTCTAAATGTCATAATCTATTAGCTCACCATGAATAGGGATCCCAAGGATCCTTCAGATGTCATCTAAGGTAACTATGCACTTCCCAGCAGGCAATTGAAATGAGGAGGTCTCAGAATGCCACCTCTCTACCAAAGCAATCATCATGGCTTGATGAGTCCTAAGCAATGACATGTGAGCAATATAGTGAAAACTGATGATATTAAGAAAGTCTCTTTACGTATCATCAAAATTAGCTAGCTCATCCTTCAACTGAGGATGTCGCTCTCGCATAGACAAAGGCTTAAGGACAACCTACAAATATTCAATGCACAACATCAAGATTTTCGAGAACTTCAAACTAAAACTAAACATTACCAATCATTTTTTTGGAGCAAAAGCAAACTTTTTCTAAGCAATAGCGCTCCTATTTTTCAATAGCACCAATATTTTGCAATAGTACTCATATTTTGCAATAGTGCTCATATTTTCAATAGTGCCCATATGTTGCAAAAGCACTCATATTTTACAACAGCACCAATATTTTTAAATAGCGCACATATTTTGCAAAAGCACTCATATTTTGCAATAGTGCCAATATTTTTCAATAGCACACATATTTTTGCAAAAGCACACATATTTTGCAAAAGTGGCCATGCTTTTTAAAAGTGACCTTAATAAAAGGACAATAGTGTTCAAATCAGGCCAAAAGCAAAAAAATCCTAAATTATCGCTATTGCTTAGAAAAAAAATTGAGCATTAATTACAAGTATAAAAAAAATTAAAGCGAAAATTAAATATACGTATTAGAGCCCCTACACCAATTGGCCATTGGTATACTCTAACTGTCTCCGTAGTATGTGGAACTCAAGGCATCCTGAACTACCGTCTACATAAGGAAATCTCACAAAAAGTATAGAGGCAAGAAATTCTCAAATCAAGGAGTGCAAATAAGGGGTAATTTCAACCAAATTTACCATTTAAACCCCCCCAAACCCTAATTTTTACCCTAGGAACCCCTTCTAGGTCATTTTTAAGAACACCTATGTCAATCTGGAACCCTGAATGTGAGACCTAAGCCTAATTTTTTTCCTCTATGCATCTAAATTGTCATAAATCCTTGTCGCAAGCCCAAACCGATTTTGTTTTTGACCAACCTCTCGAGGGGGCAGCCAAGCATCCTACTATCTTTTCATTGACCGTCGACGCACAGTGGGGCATTTAATTTTTTTAAAATCTTGATCTTAACATCGAATTCTTTGAAACAAAGCAACCAATACTTTGTCTCAAAGAGGGGCAAAATGTAGACATGTAAAAATTACCTAACGTATATCTTGAATGCCATTTTTCCATCATTGACATTATTACCACTAATATCATTGTATTTCACATCATTTACATCATTAAACCCTATTTTCCTCTATTAATTGAATAATCTTAAATTATTTAATTAATTCACCATTTTATCATTAAAATAACTTTATTCCTCTTGATTAATTAAATAAACATCAATTATTTAATTATGTCAATAATATACCCTATTCATCTAAACCAATTTAATTGTTATCATTTAATAATTTAATTAACTTTCCCCTCTAAAACTTGAATAATTAAATTAATTATTCAACATCATTCAAAAAGTTCAACAAACAAATACAACTTTATTTGTTAAAGTAAAAAATGACTTCCTCGTTCATCCCTAAACATTAATTAATTATTCAATTAATTAATTATCCTCACCCTCTTTTTTTTATTGAGAAAATCATGCTCACTGATTTCTCACTCTAATGGGTTAACTAACTCATCTATTCCCCAATCCCATTGATTTCTTCAATCCCACTAACTACTCAAATTGGCTTTCCCAATTCCACCAATTATTCCAATCTTAAACCACTAATCTTTCCAATCTATTTCCTCTTGATGGTTCTCAATTGTTGATCGAGATCTTTTTCAACTAAATCTTGATCATTCATCTCAAAACAAGAAATCTATAAAATAATCATCTACCTTCTTACAAATCATCTAGAATCTTCATAGTGAAGCATTGAGCAATTATCTTTTGAGCATATTAAGAGTTATTATCACATTCTAGTTCATCATTTACACAAATTAAAGCTTTTGCAACAACAACAACAATGGAGGCTTTGTATTGAATTGAGCAATATGACATCCAAACGTCAATACAAACACAACTCTGACATGGGAGGGTAATGTTTTAAGGTTTTGGATTCAATTTATGTTATCTTTAAGATTACATTACATTTGTTGATTTCATTATTTTAGAACTTCATTTCATGAGTATGATTAGAATCTAATCTTTTTTTGAATTGATTTAATTTAATTCATTATTTTTTTCCTATTGTTTTATTCCCCCCTTATGACAATTATTAAAGTAATTTGACTGTAATAACTTAATTAAATTGCCAACTCTCAATAATAATCTGACAATAACCCCTGAGAGTGATCCAAACACAATTTTCAATTGTTGGCGTGGTGACCACTAACCCTAGTATAACTTACTATAAATAGTAAGTATGAACATTGTACTCTAGAACTGCCTCTATAATTCTTATCAACCAAAATACTAAAACACTAAGCTATATACACTAAAATGGATACCCCAAGCCCGTTGACAAACTTGAATTCCCTCCAAAGGGTCCCCTAAACATCTCATTAGCCTACCAGGACCAATGTCATAGGCCAACCCTAGCTCCCAATCCACTAACTAGAGAGGGGACATTATAGAGAGTCATTAGAGTAAATGAATGCATGAAATTATGTTTGTGTCTCTTTTGTGATTTATGAAAATATCTACATACTTAATATAATGAAATACATAGTATACCATGAACAATTCTAAAACATATTAAAAGAATGTAATGACAATGAATTAAATCTAAAATAGATTAATGGAATGACAAATACAAAGGGCACAACTACAAGTTTCCTTTGTCTAGATTAGTGGGCCCAACTCTCCTTCTTGGGGGATTTGGAGCTTCTAACAATTAGGAGAATTTTTTTCTTATTAGCATTCAAATGGGCCCCAAAAGGGGTGAATTATAAAAAGGAATGATTTATTTTCTTCTCAATTAAAAAACAATTTACTAACTCCAAGAGATAATGACCCTTTATATATTGGGCCTTATTTTCCTATACTAAGACTTAGGGACTAAACTAGGGATTTGACTAGCAAAAGACCAACTGATCACTTTAGTGGTTCGATCTATAAACTCATGTTTACTCAAGTGTTTTGACTCAACTCAAGATAAATTCAATTAAGATCACACAAGAATAATTTTCATGCCACATCAAGTGGCAAGTAACACTGATAAATACTCTTAAGTTGATTGAAAAGTTCATTTTAATTTTACATGAAAGTCTCATTTTTATGTAGCAGTCAATGGGTCAACAAAAAATAGTAGATTTGATTAAGTTGATGAGACAATCTATTTGTTGAGGCATCATTATGAATGCGAGAATTCATTCTAAATTATGCAACTTGTTTTGGAATTTAAAATCTTCTTTTGAATCAATTATCGTCCTATGGCTCTAGATGGGTTTGGAGATTTAATTCTTCAATTTTGTAGTGGCTTAGCCATAAAATACATAAATGCATTACAGGGAAAAGAGGAAACATTTAACATTCCAACAAATCTTTACATGTAATAATAAGCATTTCAAAATACATAATATATCCATCCTTTCATTAGTTAAAATGTTTCAACAACATATTAAAATATTCCAAGTCTTTGTGATCAAAGATAAAATGTAGCATACTATGTGGAAAAAATTGGTATCATCAACACCCATCACTTGTGTGAAATTTATGCCCTAGTCTAAAGTTTGTAAGAGTGGTTTTAAGAGTTGAATTGGTGTAGTTTGACTCTAAAGTCCAAACTCAGCGATGAAGTTATTTGTGACTGGTTATGGTTCAGGATGCCAAAGGAATGGTTTATTGATTGAGGTGTAGGGGTTGTTAATGAGTCAGCTTGGTGCATGAGGCCATAAAGTAATGAGTCTTTTGCATGTGTTGCCATGTTAGTGCATTCGTAAGTATGTTGAATGTAACATTGTATGACACTATAGATGTTACCTTGTACATGCAAAAGTGTAATGTGACATACTTGGGGTCACCTTTGTAACATGAACAAATTATTCATTTCTCTTTTTCTCATCAATATCCAAGGTGTGGGATTAATGCATTAAATAGGGTAGGTAAAATATAGAATATGTAAATAACTACAAAAAACTCAAAATACAAATGTATCTATGAGGAAAAATAATGAAAGAAGGATCATATTTGGGAATAAGATGCAAAAATTAGAAAATTACAAATCTAAAAAACCTTAATGGTTATGAGAAACCCTAAGAGGAAATTAGGTCATATAAGAGTAGTTATGTTCACCAAAAAATGTAAAGGAAAATAAATTTTCTAAGTTTAATTTAGACTAATCCAATTTGATGCATATTCATAAGCATAAATTAACCTAGATTAATTCAATGATAATTGTGGCTGTGATAATCAAAATATTAACTACTAGAAGCTACGAAATTAATGTGATAGATAAATGTACTTAGCTTTAGGTTTGATAGAGAATGAAATTGATATGACCCTAGAATTTGAGGATCTCAAGATTGAAATTGAATTCCTTTTTAGTTTTTCTTTTGCCTTAAATTCTATGGAATATATGTATTTATCTTGGTCAGGTCTATAAATTAGGAATGATTCTATAGGTTGAATCTAATCATGCAATTTAAGCACTCATGGTTCTTGATTCACTATTGTTTTCTCTATTGTGGGGGTTGACCATATTTAAGAATACCTTTGGGATGTTGTCCCTAGAAAATAATTACTTTAGAATTGTGCAAGTAATCAAGGATGACAACATTCAAACATGCAAAGGCTCTGTTGATGGTGTTTTTATGCACTTCTCAACACAGGTAATGTGTAGGTGCATCACCTCTCTTGAAAGACAATCTTCCAAAATCAAATTGCAGAACACTATCCCAAGGTCTCTCGGATGTCAGGTCTTAACAATGCTTGGAATATCTCAGTTGATTTATGTGATTTGCTGGAATCACAAGGTGGACTTATGGATGAGTTACAAAGCGGGGAAGTTGGATATGCAAATGGAGTTCTTGAGATGGGAGAGTTGTTGAACATTTGCTGCAAGTTCAAACAACAGTCTAGAACTCCATTTCAATATTGGATTTAGCTTTATAATGTGCAATGAACCTTGCCTAAGGTTACCTATTAAAAAAAAGGAAAAAGGGGCAGGGAAGAGAGAAGGTTCCTAGATCTAAAACTACAAATGAACAGTGATCACGGAGGTTGCTACAGTAGACAAACTCCCTAAATTGGGTTTTGCTTGGCCAAGAGGATCCTACAGTTACACAAAACCAGTGCAATCTTCTAAGGACTGCAGATTTTCAGTTTGCATACACACATCATGGACATGCAAATGAACTAAGTTGCAGCAATCAAATAAAGAAGCCCATACTAACTTTGCACAGTAGCTTGTCATCAACAAGTGCCAAAAGTATGGGTTGGAAATTCATCAAATACTAAAACAACAATCGCCATTACTACTTCCATTCAAGAAACTAACAACTAAAACTAACTTGGAAGGTAGAACCATCCACACATAATGAGAAAACTCAAAATTAACACCCATAGATCATGCAATGTTGCTTTCTATTGCTGCAAAATGTTTTTACAACAGCTCTTCAACCCTTTACAAATGAGGGGGAGAACCCTATTTAGAGTTTTCCAAAGCCCAAATGAATGGCTAGGATTGATTTACATTGTGTGTCTTAGATTCAATTACATTAGGGCTTCACCTACCCCACAATATTCAGCAATTTAAAATACATCTTTGTATTTTTCCAATTTTGTCTTGTAGTGGCCAATCACTGTAGCAGTTTTGTCTTCTAGCTGATTTCCCTTTTACCGTAGCTGAAATTGACTAAAAGTTGCATTCTTTCTGATGGAATTGCAGCATTCTTCATTAGATCAAATGGGTTTGTCGATGATTGGCATCAGTGGATTGGTTGCCCCCTATTCGGGCGGACAACCCCCAAAGATCATCATCATCTGGTGAAAAGTAGGATAGCCCCCTTGCATTTTGTCATTGAATTCCTTGGCATAGGCCTTCTTCTGATGCCAGCTCTATTGATGTGCACCATGAGGAGAGGTGGGCATAAAATGAATGGTGATAGGAGCCATATGCTTTTCCTTGTTTAGCTTTCTTAATGGGCCTCCCTACGGACCTGCAGTGGGCTTCTTGAAACCTGCATGCATGAAGTGTCGTAAGTGATTTCATACACAAATCAAGGCAAATGTTAATCAAATCTTGAAAAATCTTACTAGATCCATTCATGCATCATCAAAAGATCATAATATTTAGTGTGGATTTCCATTAACATTTTACTAGAGAGCGTTGGAACATTCCGGGATCGAGAGGCCGAAATGCTATTCTGGAAATGTTGTTTTGAAAAATGGCGAACAGAGCATGGAGCTCTAGATGGTATCTCCCGACTGCAAATTTGGAATTTGAAAGGTCCAGGGAGGATAAGATCCAATTTTGGAAAATGGGTCGAAGTCCGTTTTTAAATCGGAGGATCACTTAGACGTTCCGGAGACAAGAGGCTGGAATGTCGTTCTGGAAATGTTGTTTTGAAAATAGCGAATAGAGCATGGAACTCCGGATGGTATCTCCCGGCTGAAATTTTGGAATTTGAAAGGTTCGGGGAGGATAAGATCCAATTTTTGCATCTAGGTCGAAGTCCATTTTCAAATCGGAGGAGCGCTTGGATGTTCCGGAGACAAGAGGTCAGAATGTCATTCTGGAAATGTTGTTTTGAAAATGACGAATAGAGCATGGAACTCCGGATGGTTTCTTCCAGCTGAAAATTTGGAATTTGAAAGGTCCGAGGAGGATAAGATCCAATTTTACCATCTGGGTCGAAGTTCGTTTTCAAATCGGAGGAGCACTTGGATGTTCCGGAGACAAGAGGTCGGAATGTCATTCTGGAAATGTTGTTTTGAAAATGGTGAACATAGCATGGAACTCCGGATGGTATCTCCCAGATGCAAATTTGGAATTTGAAAGGTCTGAGGTGGATAAGATCCAATTTTACCATCTGGGTCGAAGTCCATTTTCAAATCGGAGGAGCGCTTGGACGTTCTAGAGACAAGAGGCCGGAATGCCATTCTGGAAATGTTGTTGCAGGAATGCTGCTGCAGAAATGTTGTTTTGAAATTTTCAAAAAAAATTGAAACTTAATGAAACCTTGGCAGTTCACTTGGGCACCACAAAGCATCCCAAATTCATAGGAAACCTACCCCAAAGTCAAAAATGAAGGAAAAAGAAGAACCAAGCGAGCAGGGAGGCGAGGCCCGAAAAGCCCAAGACTTAGCAATTTTTTAAAATTTAGGGGCGAAATATGGTCAACCAAAAATGAGACTTTGAAGGGCACGTTGACCAAATAGGACACCAAAAAAAGGGGCATGCAAAATGAGATGGGCGCAATGCAGCCTGTCGGGAGTGAAAAAAGAGGGTCCCTACCTACGATGAGGCGTGTGTGCAAAATATGCACAACAAATGGTGACTCGCTGGGGAAATGCTCCAAAGCATTTTGATGAAAAATTGGAATCATGAACTTAGAATCTCTGGTTCCGACCTTCACGTTAGGGAAAACAAGCCAGACACTCAACCAAAGGATCAAAACCACTAGTTAACCCAACCTTCAGTATGCTAAAAATCCAAGTGTGTGCAATTGCGTTAATTCCCATCCTTCAGTTGCTGCAAGAACCTAAGTTCCATCAAGTTAAGCTACGTATTTTATTCTAACTCCAAAAGCATTTGAGACATTGCCTCGCTGCCAGTCAGACGTCCATAGCCCCGACAAGGTTGTCGCTGTGATTCTCCCAAACATTTCTCTACTGCCAGCCGGGCGTCCATAGCCCTGATAGAGTTGCTCAGATACCCCTGAAAAGCTGAATTTCTTTTCTTTTGATTTTCAATATTTTTCTTTCTTTCTTTTGTTTCTTTTATCTTTTCAGTTCTTTTATTTCAACCTGCAAGCAATGAAGCTCGCACTCAGGGCTGAGAATCACAGTGGCGATGGAGCAGAATTTTAGATTTTTAACTTAACTAGACTGCACAAAGAACCTACAATGACCATCAGATCCTTAAAATATGTGAGAGATATAAGTTTCAACAATACTTCAGAATTAGACCAACCAACGACTTATCCACTTTGAATCAAACATCTAGATCGCTTGATACTAACAAAAGATCCTCACCATCCACTCTGAAAACTTGATTAGAGTTTGACAAAGAAATACATAGAACAACCCCAGAAAATAAGAATGGTTGTTGTGTGCAAAGATGTGCCAAGCCAAAAGCATAGGGACCCCGAGCAAAGCAGCAACAAAGCGAGAGAAAAAAAATCAAACAAAAGCAAATGAAACGAAAACACCAAAACCAACCAAAGCAGGACAACGAAAGAAAACAATGAAGAAACTACTCTAAAGCAAGCAACCTACAACAAACCAACCAACCTAATGAAATCAGGAAAGCAGAGTATTTACAGGAAACCTACCCTACTCAAAATGAGCTATGTACAAAGATATTTACAAAGAACTACATTCAAGCAAGGCCATCCAACACTCATGCCCATTGGATTTCACGATGCGTGCACAAGCAGACGAGCAATCGTTATAGTTATCAACCATGCAGATTTATCTTTATACTCAAAGAAAATAAATTCAATATTGCACCATTCAAATTCTACCCCAACATCATGAAGAATCAACAATTGAGGAGGCTCATTAAACCCATGATTAATCCATAAACATGTTTTTTTTTCCTCATTCCCATAATCAAAATGATAAGTGTAGCTATGAAAATTAACAGGAGCAAGGAAGGATTGAACCTGGATTTCGTCACATGGAGGTGGTAGCATTTGACAATTGAGAGCCAACACCGCATCGTTAGTCTTTTCATCAGCAACCTCTAGTGGGCATGGTGGAGGGTGTAGCATTTTAGGAATCAAGTCTGCATAAGGTAGGGAGAACAGGGCAGCAAACACTTCTTCCACATCTTGTGTGGGATCAACAATCCCTATCAATTGTTCTTCGAGAAGATAGACTTCATCTCATTGATCTTCTACAAATCGAGCGTCCACGTGATTGCTATCCTCAAAAGGAAACACGTTGTCCCACTTCCTATCCCAAGTGTCAAACTTATCTTCATGATGCTCAGTGTCATGGGATGATGACATGTGAAAATCTGTCCTATTGTAGCCATCTGAATATGAAGGAGGATCAACAATTATCATGGTGAAAGGACTCCAAGTGGCATCTTGTAGTTGATCGGATGCTTCATCTATGTTGGCAGCTATCTCAGCACCCCTACCTTTGTCTTCTTCTCTTTTTCGTTCATGCATCTCATCATGACGTTCACTCGTTTCCCCTTGCTCACTATCGCTATAAATGGAGAAGGAACCCCTCTCCCAATCTAGAAACTCTAGTGCATCACCATTAAGAGGCTCAAGGAGTATGCCCTCATCACTACCATCTTCTGGGATGTTCTCTTCCTCGGCATAAGCATACCTCCGCAGTATAGCTCCCAACGGAAATAAGTCATCAATTGATGGTACCTCATCAAGGGGGCCAAAATTTACTATGTGATTTTCCGTCAAAGACTCACCATAAGGCCTATCATCCATGGTGCACAAATGCTCTTGAAGAGGGAGAAATTCTTGATGATTGGTGGACAACCTTCCTATTTGATCTAATTCATCGCTTGAAAGCTCAAGACTGTATTGTTGTCTTACTTCCATTGTTGTCCCAACATCCTCTTGAGGACTGCCTTCAGCTAAGTCATTACTTGGCTTAGGCTCTTGATCTTCACGTTCCATCTGGGCATCAAGTAGAAGATGTGGTGTACTCGGCTGCCTCGATTGTTCTTTGACTTGCTTCATGGCTTCTTGGCATAGTTCACTAGTTAACTCAGAGTGGGATGAATCATGGAGCCTGCACCAATTTGGTAGCAGCAATACCTCCAAATCCACTTGGTATTTTAGCTTTGACCAATCCTTTGCTAATCTGGAGACGAGTTGGTCATATCTTTCTACTACTAGGTCCTCATCATCACTTGAAAAAGAAGCTTGATGGTAGATAGTTGTGGCGAGTGGTTGTTCCCACTCCTCCAAACTTTCATTTTCATATTCTTGATCACTATAATTTATGGAGGAGAGGTCTTCTAGTCTGATTTTGGTTATGCCTTCATCATCATTTTTTGTTGTCCCAAGGCTGTCAACCTCTTCCTCTTGCTGATTTTCAGCATCTTCATTGGCTGCCCCAGCATATACTGCTGCAAACTTCATTAATTCATCCTCAACTGCCAATGGCTCCTCTTCTTGAGTGGAGGACTGCCCCTTACTGGTGAAGGAGAGGCTTTCCAACTCCATTCTTAGTGAACCTTCACCAAAGCTTTTTGTTGTCCCCAGAAAATCAGCTTCTCCTTCTTGATTTTCAGCTTCAGTGTTTGTTGTCCCAACACTAGTTTGTGGTAGTATTCCTGGTTTATCTTGAAGGTTTTGTCCTCTAGATGATGATAGATTTTCTGCCTCATGGGATGAATCATTCTCCTTGACAATTGGATGCTCCAACTTGCTCAAATTGTCTTTGACTTGGGTGATGATGCTTGCACATGAAGGACAAGTAAATTATAAATGAGGTGCATTGTGAAATCTGCACCAACTTGACATTAGTGCTTCCTCGAATCTTGGTCTGTCTTTGCTGCCCAAACACTCTTGGATCAGCTCTTCAAATTCCTTGGCTTCCATGGTTTTTAATTCTTCCTCTGGGTCTGCAAGGGCTAAAGGTTGATATATTTCCCAAAAGGGAATCTCTCCTTGCAAGACTCTTTCAATTCTGCTCAAGAAGGTTAGACACTCTAGTTCATTGTGCCTGTGGGTTCCATGAATTCGACAATTATCTACCAATGCAAATTGTTGCAATGGCCTCTTTAATCTCCTATTTAAATCTGCATGTAGCTGAGTGATGTTGATTTTTACATGCTGCTCCATTTCGACTCAGCTTCTGTTTTCCCTCAAAAAAATTTGATTTTATGTTTCAGCATTAAAAGAGATCTCTCTATGTCAGATTTCTTCTTTGAAAGTGCTCTTATCAACATCCAACATTTAGCTTTGTAGCCTCAACATGTCAAGCCCTCATTCTAGCGCTAGTTCTGTTCATGGTGTTTTTATGCACTTCTCAACATAGGTAATGCGTAGGTGCATCACCTCTCTTGAAAGACAATCTTCCAAAATCAAATTGCAGAACACTATCCCAAGGTCTCTCGGATGTCAAGTCTTAACAATGCTTGGAATATCTTAGTTGATTTATGTGATTTGCTGGAATCACAAGGTGGACTTATAGATGAGTTACAAAGCGGGGAAGTTGGATCTACAAATGGAGTTCTTGAGATGGGAGAGTTGCTGAACGTTTGCTACAGGTTCAAATAGCAGTCTAGAACTCCATTTCAATATTGGATTTAGCTTTATAATGTGCAATGAACCTTGCCTAAGATTACCTATTAAAAAAAAGGAAAAAAGGGTAGGGAAGAGAGAAGGTTCCTGGATCTAAAACTACAAATGCACAATGATCACGGAGGCTGCTACAATAGACAAACTCCCTAAATTGGGTTTTGCTTGGCCAAGAGGATCCTACAGTTATACAAAACCAGTGCAATCTTCTAAGGACTGCAGATTTTTAGTTTGCATACACACATCATGGACATGCAAGTGAACTAAGTAGCAACAATCAAATAAAGAAGCCCAGGCTAACTTTGCATAGCAGCTTGTCATCAACAAGTGCCAAAAGTATGGGTTGGAAATTCATCAAATACTAAAACAACAATCACCATTACCACTTCCATTCAAAAAACTAACAACTAAACGAACTTGGAAGGTAGAACCATGCACACATAATGAGCAAACTCAAAATTAACACCCATAGATCATGCAATTCTGTTTTCTATTGTTGCAGAATGTTTTTACAACAGCTCTCCAACCCTTTACAAATGAGGGGGAGACCCCTATTTATAGTTTTCCAAAGCCCAAATGAATGGCTAGGATTGATTTACATTGTGTGGCTCAAATTCAATTACATTAGGGCTTCACCTACCCCACAATATTTAGCAATTTAAAATACATCTTTGTCTTTTCCTATTTTGTCTTGTAGTGGCCAGTCATTGTAGCAGTTTTGTCTTCTAGCTAATTTCCCTTTTATTGTAGTTGAAATTGACTGAAAGATGCCTTCTTTATGATGGAATTGAAGCATTCTTCATTGGATCAAATTGGTCTGTCGATGATTAGCATCAGTGGATTGGTTGCCCCCTATTCGGGCAGACAACCCCCAAAGATCATCATCATCTGGTGAAAAGTAGGATAGCCCCTCTTGCATTTTGTCTTTGACTTCCTTGGCATAGGCCTTCTTCTGATGCCAACTCTATTGATGTGCACCACGAGGAGAGGTGGGCATAAAATGAATGGTGATAGGAACCATATGCTTTTCCTTGTTCAACTTTCTCAATGGGCCTCCCGACGGACCTGCGGTAGGCTTCTTGAAACCTGCATGCATGAAGTGTCTTAAGTGATTTCATACACAAATCAAGGCAAATTTTAATCAAATCTTGAAAAATCTTACTAGATCCATTCATGCATCATCAAAAGATCATAATATTTAGTGTGGATTTCCATTAACAGTTTACTGGAGAGCGTTGGAACATTCCGGGACTGAGAGGCCGGAATGCTGTTTTGAAAAATAACGAACAGAGCATGGAGCTCTGGATGGTATCTCCCGGCTGCAAAAATGGAATTTGAATGGTCAAGGGAGGATAAGATCCAATTTTGGCATCTGGGTCGAAGTCCATTTTTAAATCGGAGGAGCGCTTGGACGTTCTAGAGACAAGGGGCCGAAATGTCGTTTTGGAAATGTTGTTTTGAAAACGACAAATAGAGCATGGAACTCCGGATGGTATCTCCCAGCTGAAATTTTGGAATTTGAAAGGTTTAGGGAGGATAAGATCCAATTTTGGCATCTGGGTCGAAGTCCGTTTTCAAATCGGAGGAGCGCTTGGACGTTCTAGAGACAAGAGGCCGGAATGTCATTTTAGAAATGTTGTTTTGAAAACGACAAACAAAGCATGGAACTCCGGATGGTATCTTCCGACTGCAAATTTGGAATTTGAAAGGTTCAAGGAGGATAAGATCCAATTTTACCATCTGGGTCAAAGTCCGTTTTCAAATCGGAGGAGCGCTTGGACGTTCTGGAGACAAGAGACCGGAATGCCATTCTGGAAATGATGTTTTGAAAACGGCGAACATAGCATGGTACTCCAGATGGTATCTCCCGGCTACAATTTTGGAATTTGAAAGGTTTGGGGAGGATAAGATCCAATTTTGGCATCTGGGTTGAAGTCTGTTTTCAAATCGGAGAAGCGCTTGGACAATCTGGAGACAAGAGGTCGGAATGTCGTTCTGGAAATGTTGTTTTGAAAACGACGAACATAGCATGGAACTCTGGATGGTATCTCCTGGCTGCAAATTTAGAATTTGAAAGGTACAAGGAGGATAAGATCCAATTTTACCATCTGGGTCGAAGTCCATTTTCAAATCGGAGGAGTGCTTGGACGTTTCGGAGACAAGAGGTCGGAATGTCGTTATGGAAATGCTGTTGCAGGAATGTTGCTGTAGAAATGTTGTTTTGAAAATTTCAAAACTTTTTGAAACTTAATGAAACCTTGGCAGTTCACTTGGGCACCACAAAACATCCTGAATTCATAGGAAACCTACCCCAAAGTCAAAAATGAAGGAAAAAGAAAAACCAAGCGAGCAGGGAGGCGAGGCTCGAAAAACCCAAGACTTAGCAATTTTTTAAAATTTAGGGGTGAAATATGGTCAGCCAAAAATGAGACTTTGAAGGGCACATTGACCAAATAGGACACCAAAAAAAGGGGCACACAAAATGAGATGGGAGCAAAGTAGCCCGCCGGGAGCGAAAAAAGAGGGTCCTTGCCTACGGCGAGGCGTGTTTGCAAAATATGCACAACAGGCTCTAAGATGATACAATGTAGAATTAAATTATTTTTAAGTGCTCCAGTTTAAGTGTTGCTAGTATTCTACTTCATTATACACAAATTATTTGTACTTAATGTTTGATGTGTCAAATGAATACAATTGTATGCCTTCTACCAAGACATAATGATAAACCATGCAAGCACGTGTTTAGTCAACTCACAACAATTAGTGAAATGGATGGGGGTCAACCATTTTTTAATTTGAATTTTGGAAACTCAAGGGTCTTTGAATGCAAAATTGCTCTTGCACTTGTCGATTTGACCTAGGATACCAAAGAAGTGAAGTTTGTGCAAGAACAATTGTATAAATATAAGAGATGCAATAAATGTGGAATTTGTAGAAAAATGTGTAGAAATAGATAAATATATACAAATGTGTGAATAATAATATATAAATACTAGAGAAATGAACTCAAATTCACATACAATTAAACCATTTGTCAATATATATTTTATTAAAACATTTTCTTAAAATAGATACAAAAATAATTTCACCATTACAAAAATATAAAAAATTATTTAACCCTCTTCATTATACTTCCATACTTTACATTTTATAAACAAAATTATTGCAAAAGGCTTGGAGTTTATGTGTACATCATACAACAAGTGCCATGTAGTGGCTAGTACTTTCCTTTGTAGTATTTTAATTATAATATTTTAAATTTAATAAAAATAAATGTAAGTTTTGTTAATGTGAATAAATTTAAATATTAATTTTGTTAATTATAGTATTAAAATAATATTTTAAAATGTAAATAATTAATCATTATAATGTAAATTGTATGAATATATAAAAATATTTTTAAACTATATTTAATAATTTATATTATGTTAAATTAAAATATAGTATATAATAATAAATAAATATATTTAATTTGAATAATAAATTTAGCTTCAAAATTTTATTTTAATTTTAGTGGATGGTATAATATCTCTCTCTAAAAAATATTATAGTATATGTAAAAATATATATTATACTTAATACTTGTATTTTTTATTTAATAAAATATAAGACATATATTATACAAGTAAATGCTAGCATAAATAAGAATTGCACATAAATTACATGTAAATATTTTTATTTAATAAATATAATAAAATAAATACAATTATTATATATGTTAACAAATGTCTTGATGTTACAAGAAGTTAAAGTTAGTCAATCTCGTCTCGATGCCACTTTGGTGTTGATTTGGTATGAGGCCCAATTCTTCCACACAAACCATCTTGATGATTCTGGAGGTGCAGTGTTGGCTCTTGCCCCATGGTTAGCCAAGTCAATTGTTGCCTTTGGATTTGATCCAAACAATTGTTGTGTGTGGGCCACCACCCTTGTTCAAGGTAACCTACTTGGCTTTTGTTCCATATATGCCCCCAACTCTTCGGCTAATAGGGCGAATTTGTGGGACTGGCTTCACAAAAAATTACTTTCTACTGAGTGGGTTATTGGGGGAGACTTCAATATGGTTAAGCACACTACTAATCACAGTTGGGATAGTCTTCATAGATTGCCTCAGCTTGAGTTTGAAGTGTGGACCCTTGCTTGCAACTCTCTTGGTATTCATGATCCAATTTTGAGTAAAAGGGACTGTCATACACATCATTGGTTCACATGGAACAATTGTCAGGAAGGGTTTCTCAAGAAAATGGGTTGCTTGCATAGATTCTACATCTCTCCCAATCTGCCTATTCTTCACTCACCTGCTAGCTATCTTGTCCATCTTGACCTATGTGCCACTCTCTGACCACCTTCCCATTTTTACCACCTTATCCCTTCTTGGAGCTAATTCCCTTCCTAATGAACATCCCTAAAAACTAAATGTTTTGCATCTGCAAAATCAAGAATGCGTTGATGGTCTTCTTGCTATTTGGAAGGTTGAGCCTAAACCCCAAGAGGATAGATGGATTTGTTGGTGGGAAAGAACTATTGCTCATTGCACTCAGTTCCTTTGTGACTTTGGTAGGAGAGAGGCGACAAAACGTAGGAGAAATGAAAAATATCTTAAAGGGTAGCTTGTTCAGAGCAGGAAATGTTTGGATAATAATCCTCACAGCATTCCCTTGCAATTAGCAGTTGCTAATTCTAAAAATTGCTTTGAAAATTGGATGCTTATAAGGGTAAAGGTTCCCAACTAAGGGCATGATTACAATGGCTCAAAAAGGGGGACAAGAGCATCAAATTCTTCTTCCAATTTATGCAACATAAACATAAAAAAAAACATATTTCTGTTATTAAATCTGCTGATGGTGAGTTGCAGACCAATCATGAGAATATCATGAAAACCTTTTTTGAACATTATAAATAGTTGTTTATAGATGACTCAATTAAAGATCCTCTTATTTCCATCCCGAAAGACACTCTTGCTACTTTTATTCCTTAGAAAATTCAACAGGATTATAGTAAATTTCTTGACCACAACCTTTCTTTGGAGGAGATTGATGAAGCCATGTCTAACTTTGCCTTGGAAAATAGTCTTGGTTTAGATGGTCTATTTGGAAGGTATAGAAACTAGATCCCTTGGCGCAATTAATAATCAGGGGCTGATTAAACTTATTCCCAAAGGAAAACAAGAAGAATTGATAAACGGTTGGCACCCCATCACTCTTCTCAACACATCCTATAAGATCATTGCTAAAACACTTGCCAAAAGAATTAAACCAATCACACAAGAAATTGTTAGACCTGAGCAAACTAGTTTCCTAGGGGGCAGATTCATTCTTGATAATTTAATCCTTGTTTGGGAATCAGCTAAATGGTCCCAACAAATAACTCAAGATGCCTTGATCCTCAAACTTGACTTTGACAAAGCTTATGATCGTATACGATGCTATTTCATCCTCAAGATGCTCCAATGGTTGGGATTTGGCCCTAACTTTTGTGCTCACGTTCGTATGTTGTTTATAGATGCTAATGCTAGATTATCTATTAATGGAGCCCTTTCCCCTCAATTTCTCCTCCAAAATTGATCAATTCGTCAAGGTTGCCCACTTGCTCTATTAAATTATGTGCTCACTATGGATGCTCTCAGCTATATTTTCCAACATGCACAATCTAGCTCACTCATCCATGACATCTCTCTCCTTGGTAATTGCATGGCACTTAACTCCCATTTTGCATATGACAACATGATATTCATTCATAATTCGACAGAAGATATCACTAATTTATTAGATATCATTGATTTCTACTGTAATGTTTCAGGCTCCAAACTAGCTATGCATAAAACTAAATTTTGGATGACAAGACCCAACACCCATCCTCCATGGATACCTACGGAATGGAAAGAAATCAAGCATGAAACTATAACTTGGTACCTTGGCATTCCTTTTGGGTTAGGAGTCCCTTTGAAAGAAATGTGGAGATAGTTCCTTAACAAATTCAAATCCAAATTGTTGGCTTGGACTAATCATTTTCTCTCAATGGCTGGGTGTATCCAGGTGGCTAATAAAATCCTTCTAACTAGTCATGTCTACACTTCCTCTTGTTGGCTGCCCTCCAAAGCATGCTATAACCAACTCACCCAACTAATTTGTAATTTTATTTGTTCCAATTGGAGAAATAAAAAAGGAAGGCCTGTCACTTCTTGGTCTCATTGCATCCTCCCTAAGGAGAAAGGTGGATTGGGCATAATTAATCTGTTTACTCAAGGAGTTTGTCTTTCAACCAAATGGATAGGCAGATCTCTGGTTGGTAATGCGTCTTGGAAAGTGCTGATTAGATATCACATCCAAACAACTACCTCAAGAAAAGCTTGGAGCTCAGTCCATTGGAGTGACAAGATTCTCCTAGTATATTACTTCAAACTCCATGGATCAACATCCTTAAACTACATATGGAAAGCATGGCAGCTGGTCTCTCAAAATTTATCCTGGTTTGATCAGTCCTTCAGTCACGAGCTCAGTTTTTCAACTTCATCAATTTGGTGGAATCACCCGATTCAAGACAATAATATGCCTCTTTCCAAAATTCCCAGGATGAAAGCAAAACACCTTTTCAAAAAAGGTATTCAAGTATTCAGTGACTTATGGGATCCCTCTAATTTTTCATGGAAATCTTGGCAACAACTTAGACTCAACTATAATTTAAATCACAAAGATAAACCCATTGTGTTGGAAATACAAAACATGGTGCCCCCTAATCTCTCCATCCTCATGTCCACTAGCTATCATTCAAGTTTTTTCAAGGACTGGAGGTGGCCAAATGGAGGCTATATCAGAACTTTTTTGCTCAAGGCCCTCTATAAACAACTTATTCCTTCTTTGTCCTTGTCTTGTTGACTTATTTCTAATTGGCGGTGCAACCTTAGCAGATCAAAGTGGAACAAACTTAGCTTGCTTATCTAGAAATCCAAAGCTAATGCATGATCCCGATTTACTACTTGGAAGTTGCTACATGCTAAACTCCCAATGGGATCTCGCCTTAAATTCCTTTGTCCACCTCCCTCCTGCCTATTTTGTGGTAAGGTTGAAACATTTAAACATTGTTTTTGGTTCCGCTCTCACATCTACAAGTTGTAGAATGCACTTTTTGCTTCACTACCAACCCCGTTTCATTTTCATTAATATTGGAAAGCTGCTCTTCTTGGATACTCAGTTGCTCATAATTTGATATATAATTCAAGCCAGCTTATCATTATTAAAAACATTTGGAAGTTATGGTGCCAAGCTGCTTTGTCTCGCTCCTTCCCACCCCTTGAGATTGAACTTCAAGCTATTTATTCCAATATGCATACCCTTGTGTTGAGTATAGATTCTTACCTAGGAAAGAAGGGCTCTACCGGTGACATTCTTCATCTTCAAGTGAAGTCTCTTTTGTCCCAGATCCAAGCCAAAATCTTGCCTACTCCTCAAGGTGTAACATGCATGTACTATTGAGGTTGCCTTGAATGCAGCAGATGCAAATGTTATACAGGGTGTGGTCAAACTTTGAAGCAATGCTTGCAATTAGTAGCGTGGAACAAAATCATGGTGCTACTGTACATTTGCTAGAGATGATAAGTTCGAATGTTGTGAGGAATTTCATTGCTTCATTCTACAAGAGTGCTTGCTACTCATTATTGCAGGCACATTTGGACGAGGGTGGTTGTGTTGAAGTTTGAATGGTGTTGGACACTCCTTTTTTCTGCCAACACTTGTTGTTCTTTCATCTTCTTGCTGTTCTTTGTATCTCTACTTGAGATTGTTGTCTTTGTCTATAATTTTGTTGGTTGTTTGGTTGTTGTTATGCAACTATTCGGTGGATTTATAGCTAGTTTGATGTTGCTACATGCCTTTATTTTGTAATCTTCTAGCTGCTATTTTGCTATAGCTATGTACTCTTGCTCTATAATTTGATTTTCTTTAGCTTTTTCCAATTAAAGAAAAATATAATTTTTAGTTTCTATAATATAATATAATTAACATATATTATAATAAATATATTTAATAAATAGAATAAAATAGCTATAATTATTATATATGTTATTTTATAGTAATATAATATTAATATTGACATTTTGAATTTTTATGATATATATAATATGCTTGTATAATACAATTATTAATTAGATATAACTTTAATATAAATAATATATATTATTAATAATTATAGATAATATAATATAGTATAATTTATAAATATATATTATAAATCATCACAATAAATAATATATTACTATTAAATTTTGAATTAAATCATTAGTTAATAAATATTAAAATTTACCATTTAAATAAATATAAAATTATAAGTACAAAATGTAAAATAAAATAAACTAGAAGAACTCCATGAGAAGAAAAAAAGGACATATTTTCGGGACAGCAGAAGAATTGCATATTCTTGGGGAGTTGAATAATTTGTGCAAAAATAAGGATATATTTTCGGGACGCAGAAGAATTGCATACTATTGGGGAGTTGAATAATTTGTGTAAAAAAAAGGACATTAATGAAGTTGCGTTTATATTATATCTATCAAATCGTATAGTGGCTCCACATTATTTACATTATTTTACGGCCGTGAAAATCAGTGGATCACGTGAAGAAAGTAGTGAACAAATCCGCGGTGTCCGACGTGTATTGACTGGAAAAGGTGAGCAGGTTTTCATTCTTATAACACGCCTTATATCTGTCAAATCGTACAGTGGCTCCACATTATTTACATTATTTTACGGCCGTGAAAAGCAATGGATCACGTGAAGAAAGCAGTGAACAAATCCGTCGTACACTGGCTCCACATTATTTACATTATTTTACGGTCGTGAAAATCAGCGGATCACGTGAAGAAAGCAATGAACAAATCCGTGGTGTCCGATGTGTATTGACCGGAAAAGGTGAGTAGGTTTTCATTCTTATAACACGCCTTATATCTGTCAAATCGTATAGTAGCTCCACATTATTTACATTATTTTACGGTCGTGAAAAGCAGTGGATCACGTGAAGAAAGTAGTGAACAAATCCGCGGTGTTCGACGTGTATTGACCAGAAAAGGTGAGCAGGTTTTCATTCTTATAACACGCCTTTTCGAAAAAGTGAATCGTCAATTTTAACCCTTTTCATTATACTTCCATACTTAACAATTTATAAACAAAATTATTGCAAAAGGCTTGGTGTTTATGTATACATCATACAATTAAATACATAATAATAAAATAATTAATATAAAAGATAATAAAAAAATACACCACAAAATATTCTAAAATATGTTCTTTAGGATAAAAATCTTCTTAAAATAATATTTTATAATATTTAAAAAATCCACTTTTAAAACCAAACATTAATACACGGACAAGAAAGGTATTTGTTATTTTTCTCGTTAAAGTTATCTTTTAAAATGTCTAAATAAAAAAAGTCTTCTTTTTAGCTTAAATAATCTCCCATCTCCTCTATATCCAGAGCACTTTAAATTATGGAATTTACCCATGCTATTATGAAGGCCACGAGATGACGGGATGGATTTCAATAAACGTAACTGATATTCTGACAAATGTACAATTGATTTAATGTTTGGTGTCTGTACAAAATTTTGTAAATTATTTTTGCTAATCCTGTCCCATATGTGGATGCATTGAAACCGTCCAGGACCGGACTGAGATCAAAGAATGGACGACAACCATTACAAAAAAAACCAGTTCTATTACATTTGTACCGCGTGGTGGACGAGTTAAAAGTGCAGAGTTTGCGGGCAAAATGTTACGAAACCCTATGTGGCAGTCGGTAATGGCAAAAACGGGACGGGAAAAAAGCGAAGGGAAAAACAGTGGGTGGTGTAAAGTCGGTAGCGGCGGGGAAAGCAGGAAAAAACGGGGAAAAGCAACCAGAAACCAAAAAATGACGAAAAATGATGGGTGGCTGAGATTCCTTTCAGTATCAACCAGGGTCTCTCATTTCTTTTCAACCGTCCATGGAGAAAATGAGCTTCGAAAGCTCATTTAAAACATGCCTTCGACGTAATAAACTTAGATAGAAAATTTTGACTCTTTCAGCAATTCTTTTACAAACTTATAACACAAAAACTGAAATGATCTTTCTCGCTAGCACGCTGTTTTGGGAAGGGTACAAAATTTGAAACACCCTGGAAGTTCGCATTCAATCGAGATGATCTTTCGGTTCTTAAAACCACACTTTACGCGATATAAACTTGAACGACCTGCAAAATCTATGGCTATTCCAAAATGAACGGACAAAACAGCATTGCATTAAGGATCCGTGGATTGGAATGCTGCTAGAAAGTATACAAAACAGTTTTGTATCATTAACTCAACATCCCTGCAAAATTCACAGAAACAACCATATAAAGGCAAAGCTATTATCATTTTAATCATCATGAACATTGTCCAATGCGATATACAATCTACTTGGTTGACAAAGACATTAAATTTGGTCCATTAAGAGCTGTGTTGTTTGTGTTTTAACTTACAGAGGTCACATTTTGAGGCCCGAAACTGGTTTGGGCTGGTTACAAAATCTCTGTACTTTAACTATGTCGGTTTGAAACTGATTTTTCCTTCTTGACTAAGGTGGGAGAAAAAACTCTCAATTTAATGAAGAAAACCCATACTTTGGCATGGCTGGTGATGGAGATGGACATAGGGCTCCACTATCAAGAGTGTCGAAAGTAGCGAACATTTCTTACAGAAAACAAAGGGAAGAAAATCCAATCACGAACAAAACTCAGAAGTCTTGAAGACACCTCTTGTACAATTCCAATCACAAAAAAATGCTTGTAACATCAGGGACCCGCTATCTCCTCCCCTGCAGCTAATTGTCGAAACAGGATTATATCTTTTCCACTTGGCCTTCTCGCTACTCCGCCATGTTTACACATTTAATGGCTTATTCAAGGCATCAGCTCAGAAGCGCAACGTCCTCTAGAGCCACACAGACACCCTGAGCAAGATCAGGCGTCATTATGTGAAAATCAAACTCAATTGCTACAAACACAATGACAAGCGGTGAATCAGGACTTCCCGTAAACCCTAAGCGCAGGGCAGTCCAACAAAACCCTCAAATTATCCCCTGGAAGTCTTCTCAAAGGGGACAAAATAAATAGAGGAAGAGCAGCGGAAGCTTTGTTCTTCTTAATAGAATTTTGTAGCTCTTTCCATAGTATTTCAGTTCAGGTGTATCTTTTCATTGTTGACGAATATTAACCATTTCGAGAGCTTCGCGTTGGTTCTTAGCGTACAGAAAACCCTAGATCTGCAGACGGGATAAATTCGGGAAGAATTCGCACGTCAGATCTGAGCCATCGATCTTTGGAATCTTACGGAAGAGTACTAAACTGATTATGATTTTTCTAGTAAAATTGTACACAGTTTTTTTGAATCGATGTGAATCTTATTCAAATTTTCATTCAAGAAATTCTACACAAATTTTTCAAAAAAAAATAAAATCTGTGACTAAATTGTATCATATCATCAGGATTCAACCGTATCATATCTATTATGATTATGATATTGTATCTACTACCTTCTCAAAAAGTCAGGTCAATAAAACGTGAGAAATTTACAAGACTACTTACAGCCACATATCATTCATATGTACAACAAAGCTCATTTGCCCATCTGTTTGGGTCCACACACATTGGAATATTCAACACTCAACAATTGTATATATATCATACTACCTGTTATGTTAAGGAAGTAATGTACTCAATAGGGCATTGTTATAATAAGTCTAAGTTAATTTTAGAAAATTTAAGTTAAACTGTACGGAACTATTAAATTTTTATAAAATTATTTGTTGATGAGTTGGTCATTGAAATTGTATTTTCAAGTGAGTGAATATAGTAATAATTGAATTAACAAATATAATTATTAGATGTAAGTCAAAAATATTTTACAAGATGTACATATATTTTGAGTTTTATGGAATATATTTTAAATTCAATGGATTTTGTTAAAAAAGTGGTCTTTTACATCTATAAATATGTGTAATTATAATGAATGCTAAATAAATATGTTTCACTTTGTTAAAAAAAGTGGTCTTTTTCTACACTTTAAATCTTCTAGTTAAAGTAACATTTTGTTATTCATTTCAAAGGACTTTGTCATATTTATTAATTTCTTTGCTTATTTTAAAGGCATTTTGGAGATATGATTTAGTGAATTAAACAAATAAAGTGGAAGTTAGGTGGAAGTTAGTTTCCTTTGTAAGTGGTTTTCTATTCCAAATGGTGACTTGCCACCTACAAAAAATAAAAATAATCTTCTTTGATCAACAAGGTTATGATCATATTATTTCATTTAATTCTTTATTCTTTATTCAATCTATTTTATATATTATTTTATCTCACACTTCAATTTATTTTTCTTGAAAATCATAAATATTTAAATAAATAATACAAGATCATATATATGAAAAAGAAAAAAGTTGAAAGCTAATTCAAAATTTACAAAAAAATTATAAAGGAAAATCATAAAAAATAAATAAAAAATATTTTCATGTTTACAAATGCTAATGTTACTCATGAATTTCTATAAAGAATATATTTGAATATGATGCACATAAAAAATAATATTCAAGAAAAATAAAAAATAAAAACTTACACTAAATAAAATAGAATAATTTAAGAAAATATGAAAAATAAATGAAACAACTGAAAAATTATAATTTAATTAATTGAACCATTGATATAAAAAATAATCAAAATTTTAATTATACAATCCATCAAAATTCAAATCTTCTTTCACAAGCTTAAATAATCTCTCTATCTACTTTATAATTGCGGAGAGGCGTTCTTAAATGAAAACCTGTGTCATTTATAATTAAATGGCTCGACTAACTTTAGTAGACTGACCATCTACGTATATCAACTTAAGTTAGACAATGACCAACTTAAAGATTGAAATGAAATGTAAGATTTTAATTACCACGAGGCCACAAAGATTTTAATGAAAGATTAAGATGTAGCCAACACTTTCATAACCATTGATCTCCCAACTTAATTTCCGACTTGACTTCTTTGCAAGAGTATGCCTGTTCAAACGTTTCGTCCTTAAATTGTGCAGGTTATTTTCGTACGATTATCATTATCGCAAACTTATTAACACGACTGGTAGCAAGTAACACTTTATAACATTTACAGCACGTTCTCTATATTTTGCTGGGGATTCTTGCAGCAAGCTCCACTCATGGCTTCGTACATTATGTTGATTAGACTGTGCACCACTTTTATGTGTTGTTTCTTTTTCAACACTGAAGACGCTGAGGCTGCAATTTCCCAGGACGAATGTAAAAGTTTCCATGCTGTTACATATAATTCGTTAAAATTTCTGGATTCATTTTTCTCTCTCTAATTCTTCCTTTGTTTTTCTGGGGTGTCCAATTGACAGTCGGACCATTAAAGACAGTTGCAAGCAAACTGGGCAAAGTAGATTGGGATTTTAGTGGTGATCCATGCACTGGCTATGAAGGACTCACTTGTAATGGTTCTCATGTTACCAACATGTATGTTGTTATTCCTGCATAGGCAATGTCTCCTTTTCCTTTTAACAGAAGAAATAGAAGGGATTATAGCGTTGATATTTTGGTTGCAGAACACTTCCAAAACTCAATCTTGGGGGAGAGCTTTCACCAGAGTTAGCCAAATTGTCATACCTTCAAGGACTGTGAGTATAAAATGGGTTCAAATGGACTACTTTCTGACTTTGTTTCATTAGTTTCATTCCTTTGACTCGATAATTTAAAGGCTTATGTGATGAGTGCGAATGTGGACATAAAAGAAATGACCACCCATGAGAAATGGGTTTGTGAAGCAATGACTCCAGTACCCGGTTAATCCATAAAAATGACATTCAAATAAAATATTGCTTCTTATATCTGTTAAAATCCTTAATTTGGTTTTTAGTTGTGTGACAACAATGCTAGTTATAACCTAAATGTTATAACAGAGAATATTCGGCTTTAGTCTTCGGCCTTCATGGTTATACTTTCCCCCTGTACTTATTTACTGTGGTTTTCTTGACAGAGATCTGTCAGACAACTATCTAACTGGCTCAATACCTCGACAATTGGGATCCATGTCTTCCTTGAGAAATTTGTATGTTCTCTTTCTCAGAGCTTCTTTTTTAAAGTGTTTCATTGCTTTTCATATTCATGGAATCACCTTGCGCGAGGTGAGGGTTTTGAATTCAGAAGTATTGAGGAAAGCATATAACATTATAGCAGGGCTGTACCACGCCCTTTTAGGGATGCTTGTTTATCATGTTAGTGATTGAAATTCTTGATTGCCGCAGGTCTCTGTCACAAAATCTTTTGTCTGGTCCTATTCCTAAGGAGATGGGAAATCTGACAAGTTTGGTTGTATTGTAATTCTCTCTCTCTCCCTCTCACTCACACACAATTGAAATTCTTGACTGCCTCAGGTCTCTGTCACTAAAACTTTTGTCTGGTCCTATTCCTAAGGAGAAACCTCACAAGTCTGGTTGAATCGAAATTCTCTCTCTCATAATCGAAATTATTGACTGCCTCAGGTCTCTGTCACAAAATCTTTTGTCTGGCCCTATTCCTAAGGAGATGGGAAATCTCACAAGTTTGGTTAAATTGTAATTCTCTCTCTCTCACTCACTCATTTGAAACTTTTTTCAAATAAGCAGATGATAGTTAAGCTTACTCCAACTCCTTTGAATTGTGAATTTTTTATGATGACATTGTGTATGCTATTCAGGAGTATTCACTCCAACTATCTTTCTGGTACACTCCCGCTGGAGATTGGAGACTTGAAAACACTGGAGAAGCTGTATGTATCTATCAAATTTTGGAAGGAGCCTAGCAATTCCCACAAATAGTCTATCCGCTCATGTTTTTGTGCAGATCACTGTTGAGAGTTTGATTGTTCTCTGTCAAGTTTTGGAATTTTTGGCTTAAGGGGATGACATAAATTCATTTCAGACAATTATTGTTATCCTTTCTTACACAGGTATATATCTTCTAATCAGTTCATTGGAGAAATAGCTCCAACATTTTCCAAATTAGTGAGTCTGAAAGAATTGTAAGTAGCTATTCTCTTTGATACATATTTCTACATTACAAGGATATTATTAAATTAAAATATTATCAAACACAGAAATAGCTTAATTATATCTATATGCTTTTCATGGTTGATACAGTTTGGCATCTAGCAACAATTTTACTGGTAAAATACCAGATTTTCTTGGAAACTTGGTCTCGCTAGAAACATTGTGAGATAACCTACCTCCTCTATGAATTTCAAGCTAGTGTTAGATATTAGATCCTATTCTCCTCCTTGATGGGAAGATAAATCCAATCAATCAGCATAGTAATCTGAGTGTAATGTTTCTCTCATTTGTGCAAAATTTACTATAGTGGATGACTTGGAGTAGGCTGGGGTGAAATGGTTTTCTTACAGGATGCTTCAAGGAACTTCTATGAATGGACCAATTCCTTCAACTCTTTCACAATTAAAACAAATAAAATACTTGTAAGAACGTGTATTCTTCTCATGGTTTTGTTTAAAAAAAGAGGACTATAAGAACTGCCAGCATGGTACCTATCTCTGTTGAAATCTTATCTATTTTGAATTCATTAAATCTCTGTTTCGCACCTATGAATTTAATCTTTCACTTTCTTTTCATTGAATGTCTCTGCATATATGTTGATTAGTGATGTGATTTCAATCATATTTACACTTCAGACATTCACAGGAAGATAAGTGACATATCTCAAGGTGGTTCTTCTTTGGACTTCATATTGTCTCTGAGCAATCTGAAAGAATTGTAAGTGGAAGAACGTTCTTTGACTCCTTATTTGTTCTGGAGTATATATACAATTTAAATTTCTGATGTTTATATAAGTATCTGGCTTATCATAACTGGGCTGGTTGCAGGGTTCTAAGAAACAACAACATCACTGCAGAAATTCCAGTAGGCATTGATGTGTTAAACAAGTTGGAATATTTGTAAGTAAATCCTACATATTTGAATTGACTAGTATTAAAATTCACCACCATGTCGAAATATTTTATTAGGTCCAATGATTCTCATATTGGTTAATATGCGGAAGATGGTAAAACCTCTCCTCAAATCGCAACGGGAAGCTCCGTGAGATCTAAAACTACCCTAGACACTAAGATATAAATAAAATATATAGTTATAAAATTTTACACTATCTCTTTATGGGGTTTCACATAAAAGATTAAGAAATTACTGTCTGCCTATCTTTTTGCCTTGGGTATGAGCACAAGACTGGTAATAACTCTTGCCGTATAAGATTTAATAGATTCAATGAATGAAAGCACCTAACTTTAAACATGATAACCACACCCTTGTATTGACTAAAACAGAGAACAGCAATTGGATGCATACACAATTTGAAAAGAATAACAATTATTGGATCGTTAACAACACACAATCTTAGGATTCTGAAATTTAAGGTGCATGCAAATCTACAACCTAGATAGACAAATATCACCAATACAAAGCCTGACGCTATAATCCACTTTCAATTCAATTCATGAAATTCTAAATACAGTAAAATAGACACAAAGACAATGTATGGAATGATGTTTGAGCAGCATAAGCATAGTGTCAACTATCGTTAAGAATTTTTTGTGCTCAAAGCACTTATTTAAAACGTTACAAGATGCTCAATTTTTGGGGTTTAGAATAATCATTATTTTATCTGAAAAGTCACTATTTTAAAGCACAAATGCTTAAAGCTTCAGAAAAGTCAGGAAATAAAAAATTTCTAAAGCAAAACTAATCCAATTAAATAATAAGATAAAAACTAACTCAAGCAACCTAAAAATAGGCCTTGACCCTTCATTCAATAACATGATCACTGAAATAGCAACTACTATAAATAGCCATTGCAAAAAGTAGCAAGACCTATGGCACCGTCACTACAATCTACAATAACCAATGTTTGAAGGAATGGCTGGAGCATGCCCCAAAACCCTAGGATTTCTCCCTCAAATCTATATCACCAAATAGGACCCTAGGCGAAAATAAAAAATTGTTCAAATCCTCCTTCATTGTTTGCTGAAAGACCTGAAACCCTAGGGTTTAAACTTAAATCAAACCATACATATTAAACACTAGTGGATACATAAATTGATGGGAATTTTGCTATTCTGACTGTCCACACAACTAATTTATGCTTGAAATCAGGGATATACAAACTGCCATCATGCATAGATATAGGAGTGCTTCATACGTGACTCAAACATTGTCTTTTGCTGCTGTAGGAGGCTGAAAACTCTGCTAATGAAGGAGACCTTTCACTTTTGTTGCATATTTTCATCACATCCCTGGTAAAGGGCTCAAATGAAGTATGTTTGCTACCTAAACAGATCGAGTGCTGCCATCAAACAAATATCCCTTCAACTGCAAGCACACCCAGCCCTTAAGTTTGCCGCTTAAGAGACACTCCAGCCAGGCATGACAAAATACATGTGCCACTTAAAAATTCTGTTTATGTCTTAGCTGGGCGCATATATTGGTTATTACTACCACTTAGAAGACAACATCGCCTTCTAGGCATGCCTGGTACATATAGCTGCCACCTATCAACCCTCTAGGTATGCTTTATCACTAGTTCTGCCACTGAAGACTGGCTTTTCCTTCTAGGCACCTATTTTGTGCATGCATGCCACTTATATTTCGTACCTCTGCTCGCCAGTATGCCAATCAGGTCATACTGCCACTTGAGACAGTCAATAATCATCAAGGTGCCCTTTTTTTTAACAATGAATAGTGCACTTCTATGTTAAAAATATAATACACAATTAAGGTACTTTTTTCATTCGCTCATGCCATATAAAACAAGTCATCAACACCCAGGCACACCCTACCATCACAATTGCCACTTCAGTGTTTGTTCAGGTGCCTCATTCTGCTACTCATGCCACTTAAATGGTCTTTTAACTGTTTCCAGTGTTCAAGTCATCAACCTGTGCACTCAAAACTGTCGCCCTGCTCATAGGTGAGCCTTATACCTACTGCTGCCACCCAAGATGACTTTCGTGTGCCCATTTCTTGATTCCCAGTCATTCAAACTCTTGCATAAGTAGTCTGGCCATGTGCCTACTTGGTCTCTGTCACAGAAGGCACTTAAAAGTGAGACTAAGGTGCTCATCAAGGCTCATCTTGTCACTTAAAATCTCCTTACAACAATTAGGCATGCTTTTCTATTACATTTGACACTTTGACAATCCTTTTATCACTGATTGAGTGCTTATCTTGACTGTTTCTGGCACTTTAGGCACTTATAAACACCATTCTGTCACTTATCATTGATCTATTACTGCTGAAGCACACTTTTGAGGTGCATCTATCACTTTAACACATCACTCGACCGAGGCATGTCCTATACATACTTATGACAGTTGAAGTTAGTAATAAACATATCCCAAGCGCTTATTTCATGTTATTTCTGTCATTCAACTGTTCACAAACTACTCATTGACTGCTTAGATGCTATAGAATTCTTCTCAGAAGATGCAATAAGGAAAGAATGACAAGTTTGAGTCATTTAAATGCATGCATATCGCTTCTTCAAAATACAAGTTTCCCCTATTTTAGGCTAATAAAAGCAGATTTGCCCAAAACATCAACCCTTTGTTTTACCATATAAAGCAGGTTGGCCCCCTTTATCTTTTGCTATTGCTGTCATTTGACTTTTCCAAATCAGTCTCCATGATTCCAGTTCTTATACATGATGTGATATGCTGGTGTTTTTTAATGAACCAAACTTAATCTCATCAATTATCTATGAATTTGCCAAATTCAATGGTTGATAATTGTGAGGATTGGCCAATGAACAGGTGAAAGCTTGCTAGGCTTTCCCTCTGCACTCCGGGCTCTGCAAGACCCAAGAGGGTGATCCCTACAATGTATCTTATGATACTCTTGTGCCAATTATCATATACATTGTTATACTTATAACAGATACATTCTCATACAATTGCAAATTAGACGAAATCCTTAAAGAATTTGGCAAATTCTTTAACAAATAATCACTTAAAGCAGAGAATGGGCAACCTCACATAAAACTTTAAACAATTTTGGGTGAATGAATGATATTCTTTATGAATTTGTTCTTTGAACAGTAGGGCTGACTCAATGACTTCAAAATTAACCAAAGTAATAGAACAATGCCTTATCCAAGGGCGATGAACTCAAATTTGAAACAGACTGTAATATAACAGTAACCAAACTTAGCATTCCAGACTATTGTAATACTGCATTACAATGAAACAACTCAAATATTCCAAAACATAGACTATTTATCAGATCCTTATATCTAATCGCACGTACCCATGATTTTATCAGAGCAATTTAATTAATTCTTTGAATTAATGCAAAGACAAAATCATACATTCATTCGAAACACAAATGAAGACCAATCAAAAGATCCCTGATCATTTCATTGATAATTCATGCGACAAATACATAAGAAGAGTATTCGCTTCAGAATCTGCATCTTCTCATTCAAATGCTAGTACTGTTATAAAACATTATGCGTATTACAAAACTCAAATTCAAACCTAAGACTCAACTCTAATTCCATTTCATTGTGCTTGCATTACAAAATTCTTTACATGAGATCAAAAACTCTATCAACCAAAGACCCGTACAATTTGCCTTGAATACCCTTTTATAAGCATAAGGGAGCAAACAAGCTTCGGGCCAAATTGTACATTTGTCACATTTACATTTGACATTCATTTCATTTACACTTCAAAACATTCCCAAAAGCAGTTATATTTGCAACTCAAAGAGGGGGAATGTTCACATGAGACAAAATCCCTTTGTAACTTTGCTAAAGAAGATAACTCCCGCCTTTCAAAAGGCATACTTGTCATTGCAACAACACCAACCGCGAACTAGACATCTTTTCCACGTGCATACCAAGGTTGCAAAACTTTAAAACATAAAAGCATCAAAAAGGAAGAGAATAAACCACATCCACATTAACCACACCTTGTCATCCACTTCATAACCGAGAGGAAATAATATTTTAACCATACTTCATCCAATGCTTAATCTATAAACTTTCCAAGCCATGTATTATATTCCTCCTCGGTGGGCCATCGTATATCCAACAATTTTTGCAGCTTAGTGTTGTGCTGATTATATCTAGCATCAATTAATACCCTGGCCTCTTTGACAAATGCATCCATGTTGACCTCAATTCTTATCATATCATCAACGACAGTATTTAACATAGTATAATCTGTGAGGCTGATTGCTTCCTTAAAGTGTGGGAGAAGACCTTCCAACTCATCCTTCCAAGGGCTAAAATCCTTCATTCCCCCTTCATCATTCAGTAGTTTAGGTATGCCATGCCTTTCCATATCTCCGAACATCTTCAACTTGTTATGTAGTTGCATACCCAATTTGCCATGAAATGCTGAAATCTCACTCAATAAGTCAACTACCTTTATTATATCAGGGATGTGCGTCGGTGCCTCAGGATCCTCTTTCATGTTTGGTATCATTTCTTTCAAAGCACCCACCCTAGCACTCCACTTACTCCAATCATTTTGGAAGGCAGTTTGTACCTGAATATACCTTTGGTGAGCTTCATGAATATTTTTATAAACATTCCAAATGTTATTAGACCTATGCACCAACCTAGAAACCCTGCGCTTTAGAATATTATAAAAAATGCCTATGGCTACTTTTGTAGTTTCCTCCTTAGCCTTCTTTACATTCTCTTTTTCCATGCGCAGTTCCTCCTTTAAACTTTGGATCCTTAACGACAAAGTCTCCCTGTCTTGTGAATATAGACTAGAGGAGGAGGAAGTTGGAGAGGGAAAAGTCTTTTGTGTTGAGCTAGCAGTAGTAGAAACCATTCTATTATACTCATCCAACAACCTATTATACTTGTCCAACAATTTTTCATATCTATCCTGTGAGATTTGAGATGTATCTACACTCAACATTGCAGCATGCATTGTCAACTGTGCAACTTGTGTTGGAGAGATCTCAGTAGCTCACTTCACCACCATAGCACCAATTACTTCCTCAACTGATTTAACAACCTCAGGTTTCCTAGTATTTGGTGCCACAAACCATATTGCAAGGGTATGCAATTTTGGGCTAAACCCCGAACCAAACACTTTATTGTCAAAATGCTCTTTAGAAATAGAAGCATTAGGATTCTTCCTTATTGCATCTAATGCAATAACTAATGTGAGATCCCACCCCGACAACAACAGAACATCACTTCCTTTTGACCAAACTCCTTGCCTCTTGGAGTGTAATGGCAACAATCTCCTTCATTGTTTTATCTCCTTCATCTTTCTCAGCCTCCTCATGCAATGAGGGGTCAACATTTGCCTTTGCATCTTCAATCCTTTTCCTGATGTCCTGGATTTTGAGTTGGATGACAAAGTCTTTAAACTACTTAGTTGGACAAATGTGTCATCACTCATGAAATCTCTACAAGCCTTTATTCTGTCATCATCATCCTTGTCCTCATCATACTTCCACTTAATTATTTTGTTGGCAGGAAAAACAATATTGAGAGCATCCTCCTTCTCTGGGGAGGGGAATATTTGATCAACCTCTTGTTCCATAGGAACATGTTCAGCAGATTCTTCTTGTGCATGGTCTCCACCACCTTCCTTTGTTTCAGGATAAGTCACCAATGGGGCGACTGCCAGTTCATCACCTATCTCCATTGCTTGTATCTGTGTGCCTTGAGTTGTAGAGTGAGCCGGTTGGCTCCTTACCTATGCATCATGGTGCTCCTTGGAAACCTTGGCTTTTATTTCAGCCTCTTTTACCTCTCAAAAAAGCTTTTATCTTTGAAGTTTCCCAATAGTAACCTAGCTTGAGCATACTTGTTCGTTATGTCAACATAAGGACTCACATAGAAAGGGTTTTCTTTTAGTATCTTCTCCTCAATGGCACAAATTTTCCTCCACTCATTCTTCCTTTCAGCAACCTCCTCATCTGAGGACAAATTTCTAATCCCATCTTCTTTGTATAAGAAGTGATGGTGAAAACCAAACCTTCCTCTTGCTTTCCTTTCCCTATCAATCACTCCTTCAAGATCAAAATACCTTACTTGATCCTATTTCATCCTATAATTGTTAAGGAGAGTACCAAACTTCTCAATACCCTCTTTTGATGTGACTACAAAACATGAAAATGCACATTTGGGATTGATTAGGGATGCTTTCCAAGCACTTCTGAAGTGCTCTTTATCCATGGCATCTAACTACCACATTATCTCCATGAAAGCGAGTCTGTTTGATACATATACTGGTAGCCGATGGGGTGGCACTAAAGCTCCATAAACCCTGATTGTAGTGTAACCAGTATGCAAATACCAACCCCCCCAGTTAAACTTTTGTGTTGTGTTTTCTTGAAATTCTAAGGGCCTCAAAATTTCCTTTACACCCTATAAAGCTTGTACATGGGCTTCAAACCCAATTGCTCCAGCATACCGAACTTGAAACCATTACATAAAGTAGCATAATTCAAATCTGGACAGTGCATATCCCAAATGTGGGTCCACATTTGCATGAGTAATTCATTATCCTGGCTATCCCTTTCTCTTAGCCTCATAAAATTTCTCCATACCTTCCTACCTCTCCATAGCAACATATGCATTAACAGTGAGTAATGTCTGCAAGATAGAGGAGGTCTTGCATCCTTCAAATTCACCAAATCATTATGAAGCTCATCTGCTATATAGGAAGCATAATCAAACATTTTGTTTTGATATTTATTTTGTATGTCAATGGCCATAACCATCAGAGGGATACTCATCTTTATATCATATTTCCTGGCCAAAACCTGGCACAACCCATAATCTGTGTTCTTGAAATAGTCTTCGAACTCATCACAATCGAAAGGTTCAATATCCTTAGGCCCAAAAGGTACACCTTTCTTCTTTAGATCAAGCCTTATGTGCCTTGGTAGCACATTCTTCCTATACCCATATTTATTCTGCTCATACTCTTGATATAGGGCACCAAAATTGATTGAATGAGTGGTAGAGGGATTCAAATTGAAAACCTCAACAATCTGACTTCTTGTAATATCTAGCATGGGGGCTCCATCCGAAAATCTCTTAACTACCTTGTCACTTGGGTCATAACATCTAGCCAACTCAAGAATCAAATCAACCTCCACGAAAACATTTGGAAGAATTAGTTTGCCTATGTCACATGTCCAAAGATGACATGTTGGATGACTGGAAAATATCTTGCTAAATGCATAAAGGAAGAGTTCCCAACCACTCTAAGGCACAACAATATCACCTATCCCAGATGCCAAATCCTGAAAATGGCTTGTCAGAACACCTTCACCAGTTGCCCTTTTCCTAACTAGTTTCACTTCTAAGGCCGAACCCTTAGATGTGTTGGCGTTTCAAATCGCACCTCTGGAATGTGTTTTGGAAACTGACAACTATGTGTAGTAAACTGCTCTTCAAATTAGAAGGGGAAGCTCCCTCTTTTGCTGAGTTGCATAAAGAAAGTAAACTAAACTAATTTTTACCTATCTTTTTGATTTAGTTGCGAGAACACAAGGTTATAGAAATCTAGATGTTGCAGCTGAGGTTTTCCCTTAAATGAAACTTAACAACAACTTAACTTACGCTAAAGACGTTTCTATCCTCTCAAGTAAACGTAGAGCAAGAGAGTTTAGAAATGGACGAGATTGATTTTCTGACAAAGATACTTAAATAAACTATTCTCAACATACATCTACTGAATTTCAATGTAAGCTGAAAAAGGAGATCATATACGTATTACACAATAACGGAAATATGAGACTTTATATCAAGGACAGCAAAGCAAGCTTCAAGATTTTATTTTCCCACACTTCGAGCAGAAAGGTTACGATTCCAAGACAAGTTGTAGCAAAATACTTGCAATATGCGATCAAACCAGATTACAATTGACACAAAACACATGCACTAAACAAGGATTTGTAGCTAAGGAGGCATGCAAACTTGCTCTTTACACAAAGTGAACTGACACTAATCGATAACAAACATGAAGGCATAGGTTCAGCAATTCTGTTATCACAAACATGGTTAAACTAAAATGAGCAAACACTGCTCTTATTTATACACAAGTAGAGGAGTAGGGAACCCTAAAATCTCCTTGCTTTTACAACAACTACTTGCCAGCATGCAATTTTTTTTTCTAAACCTAGAAAAGATAAAACATCTAAAACCTAGAAAGAATCTAAAATAGGAAAGTACCAACTCATGCCAACTCATTACGATCGTTTTCTTTCTATCCTCAAAGAATGGATAAGAATCATGACAAGAATAGAAAGAAAGCTAGGAAGAAGCTTCTAGAAGAAAGCTGATTTAGAACTCGATCACATCCGCTAAAAATCGGACAACTTCATCCTTAGTGGGAGTGCCAATACTATTAATAATAAAATGCCGCTTTTCCAAGATATCTTCACCGTCCGCAATAGATCTCAAGAAATCTTCACTTTCATTGGCCGCTTTCTCGAACTTTGCTGACATCATGAAATCATCTTCATTCTTCCAACACTGCCATCGTTGCCATGCATGATACTCTGAAACTCTGCTTGGACTACGTCAAGCCCAATGTATGAACCATCTTCAAGGCAATACTGACAAGGAATTGCTGCAACAAATTCTCTGATGAACCTAAGAGTATCAATAACTCTTTGCTTATACACCGCAAACTCCTCAGATATTCTAACATATGTATTAACCTTGAAAAGGTGACCTTCTTTCCACTCCAGGATTTGTCTTTTGTGTTCTCTTGCCATTGTAGAGCCATAAGCCATATCTAAATCTGCAATTATGATTTCATGCATAGGCTTGAACTCGGCTATCAACTGCTCAAAATCTTGGATACCTTGACGTAAGTCATGAGCCTTGTATCTTAGCCGAAAGACTTGTGCTAGAATCTCTTTTCTTCTGATAATGAGCTCTTCAATCCATTCCTAAGTTTGTTTTCCACAAATAACCAACTGCCCCAACTGCTGCTGATCAGCTGGTGTCTCTAAAACTTGTGGCAACAACTGTGTTGTTTGTGAGGTGCCATGAATGAGATTTGATATACACAACTGAAATTGACGATTTTCAGCCTTGAGGGCTGCCTTGTCTTCTCCATCCTTTTGCACTCTTTCTTGAATATTCTCAGTTACCATCTTAAACAAACTCATGTCAGCATGTCGAGTACTTTTACCAAGATTTGCTTTGACCATTATAAAATCATCAACATCCACCTCATCCCTGATTTTATCTTCAAGAGGCGTAGCTGTCTCCATGACCATTTCACCATCAAGATTCCTCTCAAAGTGCATTTGTTTCTTGGCCTTCTTCTTGGGTGCTTCTTGATATACGTTGAGGTCATCAACATTTACCTGATAGGAAAGCCTTCTTCTTGCTCTTCCCAAGGAGCTCTCAAGCCAAAATGTGGTATCTCTACTAACATCCATGGGAGGAATAATTGCAACATCGGCCTCTATCTCCTCGTCTTCCAAATCAATGTGAATTGGAGAAGACCTTAGAGATGGAAAAGGGTCTTGTATCAAAGGCACGTCTTGTGTTTCCTCTTGAGGTATGGGATCATGTGGAGAAACTTCTGTTTCTATCATTGGCTGCTCCTGGATGACAATACCTGTGTAATCCAGCCTCTTCTTTGCACTCTTTGTTGACCTGTTGCCCTTTGCAACCTCTTGAGATTGAACTTTTCCTTTCATTTTCGGCTGAGCTCTTGAAGAAGAGGGAAGAGATGAATGTTTCCTTGGCGGCTTTGCTACTGGAATGGACTCCTTCCTTTTGAGGACCAAGAAAGTCTTGCTGTACTCTACCACTTGTCGTGTCCTTTCTTCTACTGTAATGCACTCTCTATTAGCCTAGTTAACTTGTGGAAGAGGTTGCTGTTCAATCTGATTTCTAGTATACGCTGGGAGAATTACATCTCCGTCATCATCTGATAACCCTTCAATGTCTTCGGATAAACAATCTTTCATTTGATGAAGGGTGAGTCTACTATTGCTTTGCCTTCGCACCTCGTACTCGTCTTTGTAGTTAGCCCAAAAGTCTTCAAGTGTGGGCACATGAGCTTAGTTTTGACCAAGTCGAGCTGCATAGACACCATGGGGATCATAAGATCGTCTCTCGCTAAAAGGCTTGAGACCAAGTTTATCTAACTCATTACCCATTATTTTAGCATCTGCAGATGATCTGCACCTGTAAATACCTAAAGCAAAAGGGAAACTGAATGCTGGTTTCTTTTTGTTGTGCGGGTGAGTGTGAACATTTGATACTTGCCTGAGAAATTCCATACACACAACTTCATCCGACGGATACCTTGGTAGCATAAGAGGAGCACCTGAATAGCCGTAAACCCTAAGGTAAGTGAAAGTGGCAAACTGAATAAACCAATCCGCCCATTCTGACATTGCTGCCCCGACAATAGATGAAATGCGGACATCTAGCTCATTGTCCAGGTCACGCACTATATATATTAGGAATGCTTCATTCACTCTTTTATAATGATGTGATGCCGCAATGAACTCCAATTGAGTGTAGTAATTGTAGACATGTTGTACATTTAAAAAACCCTCCGTGTTTAACCCTTTGAATTTACCCTGAAAGGCAACCAAGTAGACTAGGTAGGAGATCATGTGGAATGCATGTCTATTGAAATATTCAATTATTTGATGATGAAGGCAATCACTGATTAATGTAGGCTAGTCATAGAACTCTATCTTCTTCATGATATGAGGTATCACGTAGAACATCCAAGGCTGAAACTTCGTTGCATCTGCTTGACCAGTAATCCGGTTGAGTAAGGTGATTATTATGGCAATTCATCCTTGAACTCTCCTCTCCGGATGTTCTTTGGCAATGTACTGTGATTTTCTTTCAGCCACCTGTGTGCAATCTTCTTGCTATACTTTTTTTGGTGCTCTTCCCATATCCTTTCACATTCTTCTATGTTGATGGTAACACTCCCAGGCCATGGTGGAATTGAGAAGCAAGGCCATGGTGGAATTGAGAAGCATTTCTTGATCATGTTCGGCTTTAAGCTGCATATGATTCTTCCATTTGCTGATTGGATTTCCCTTGTGGCAAGATTATAATGCTTGATTCAAGCGATTATGAATTCCAAGCTTTGTACTGAGAAAGGTATGGATGCTGCTGCGAGAAGACCTGAATGGCCAAGATGCCTGATGGTGGCGTTGCCTGCATCTTCCAAAGGACGTAGATTGAATATTGGTTTGATATGGTGTAAGTCAGTCTCGGCCGTTTCTATGAAATCATGGTACAATGCTGATTTGGTCTTAAACTCTGTAGGGATGTACTCCATTCTCCAAAACTCGAAGATTGACTGTGAACACGCCTAGGTTTTGACAAGTTTTGGCAAACTTTCTAATTTTAGTTTGCTGATTTTTCTTCGTCAAACGGATGAATTTTTGGAAATTTTTTTGAGATATGGGTTTTGATTAGAATTTCGTTACAAGCCAACCCAGATTGTTCGTTTTTGAAAATTTTGAGTGAAGACTGAAAAAACAGCAAACCCTAATTTTCTCCGAAAAAAACAAAAAAAGCTGGCATCTGGGTATTGTTCATGAGCATATTCTGGATGAACCTAGTTGATTAGATGTTGAAAACCCTAGCTTCTGACTGAAAAAACAACCACTTTAAGTTTCTCTGAAAAAGCTATGATATGGGTTTTGTCCAAAAGAAGGTTTGAAATAGACCTAGAAGATTAGAAATTTAAAACTTTGAAGTTTTCCCTGACATGCAAAATAAAAAACAGCTGCTGCAACCTTGAGAAAATCCTTCAAAAATTTGTCCAGAAGATAGAACAAATATGAACCAGCTTGCTGAAAATTGAAAACAATAGCTTCCTTCTTCACAAATTTGATGTTTTGGATGAAGAAATATGAAAAAGCAAGCCTTCTTTGAGTGCTGATCTGAAAATTGATGAAAAACTAGCAAGTTTATGTTCTTGGATCTTGAAAATAAGGTTTGAAGTTGTTGCTCTATTTCTCCTTGAAGCCACCTGCAAGAAAATATGAAAAATAAAACACAGAGATGCCTTTAAATAAGTTTAGCTTTGAGAAGCAGCCTTCAAAACCCTAATTCTTGAAACCCTAAATTTAGTTCATGCATTGAACTTAGGCGTTTTTTCCTTCTTTCACAATTTTTGAAATTTTCAAGAATTTTACCAAGGCATGAGAAGTTGGGCACCCTTCTTGAGGTGAGGCGCCCAGTCTCTCCAAACTTAACCAATTTTTCACCATTTTCAACTTCTCTTCAATTTTCCACCCTAGTTTGATCCTGTCTCCCGGCTCCCAGATTGATCTGACAGACGAATTGAACGTTTCATCACGGAGCCTGATCGAATCCGACGACATTGTTTTGGAGATGTCTTTTGACAAAAACTTCGTTTGTCCCTTCAAATTGTCGGGTGCCTATCTCCACCAGGGGCACCCATTTTCTCCAGTGTTAGCCATTTTAATGATCTTCAAACTTTGCTCGTCTTCTGATCTCCAGATGAATTCATGATTTTGGGCGTTGCATTGATTAGATTGATTGGTTGACAGATTCACTGGATAGCTAAGAAGATTCTGGAAGGGGTCTTCTGGATACTTCATCTCCGGAAACTGACATTTGATGGCTCTAAACCCTAGGCGCCCTTCTCCTTCAGGGGCGCCCATCTCCTCTAGAGAGTTTTTATTCTGAGTTTTTCACTGTTGCTTCTGACGTTTGTCGTTTTACTCACTTTTTCTCCTTCGATATTTGCTGACAGCTTGCTCTGACGGATGTGCTAATGATTGCGTTGGAAAACTTGATCCAGTCTGATGAAGTTATGTTGGAGGCATCTTTTGCAAATTCTCTCATTTGACACCTCAAAAACTTGGGCCCCCTTCTCCTTCAGGGGTGCCTAGATTCACCAGACAACCATTTTAATGTTTTTCACCTTCAGAGTTCTTAACACCCCTCTCTGTGACCTCTGTTTGATTTGGATTTGCCGACGGTTGGGTGATCTGACGAGCTGACGATGACATCCGTTGCGAAGCTAGGAGGAAACTGAAGAGATTGATCACATCTGCAAACCCTAACTGCTAGATTTGGTCCTCCAAAAAGTTGGGCGCCCCTGGCCACCTTCAGGGGCGCCCATGGCTGGCAGACTTAGCCATTTTTATGTAATTGTCAAACTTTTCCTCGTTTGACGTGCCTTCCTTGTCGTTGACTGTCGAGACATAAAAATTTTCTAAGGCGTGAAGGTTTGGGCGCCCAAACTGAGCAGGGGCGCTTGGATTCACTAGCCTTAGACAAATTTTTGCATTTTTGCATTTTTCAATCTTCCTTTCTCCGTTCTTCGTTTTTCATGCACGTTCCTCATTGACAACTTCTGTTTGTTGCTTGAACATTTGATTCTGACACCTGACAATTGATAGACCTCCATTGATGACCTTGGATCTCCGAAAAAGCTTCTAAAAAAATAAAATAGACCCAGTAGGGTAAAACTGATCTTTTTGTGATTCTAACTGCACCAGCCTGATGAAGAAGTATTTTAAGCCAATCAAAATCAGTCTCAGCCCTAAAAGCCAAACTTTCTATTTTTAGAAAATTTTACAAGTATCCAGTTCTTAAGAAACCCAGAAAAAGTTTCTATTTTTAGAAAACTGCTAAAAATATAAATTTTCCTAAAATTTAGGGATGAAAAACTGAAATCTGGGTATTGTAGATTTGATCGTTTTGAGCCGACCCAGATTGTCAGATTTTGAAAATTTCAAGTTTTTGACCCCCATGCAAGACATGCAAACCCCAATTTTGACATTTCTGACAGATTTAACAGTATTTTGACTCATTTCTTCAAAATGCCTAAGTGTAGCGAAAATTTTAATTTAGGGTACAACAAGATGCTTCTTCCATAAATCTGATATAGTCTCTTTTTACTGACCTCTTCTTCCCAGATGCTTTAGACACTTTTGGTTTTACTACATCATCCTTAGGTTTTGTTTTTATAACCCTCTTCTGTTTGGGGTTCACCTCCAGTTTCGAAGAATCATTTTGCAAGGTTTTAAGAAGCTAGGGTTTTAAAATAACCAAGAACTAAAGGCTTTATTCTCAAACTCACAAGGTCCACACTTAAATTCAACAATTATTTACTCCACTCCTCAAACCCTATGTGAAACTATAAAAATTCTTTTGTTGAGCAAAGAGAATAACAACCCTAAGCTGCAAACCCTACAATTTATCCCCAATTTTCAAATTACCCAATGCTAGAAACTAAACATAGGAGCGCATGAAATTAACTTACCCGAGACAATTAGCACCTCGTTCCTCAAATTTTCTTCACTTGAAGCTCGTCTTCTCTTTTTTGCTCCTAAATTCTTGTGGAAATGGCTGAAAAACAATCAATTTACTCTTTTAATGGTCTTAGAAGCGAGTAGATTTTCCATTATTGGTGAAAGATAGTTCGTACGAGCGAACATGAACGTTTCTAACACTTAGCCGTTTAGGTTTGAATTTCAGCCGTTGATGTATCTGATTTAGAACTTAATTGATGGTTCTCCTTTATCCTCGTCCATCACTTTTTTCTTTCCACTGTCTTGCTTTAAAGCAGCGATGATACCCTGAGGGACTACCATGTGGCTGCTCCACGTTCCTCAATATTCCTTTTGTATGACCATCGTGCATCACTGTAATCACCATCACTTGACAAAATGAAAGAGCGATGTGAAGAGTAACTCCGATGGAAGGAATATTCACAGGAATATTCTCCCATTGCTCATTGCTCGTCACTGTAATGCTTCAAGGTTCCAACCATATTCTAGCGATGTAAAGACCTCAAGCGATGCAAAGGGATGTAGAAGCTTGCCATCGCTCATCGCTCATTGCTGAAGTTCATTTGAAATGAAAAAGCTTTCAGCAATACGCGATGTGGGTGATGACACAAGATTTTGACAGGTGGCACAAACACAACCCTCAGTTGTTTATTTCCCATCGCTCATCGCTGGAAAGAGTTGAGCGTTAAAAGGTCTTCAACAATACAAAGAATCGGCGTGATGCAAAAGAACTACAAAGGCATTGCGTGTCGTGGAAAAGATTAATTGAGCAAAAAGACTTGAGTGATGCGAAGGAGGGAAGCGATGCAAGGGAAACATAGGCCATCACGCATCTCGGAAATGAAATGAGAGGCGAAATGTTTGTAGCAATACATGATGCATTGGAAATGAGTTCATTGCTCATCACGGAAATGGAACCGATGGGTGACAAGGTTTCAGTGATAGGCGATGCAAAGATTTAATCGGCGGTACTTAGCACATGCTTCAAAGTTGTTCATAAAGAAGGGGCCTCCTAGGTATAATGAAGGATGGGGCTTAAAATAGACTTAAGACCAGATCCAACCTAGGGTATAAAGATAAAATATTTCAAAACTCCAATTTTATAAAACATCAACTCCCAGACCAAAGTGAAAGGAAAATTATTACATGACGGAGCAAACAGGAATCTTAGGCATAAGGGGCCGGTAACCACATGGGGACAAAGGCTTAATGTGTAACTTAGACAACCAGGAACCTAAGCCAACAAGTCAATGGAATATTAGACTAAAAGAACAAGGATTAAGACAAAAGGAAAATATGCTAAGTAAAACCCACCTACATAGCATAAAACCCTAAACCCTTGACAATAATTCAATATTCAGAACAACCGAAGGCCAACTTAGAAATTTTTTATAAGGTTCCACCATGATCAACAAACAAGAACAAGAACAACAACCTAGAGGACATATAACCTTGCTTATAATGAAGCAAACAACAAAGTAGATCATGGCTGAGAATATTGACATTAGGCCTGTATAGGCAACACTTTGATAAACAAACACAATGAAACATGTAAAAGAGACCTGGACCCTGAACATTTGTAGGGTGTAATAACTAGCACAACAATATTTTTGGTTGCTGGAAAGTAATTTCTGGATATTTCCTATTTTATTAAAGACTTAGTACTTACTACTTCCAATGATCTTATAATTGTTCAAATAACTTTTGGGTGACAACTGTGCAGAAAGATTTCCTATTCTCCTTTGCTAATCTATGTGGTATCATTAGGCATAATATATAAATAAATAACAATAGACAAGAACTATGCAAGACACAAATGGAATAGAATATTAGAGTGATATATTATTTAATATTAATGCATCAAATATGTGCATAAATTGTTGCAGGTCTAAGCATATCAAATAGAGCAACAACAATAGAAGTGATGCAAACTAGCAGACTGCAGTTAAGAATGTACTACACACTACCGACAAATAATTTGTTTAACATATCTCAACCAAGGATGTTTTTTTCTTTTTTAAGTAACTCAGCAATGTGAAATTCAAGACTGAACAATCCACAAGTGATATGGTATAGAAAGCCTCTTTAGGTTATAATCAAAACCAATTTCATTGTCTGCATTGAAAACTTACTGGGGCCATTTCCTTCTTTGTTTTCAACAGTGAAATATAAAAGATGTACTAGAGATAACTTTTGTTTGTTTTTCATAACAATTAAATCTAGAAAAAAAATTCAGTCAAAAAAAGCTTCTGAAATAAGTCATTTAAAGTATGTCAATTTTTTTTCTTTGTTTTTTATTTTTGAAAGCATATCTACTTTCTATAGTCTTCTAAAATCATATTTTCTTTAAAGGTTATGACTCTATCAAGCATCATTCTCGACAACTATTACAACTTCTTTCCTCCCATCTCTAAAAAATATGAACCTCCTAGTTTAGAATTATCTGTTTTGCTATACTTAATAACTGATCTACTATAATTTGGAAATGCTATTGGATTTTGGTAGACTACTTGCTATCCTAAATCAACTTATGTACTATAACCCAAGTGTTATTGGATTTTGGTAGACCCTTCCACTTCACCAAGTACATTTCATATTTACTGGATGCTGTGGAAAAAATTGTTTCTTAAAAATTGGATCTAACCTTGCAGGCTGGCAGGCTTTGATACCACTATAGTGTCCTCATTTGGACAACCTTAGGAAATAGATTAATTTTCAAACTAAGTTACCGAATTGTCCAACTTTGCAGGGCATTTCTGGAGACGAAATGTTTTTGGTATGGATTCGGGTACGAAACCCCGTGGAATCATCCAAGAATCGGTTTTCGCCTTGTGGAATTGTTTCCATATTTGACATAACGTATCCGGGCGATTCAGAGGCTAACGTGGCGATTCCAGGGCATTTCTAAACCGTTTCCAGTCGTTTTTTATTTTTTTCTCTTGAAAAACACGAAAGGGCAGGCTGAAAACAACGACTAAAGGCAAGGAAAATGTGTGTGATTTCATTGTGTTTTCTTTCAGCGTTTGAAGAGGCAGAAAAACCCCATAGGATAAGAACACACGACGCCGCGACCAGAACAACACGTGACGCTGCTGTTGATGTTATTGAGCAGCTTCGGTCTGCACTTCCCAAGAAGAAAAGAATAAATTAAATGTATAGCCTCTAGGCTATTTAATTTATATCATACATTATACTTGCTAAGGGGACACCCTTATAGCTCGCCTATCCTTGTCTCACCTTGAGCCGACTCCAAGATATATTAATTGTTTATCATTTATTATGTTTTTCAAGAAAGGCCGACCTAAATGAAGAGGTGCCTTGTGTTGTATAAATACAAGGTCAGTTTGTCATTGTTAATATATTCGATTTAATAAAGCAAGTTCGCATTTTACCATTTGAAGAGCAGAAGTTCGCATATACTTGAAGAGCAGAATTCGCATTTGTAGCAGTAGTCCGATTTCAAGGAAGAATAGATTCATCTGTATCTTGTGCATTAAGGAGAAGTGCGAATTCATAGTGACTCTCTATTGGCCATTGTTGGGCCTGTATTGTAAGCAGAATTCTGTCATTTGTTATACAATATATAAGAGACTAATTTGTTGGGTTTTTTCTCCCTCAAGAGGAGGGTTTTCCCAGGGTATCTTTGTGTGTTCATTGTCTTATGTGTTGCAATTCTTTAAGTACTTATATTTCTCAATTTGATCTAAGTAACTCTAACATGGTATCAGAGCGGGTGTGAAAAAGATCGTGATTAGATTCAGATCTGTTAGTTTGCAACTCTCATTACCCTTTTTTTTCAGTCTACCTTCTAATTTTCTCAAGATGGTGAACGGTCTGAAAATCGAGGATAGACTCGAAGGGATCTCGAACTTCACATCATGGAGGTTCAGGATCATGCTAACATTGGAGGAGAATGATTTGGCTGAGTTTGTGAAAACAAAAGTTCCCAAACCTGAGGAGGAAGAAGAGAAGCTGCAATGGAGGAAGAAAGACACTAGGGCAAAGAAAGCATTGGTTGATTCCGTCAAGGATCATATTGTATCGATTGTCTTCAAGTTGGATACAGCAAGAGAGATGTTTGCAACCTTGGAAGAGATGTACGAAATCAACAACACTAGTCGAGCCCTTGCACTAAAGCAACAACTTCATCATGTGAAAATGACGAAAGGAGAATCTGTTATTTCATACTTCATGAGGATTTCAGAGATAAAAGATCAGCTCTCTACTATTGGCCACATGATTGATGATAAATACCTGACTATGCTTGCTCTCAATGGTCTTCTGCTTTCATGGGAGGTGTTCATTCAAGGAATCAGGGCAAGATCCGAACTTCCCAAGTTTGATCGATTGAGGATTGACTGCATTCAAGAGGAGTCAAGACTAACAGCAAGGGGAATTGGTCAAAGTTCAAAGAATGAAGATTTACAAGTTCTTGCCTCTCATTCATCAAACAAAGGAAAAGGCTTTAAGAAAGGATTCTTCAAGAGGAATCGAGGAGATGGAAATGATGATGCTCCTGCCTTCAAAAGGAAACGAGACATGTCCAAGATTCAATGTTTTCGTTGTGATAAGTATGGTCACTTTGCGAGGGTTTGTCCTCAACGACCTGTTGGTGTGTGTTTTGAGTACGCCACCAAACACAGAATAAAAATGCCCAAAGGACACTCTTATCCTCTCTTGAAAAGTGCTTGCAAAAATCTAGTAGACAATACAATAACTCCAAGGTTTCTTTGGTCAGGTCTTGACATGTGGATAAGGCCAGTGGGCGTTGTGATTGCTGGTAATCACAAAGGGACTTACATGAAATTCTCTTTGCAGGTTGGAAACTTAGACGGTTTTATCCTTGAAGGCTCTTTCAGTGGGTATCTTCAGATTTTCCAAAAAAATAAAAAGGATAAGGGTTTAGAGATTTAACTATGCCTAAGAATTTAAGAGATAGCAGCGACTAGATAAAATGGGTAACCACACTTCGTTTCGCCACCTTCAGACAACTACGCGAAGCAGGTGCAATCTTCAACGGAAGTGATAAGAATTTTCATATTTGAATCGGTAATTGAAACAAACAGAAGTTAAGCATCCACGATTTAATGGCTCAGACTAACTTTACACGTCAAATGCAAATCATCCACTCGACAAAAGTATGAGCAAAATTTTATCCGCCACTGCGATCAAATCTATCATTCATCTAACCAATGCATAAATGAAATGCTATTCTAGTTCTAATCTAAGTGTTGAAGGAGAAATATTAAACCTTGCATACTACTTGAAAATAAAAGTTGTTCTTAGCAAATCATGCACAAGAGCTTTTATAAACGGAAATAGTTTCGTCGCAACAATCTTTTATTACTCACTTCACAAAATACAAATGAGGGTCAATGAGTTTATATAGAGTTTCATAAATGGAATAAATGGCTCAGATTGAAAATGAGCCGACGGTCAAGATTTAGCAAACGAAACCCTAATTAGGGTTTCCCAAAATGACTTCAGTTAACTGGCAGTGAACAGCAATGAGTTGGCAATAGGAGCTATTTTCAAGGGACTACATCTTGATCCTCTCGAGCTGCCGTGTATTCGCCGAATCTGGACACGATCAAGGCAACCTCGTCCATGGTAACCTGTAGAAGCATGCCGATTCTGAATTCAAGCCCATCCATGCCCTCGGCGCATCTGGCGAAGGTCTCCTCAAAGGACTCTCTGATGCTCAAGAAGTTCACCAATTTGGCCCAGTCCTGCCTCAAGATGGGCCCAGTGATGTCGAAGATATTTTCCTGGACACTTTTCTTCAAAACTTCCAACTGCAGGTCATTCTCTCGCAGCGCCTCTTTATCCAGGACATCGGCAATTATGTTGAGGATTCTGGCCTGAACTTCCTTGACCTATTCCTCCAATCTGACACCATCAACCTTAACCCTCTCCAGGACTTCACCTCGTGCCGTCAAGGCCCAATACCAAGTTTGGAAGTCATAGGCTGCTCCCGCTGCGATGACGCCTCCCTCTATCAATTCCTGCTTAGGAACTGTTGACGTGCTTTTTATGACAACGCCAGCACAGAATAAAGTTGCCCAACGGTCACTCTATTCTCTCTTGATCAAAGTGTCCCACATGCTAAGATTGCTTGAAAGTTCATGTGTTCGACTCCAAGGTTCCTTTTATCGCGAATAGACTCAGTTGGTTGATGTGTTTTGCTGGTTATTTCAAGGGGACTTACGTAGTTGTTCGAACTCTGTGAAGCAATTAGGACATGAATGATTTGGCAATATTGTTCTGGTATCTAGACTGACTCGGAAAATGCAGAATTTAAAGGGGATAGGGATAGGGATTCTACAAATCTACTTCTAAAGGGTGGAGGACGAGGATCGACTTAAACAATCTTCAAACCAAACTTTGCTTTGTCTCCTTTCGAACAACTCCGACAAAGTTGGTGCAATCTTCAAAGGATGAGAAAAGTGTTCAAACTATGACGCAACATGTTCATACCGTCAATACGACGCATACAAACATATGAACCATAATCGAAGTTAAGTGCTGATACTCCAGTTGACCACGCAAGGCGAACTTACCATCAGTAAGCCCGCTAGTGGTATGGATGAAAGAAGATATGCTTAAATCACAACGCCACACTCCACAATTAACAACTACTTGCATGAAATAGAAATCTACTTTACTCTATCTACCTTGAATTGGAAAGACGAAATGGCCTTGCTAGCTACTCATAACAAAGAAGAAATCACCAAGCAATGAAACTCTTTATATTATGAAAAGTGTTCACAACAACCTTTTACAAAACTTTCAAAGGAAAGTTTTCTTCCCTCCTCAATCTAAAGCTAACTTCTAAGCTAAATGCCTTCTACTCTCTAGCTCTGATCCAACTCCAATTCTAATCTCTATCTCTAATTCTAATTAATTACAAATGAGGGGGGATGCCCCTTTTATAATAAGTCCAATTCAGTGGACGGTTCAGATCAAATTACAATGAAGGGCTCAGATCGAGCCACCTATGCCCTGATTAGGGTTTCTGCCCTAAAAACCGCCACAGAGAGGAGTGGGCAATGAATGCACAGAATATTCTCCACTCCCCTGCAGGAATCATAATGAGCAATTAATGCCCACTACCATCATCAAGAAGATCCTCATCAAGCAGCGCGTTCCCACTGGTCTTCTCCCGGATAGCAAACTCGATCAACCGGGCCAATACTGCTTCAACCTCCTGTGTAGAGATCGGTGGAATATGGTTGAGCTGGAACTCCAAGACTGCTACCGTCTGTCCGTATCTGATGTAAGATTTTCTCCATGTCACCAAGGCGTCCTGGGTATGCTGAATTATACTAGAGAACGTGGAGACATTCTCAAAGTCATCCAGGACAAGTGACCTCGCAGCTGAGAAGAATGGAGGCAGTCTACTTTTCAAGCCATCAGCAGTTATCTCCTCTGGGACCAACTTTCTAGCAAATATGGCTTCTAATGTATTGAGGACTCCCCCCAAGATGTTGCCCATTGCTTTCCTCACTTAGCTGAATCTGCCCTTGCTGCGTCGTGAAATCCACGGCCTGTGACCACCGAGGAGTACCAACTGGTGAAATCATACCTATCACCTCTCTGAATTACACCTCCATCCACCAAGGTTTCTAGAGGTATATGCATCAAAGCCCCCAAACGAAGTACCATCTTCATTTGATAGATGCGAGTATCACCCCAGGCCTGATCTACTATATCCATCCGTGCCAAAATACTTGAGGCCTGTCGATAAGCATCGGCAAGGTCCTCCATGAATTTCCCTGTCTCAGTATGAACACGGCTGACCCACTTGTCCGCCTCCGTTTCCATTTTCTTCAAATCCTCTAAGGCAACAACTGACTCCTTCGGAAGCTCTGATGGACGTTCCACTGCTGGGTTTGCTGGTTCACCTGGATGTGCTAGATTTTGTACGTATCCTATCAAGGTTTTGTGCTCCTTCAATTTCTTATACTTCCCCTCCGTGCGGAGCAACTGATCCTTCAATGCCTGATAGGAGTTATCGAACTCCTTGATAACTTGGGCTCCCGTAGGACGACCCAACTCTACTGTGGTGATCACGTAATTTTCAGGCCTCTCCTCGGTTCGATCACAATCTTCCCTCGGGATAGCCACCTGAAGCGTGCGAGAGCCTGACTCATCGGTCGAGATCTTTGAAAACTTTCGGGCCCTTTTCTTTTCTGGTGGCGCACTGATCCTCCTGAGGAACTCCTCCATCTCAATGGCTGGATCCGTATCATCCTCGGGTTCTCTCCTCATTCTGTCGGAAAGCCAATCAGGCACTGTCTGCTGTGGATTACAAATGACAAGGGGTTGTTCTTCTGTTGCCTCCATCTCGTGCACTTCCTCTCTTCTTGCACTGGTTTGCTCAGGCTCATCCTCCTCTATAAGCTGGGTATCTCCCGACCCTTGGGTCCCTTGTTCTGTGTTTTCTTCTTCTTCCAAAGCCATGTCCAACATCTGCTGAAAATGGGTGTCGGCCATTGTTTCCTCTTCCTCCTCCTGTTGGCCGCCCCTGGATAGACTGACACTAGCTGATTCCCGGGCGTTGGGCTGATCTACCTCCTCAAGTCCCCGCTCTTCCTCTAATCCTGCCCTCTGATCGGCAAATAATGAAACCACTCTCAAACTCGAAGACTGAGTTTGTGAGTGCACGGGGGATGCTTGTTCTATCCTTAACGGTATCGGTTGGGTTGGCACTTCCACTTGTGCCCTCGATGTCTGAGCAATTTGTTTCCCTCTTTTTACCGATAACGGCCTTGGGTCACCCATCAAGCTATAAGTAAGGGCGATCGACTTGCTCTTGAGTCTGCATACATGTCTGTCGACCCAAGTCCTGGTAAAAGTCATCACCGGGATAGAAAGAGTGTCCAAGTCCATGATCTCTGGCTCGGACCAATCAGGTGGTGGGACAGGAGTATCCCTAACTGACCCATAGTCGGGTTGCATGACGTTGACATCCTCCTCCACCTGGTCGGGAACTGGAATAATCTCACATTCTCTAATCAACTTGAGAGGAAGTCTGGAAAACATCCTTTTTCTTATCTCAGCCTCATCCACTGCATTTGCCCAAAAGTCCTCCAGATGAGCTCTGTGCCGGTATTCAACGTTCTGTACCATCCGGATGTTCCTGTAAGGATCGAAATCCTGCCTGCCTGTGTGATATGACAAATGATAAGATTGCAGCTCGTCCTCTGCCTCTCGGGCTGCCTGCAAAGAGGGACACACCTCAATGGAATTTCCCATGGTGATAGGGAAATCAAGCCCACCCTTCTTTTTCCTTTTCTGAATCTTATCGTAGGCAATCAATTGCCTAGATATCTCAAGCATTACTATGTGATCAGTGGGGTATTGTGGTAACCGATACGGATACGAAGTGAACCCCTGCAGCCTAATATATGTGAATTTCGGGAATTGGATGAGCCAATACCCATATTCCTCAATCAATGTCTGTGCTTCTTTAGATATTCTCTGCTGCGTCCTTTGCTGAAGTGTCCTCGCAATGTGCATTGTGAATGCATCATTTGCCCGTTTATAGTTGGCAATGTTAGCTAAATGTAGCTGTGTGCAGGCTTCATGGATTTTGAATTGACCAGGGGCACAGCCGATTGGCTCTTTGTACGAAATCCCTCTGTACTTAGTCATTCTGGCCAACATGTAAATTACATATGAGCTCATGTAGAAAGTCTTCGTCACCTTCAAGCTCCTAAATTGCTCATCGATGTGGTTGCTAATCATCCTAGCCCAATCGACACACTCTTTTCAAAATTCTCACTTAGAAAATTCTCAAACACTTAGAATATCCTTTCAAGGTGAGGGCGCATTTCATAGGTTCCACTTTCATTTCGTTGCCTTAGGAAATTTTCTCCAGCAACCTTGGGCGCATATGGGGTCTTGAGCTTTCATTTTCTTGACTTAGAAATTTCTCCAAGTCCTAGCCACTTTATCTTGCCTTGGGCGCATATGGGTGTGTCTGGTTTTATTTTCACCACTTAGAATTTCTTCAAGCCATGTATCTTCTTGAGGGCGCATTTTGACCTCTCTACTTTCATTTTATGCCTTAGGAAAATTTCGGCCTCCATTATCCTTCTCAAGGTGAGGGCGCATTTTGACCTCTCTACTTTCATTTTATGCCTTAGAAGAATTTGAAGGCACTTCCAAGGTGGGCGCATTTACATGGGTCCACTTTCATTTTCATGCCTTAGACGTTTTGAGAGAGTCATCAAGGTGGGCGCATTTCCTTGGGTCTACTTTCATTTTTTTTTTGCCTTAGAAAATTTTGATGCTCCCCCTATTCCTCTTTGGGCGCATTTTGAGGTATGAGCTTTTGTTTTTGCCATGGGCGCATTTCAAGTGCCATGCTTTGATTTCCAATGCCTTAGGCATTTTTTCAAGCTCCCTCACCTCTCCTTGGGCGCATTTTGAGGTATGGGCTTTTGTTTCATGCCTTAGAAACTTTCAAGGCTTCCCTCAAGGTGGGCGCATTTCCTTAGCTCAACTTTGAATTCTGCCTTAGACAATTTTCAAGTTATCAATCTGTGAGGTGGGCGCATTTTGAAGGGGATACTTTCATTTTCCCACACTTAGAATATTTTCTATGCCTCTGCCTGCCTTTGTTTACGCATTCTATTTTTAGCAAGTTGTGCTATTTTTAGCAAGTCCCTTGATTTTCAACCTCTAAGGCTCCGTTTTGCCCGAAAATTTCATCATATGATCTTCTTCACCTTGTGAACTTGTTTTGCCAGTCCTCTGCCCTGACCTGCTATTTATAGCAAGTTGTGACTTTCTGACTTCAGTAGCTCCGTTTTGCCTGAAAGTTGCAACGCTTGATCTTGATAGCTTGAGTGTTACTCTGATGCCAACCTCGGGTGCAGACCTGCTATTTATAGCCGTGCCCTGACTTACTAAAAATAGTAAGTTCTCCGATTTCGCTCAAATTTTGCCAGCAGGTACCTTGAAGTGTGCTGACATGGGTGGGGTACTTCGTTTCGGCTATTTTTGGATTTTACCCCCTATAAAAGTGGAAACCCTAATTTGACTTGCATGTATCCCGAACGGTCTCCGTTTGACTTCGTTCCTTCTGCATGTCGTTCTGCTTGCTGAACTGGAGTGTTGGGCGGCTGCCAGAGTGTACCTGCTAAAAATAGAAACTGCCTGAAAAGTGACTCATCCACTGCCGGATGGTTTTGCATGTCATATTGCCCGTGGGATCTCAAAAAACCCAGAAAAACCCAGAAAACTGGTCTGCATGCATGCACTGGCTAAAAATAGTAAGTCCTTAAACTTTGATCTTCTCCGCTTGCATGTCACCTTGTTGCGAAGCTCTCGAAAAACCCGTAAAGAAAAACCCGTCATGCGTTGAAAAACACTGCATGCGAACCCTAAAAATAGCCTCGAAGGCTGAATTCTGAAAGTGGTTGTCTCGGTTTGCATGTTACATCACTGTGAAGGTTTTGGAAAACCCAAAAGGATTCTCCAGACATGCATTTGAAAAGCTCATGTGGAAACCCTGAAAATGGCTCTTGAACCCTGAACTGCCAAAAATAGCAAGTCGTCTGATCTGGCTCAAAATTTACGTGTAGACAGCTTGATGTTACCCGGATGCAGTGGAACTGACAGAATTCCAAAATCTCAATAAAATAGTCCCAAATTGAATACTTACTAAAAATAGTAAGTTGCCGGAATACAGTGAAAATTTAGGGGGACTCTGCTGGAAGTCTTCTGACTGCTGCACTAAGCTTAGATTTCAATTTTATGACTCGGTTTGACCTTAAATAAGCCTGAAGGATGAAAACCCTAATTACACAGACTTAACCAATATTTTAACCTGGGTCAAACGACAGGACATCCCCGGAAGGACCAGAGACCAGAGAGAGAGCGAACCAAAGCCAAAAGACCAGAATGGAGCAAAATTTAGGGGGTCCCCATCTTGATGGGGTGATGTGTGAAAAAGGTCACAACATCTGGCGACTCCACGGGAAAGTGTTGAAAAACACTTTGAAAATTAACCTTGGCCAATCCCTCTAACCATCATACGGAAAGGATACTTACTCAAAAAGGGAGAAGAATCCGATATTGGATCAAAACACCTTCATCTGAGATCTCCTGACTTATGCGTTTATCTTATCTCTAAACCATCGTGACTCCCGAGATCGATTACGCAGGTTATACAAGTATCTTAACTTCAAAAGCATCCCGGACATTGCCTCGCTGCCAGTCAGGCGTCTATAGCCCCGACGAGGTTGTCGCTACAATTCTCACGAATATTGCTCCACTGCCAGCCAGGCGTCCATAGCCCCGGTGGAGTTACTCGTATATTCCCAAACCAATATTCAAAGTACGATATTTCTTTCATTTTCTTTCTTTTGATATTTCTTTTTTAGCATATTTTCTCCTTTTCTCTTGATTATCCGTCAATTCCATAATTGGTTGGCAAGCAATGAAGCTACCAATGGGTTTGAGAATTGCAGTGGCGCTGAAGCAAGATTTAAAATTTTCACTTGCCGTAATCCCTCCCGAGGAATCAAAATGACTCAAAGCAGCTTGTTTGAACCAATAGGACATGATGATCTCAGGCTCATGTGTTAAGACACAATAACTGATTAAACTCCCGAGTCGAGCTTATATGAGACCGGATGATGACAAGAGGAAAACAACCTTGGCATTCTATCGTTTGCATAAATTCATAAAAATCCCAGGGAAGTAAACCAAACTGTGAAGAGACAAGATATCATCACCTCCATCGCAACGGAAAACCCTAAACTCAAGTCCATTCTGAACCCAAACCAAAACCACTTGAGCGGACAACTCAAGGGAAGAAACACCAAAACCAAAAACCCAAAGGGCAACAAACCAAAACCAAAACCCAAAAAGGGAAAGCGGGAACAAAACAACCTAATCTACTATGTACAAAGTAGGATCCAGGAGGGACCCTACGCTTGGAAATAATGCTTGAGGAACTGCCCATTGACTGGCAATGGGATATCCTCTCCTGTTAGCGTTTTCAATCTGAATGCATTATCTCCCAGGATCTCAGAAACCTGATACGGGCCCAACCACAATTTGTCGAACTTGTCGTGATCACCTCTTCTTTCGTGGGCCTTATCCCAACATAAAACTAAATCTGAAATCCTGAAGGCCTTGACCTTGGCCTGCTTGTCGAACCATCTTTTCACGACTCCTTGGTGCTTAGCCAGATTTTCCAATGCCTCATCTCTTTTCTCCTCCAAGTGCATCAACTGAGACAACCTGACTTGAATTCGGTCTTCGCCTTCCAGATACTCCTGAATAAACTGAAGAGTAGGGATCCTTAATTGAACTGGGAAGACGGGGTCTTGCCCATACACCAAATGGTAAGGAGATGTTCCCAAAGAATTCTTCGTTCTAGTCCGGTCTGCCCACAAGGCAAACCTCAGTTGTGTGTGCCAATCCTTGGGGTTCTTATCCAACAGTTTCTTGATAGCATTCAGCAAATTCTTATTTGTGGACTCTGCAAGTCCATTTCCTTGGGGGTAGTAGTTGGATGAGAACTTCAGTGCAATCCCATACTCAAACGCCCAATTTGAAAACTTCAATGATGAAAAGGCGGGGCCGTTGTCGCACACCAAAGCGTGGGGGCATCCAAACCTTGTAACAATATTTTCTTCGAGGAACTTAATGACTACATCTGTGGTGGAAAGCTTGAGAGCTTGAGCCTCTGTCCATTTGGTGCAGTAGTCTGTGGCTGTCAGTATGTACCTGTGCTGTGCCGAGGACGGTGGGTTAATCATTCCAATAAAGTCCAACGCCCACTTGGCAAATGGCCTGACTTCAATCACTGGTTGCAAGGGCATAGCCGGATTCTTTTCTCTGTACGCAGCTATCTGACAAATGTGACAAGCCTTCACATGCTCGTAAGCATCTTTAAAAAGTGTGGGCCAATAATACCCAGCCCTTGAAATCTGATGAGCTGTGGCCAAACCACCTCCGTGACCTGTCCCGAATTTCTCGTGGAAATGTTCCATAAGCTGCTTAGCTTCTCTTTTTCCTACACATCTCAAATAGATACCTTCGTGATTTCTTCTATAAAGTACTGATCCCTGCAGCATGAATCTCTGGCTCTTCATTCTTAAAGCCCTTCGTTGCACTGGATTCAAATGTGAAGGACACCTGTGGTTTAACAAATAGTGAACAGTGTCATCGTACCATTCCCCTGGGGACACCTCTTCCAGTATATATGTTTGTTGTACCAGCCCAGGTCCTGCCATTGCAATCGTTTGTGCCAATGCTTGTCCTCGGACCAACTTCATCGGCTGTATCTCTATGTCATATTCTTGCAAGCTGGCGACCCACTTGCCTCTTCTCTCTCCTAGTTCATTTTGCATCAGTAATGTCTTTACTGTGGCATCTGGAACTATTGCATGTACTTTGCTCCTTAGGATGTAGTGCCTGAACTTCTTAGCTGCTTTTACTAGAGCATAAGCTTGCTTTTCTACATTGGCGTACCTTAATTCTGCTTCCTTCAATGGAGTACTCATGAAAGCAATTGGGTGTTCATCCTTTTCTTCTGCTCTCTGGGTCAAGACCGCTGCGCAAGTGTGTTCTGAAGCAAAGGAGTACAAGTAGAATGGTTTTGAATAATCCGGACTAACTAGCACCGGAGCATCTACTATTGCTTGTTTGATTTCCTCGAACGCCTTCTTTGTGAGAGGGGTCCATTCTATCTTTGCATCCTTTTTCAGCATTTCATTTAGTGGTCTGACAATCTCGGCGAATCCAGTTATGAATTTTCTCACAAAATTAATCTTGCCAAAGAAAGACCTCAACTCTTTCTGACTCCCTGGCATGCCGATCTTTGAAATTGCCTCAATGCGGTCTGGGTCGATTGATATGCCCTGTTCTGAGAGGACATGTCCTAACAATTTTCCTTCGGTGACTCCGAATACGCACTTCTTTGAATTGAGAGAAATACCAAATCTTCTGCATCTCCGGAAGATCTTTCTCAAGTCTTCAACATGATCCTCCCTCTTTTTGGAGAACACTATCAAGTCATCCATGTATATAATAATGCATTTTCCAACTAAGTCTCTGAAAGCGATGTCCATAGCTCGTTGAAATGTGGCTCCGGCGTTGATTAGGCCAAAAGGCATTCTTCTGTAAGTGAATGTTCCCCACTTAGTGGTGAAAGCTGTTTTCAGTCTATCTGCTTCTTCAACCATCACCTGGTTGTAACCTGAATAACCGTCCAAAAAGGACATCATCTGGGAACCATTTACAATCTGCAAAACCTCATCCAACGAGGGCAAGGGATAGTTATCCTTCTCGGATGCTCTGTTTAGGTTGCGGAAGTCAACACATAACCTTATCTCTCCGTTCTTCTTCCTGACGGGCACTAGATTGGCGACCCACGTTGAGTGCCTTATTGGGAAGATTATTCTGGCCGAAAGGAGCTTCCTTACCTCCTGATATATCAACGGTTCCAATAGCGGGTTCACCGGCCTTTGTCTTTGCCTGAATGGTTTATTTCCCGGCTTCAACGGGATCGTGTGCGTGATCAAGGTAGTGTCGTATGTCTTTAAGTCTTCGTAGCCCCAGGCTACCACGTCAGAGAACTCTCTCAATGCTTGCACTATTCCTTCTCTTTCTTTTGGGGTACACACTTTTCCCACAAATACATTTTTTACTTGCTCACTAGTTCCCAAGTTGATTGTCTCACATTCATTACCTTGGGTGCTTTGATTCCGACTTAGTTTATCAGGGTCAAAGAGCCTCTCTAACTCCACCATGCCTCTAGGAATGACATTTGTCTTCAAATTTAAGATACCTTCGGTGTCAAATTCCGCTTCTTCGGTTTCTTCTTTGTCTATAATCTGTGCTTCAAACACCCCTGAGTTTGTCAAGAATTCCAAAATCTGCTTATCATCATCAAACACCTGGAAATTCTTTATATTATCTGGAACTGAAGGTGTGGAGATCAATTCAACTGTGAACTTCTTTAGACCCTCCAACTCTAATGGCTCTAGTGAACTGGTTGCCTGCGCAAGGGAATTAGCCACTGGATTTTTAGATCTATATACTTGCTTGATATTGAATGCATCGAAGCTTTCGATCAAGTCCCAGACTCTGTTCCGGTACCGTCCCAATCTCTTGTCGTGGCAAGCATACTGTTTTCTTACTTGGCGGACCACTATGTTGGAATCTCCAATGGCATGTACAATTTTGGCACCTTTCTCTATAGCGAGGATCAACCCATGAATCAAAGATTCATACTCAGTAACGTTATTGGTGCAAGGGAACTGGAGCCTACAAGCACCTAGATATGCCTCTCCCTTGGGGCTGATGAGTTCAAACCCTGCTCCATTCCCTTTGTTAGACTTTGATCCATCAAATCTCAGAGTCCAAACTTGATCTTCTATATGAACGCTATGGGTATTGGGACCATTTTTCTCCATTGCGGGCTCAATCTTCTCACTTTCTACCCATTCCTTTGTCAGGGAGCTTTTCTTCTCATTTATTTCTTCTAGTTCTTCCACCAAAGAGACTTGTGGAACTCTCTTTGAAACTTCTTCAATGGCCGTTCTGCACATGGCGCATGTGAATTCTGGGTGGAATGCCTCATGGATCCTACACCAATTGGGCATTAACATACTGCTGATGGAAACATTCTTCCCTGATTCCATCTTTTGCTTGACATTCTTTAGCACAAAGTTTCTAAAATTTTCAAACATCCCCTCACCATTGCTTGAGTCATCTTCAATCAATATTTCAGTAGAGGGAGACGTACCTTCCAAGTGTTCTTCTTGATTTACAGTTTGCAACATGAGGACTTCCTGTTTGACGAGCTTGTACGATCCCAAATCAGTCTCTGCAAACAATACCTCATTGTTATCACCATATTCAGTAATCATCAACCGGAGCCGCGGTGTGCTTTCCACCCTTATTTGGTTAGGGATTCCCCTCCAAGGCAGCCACATGTGAGAAAAGTCGGTGGCGATATACCCGTTCAACTTTCGGCACCAGTCTCTGCTAAGCAGCATGCCGTACCCATCTGGTATATCTACAACGGAAATATCAATACGGCCTTGGATTCTAGGATCCGCGGCTAGCTGCATGTGAATGTCGTTTAGTTCCCCAACAATAGGAACTTCAGTTTTATCCAATTGCGTCACCTTCTTGTTGGTGTGGAGCGGGATTAGGCCCAATCTTTCGCATACCTTCAAAGGCATGACGTTGCTTGAAGCTCCGGAATCAATCAAACAATTGTGTAACATTTTTCCGAATATTCTGACTGAAACCAAGAATGGGGCGGGTTCATCCTTCCCTTGATAAAACACTACTGGTTTTCTTCTTTCATCTTTATGGTCCGACTGGACTTGCTTGCCTTGAGTCATATTTCTTGCATTCTGTTTCTGCTTCACGGCATCATCAGCTTGAGAGCTTTTCTCAATCTCGGCCTTTCCGGGAGTGCCTGTAGAATTTAATACCATACCTTCAAAGTTTTGATACTGTTGTGGTTCCTCCCAAGAATCGTAGGAGGTTTGTGGCACACTTTGCACCACATTTGTGTTCTGTGCAGGACGGGGCTGCGTGACAACCTGGGGGTGTCTTGGCACGTTAGGTGCCTCTTGCGAAGTGCTTCTTGTGGCGGGGATTTCAATCAATGTCCCTAAGAGAGTCTCTCTTACTTCTTGGACCTTCATCAACTCATAGAGTGGTAAACTGACCTTTATCTTCTTAAATTCTTCCAGTACAAAGGAGCTTAGCTTTCTTATATCTTCTCTAGGAGAATTCTCCTTTTGTCCTCGGATCAACTGGTAAACTGGCTGTTGAGGCATCTGTGGTCCATTTGATCTTGCTTGTGTGGGACCCTGCTGTCTATATTCCGGAGAGTCCTTGGGTGCAATTGGCACGTTGCTCACATTGGGGTGCGGTGGTGTGGTAAAGTTGTTTGGTGGCGTTGACGAAGTCAATGGTTCCCTTTGAGGATAACCTCTTTGATACACTTTAGGGGGCCCACCATCAGTAGTCTGGAGAGCTTGCACTTCCCTGATTCCTTCTACCAAGACACTGTTGTTAAGAGGCGGGAAACTATAGCCGTCTCTGCTTAGGGGCTCATCTGGTGATGCGTACGTGACATGAGCCTCTGAAGGCGTTTGAGCCTCTGGCGTCCCTACGGGACCATTTGCCGAAGCTGGTGGAAACCTCTGATTAACCGACGGAGGTGTATAACTTTGGAATTCAGGTGGAAACCTGAAGTCTTCCAAGATCAGGGCTTGATCATACCAGGGTGTTGGAACTATTTCATACCCCGTGATTGGAGGATTCTCCACTGGTTCTGTATTTTTCACTTCTCCTCTGAAGATGTCAGCAGCGACTTGGAACTCGTGGCATTGCAACTCAGAGTGCTGACTAGTGTTGTGCAATCTACACCATCCTGACAAGGCGGCCTCCGCCAGGTATACTCTGTCTGCCGGACGGTTCTCAGGAGGCGGTGGGTTATCCAGCGGTGTAGGAACACCTCCATTGTTGGGTCCCGTATTCCAGGATCTCTTCTGGAATCCTTGATTGTTATTTCTATACCCATGATTGTTCTCCTGATTGTATCCTTGATGAGCATCATGGTGATGATTCGGAGGATTATTCTGATATCCTCGGTTAGCACCTTGGTGTGCTTGATTGCTCTTTTGCATGGCTTGAATCTGATTATTTTGATTTCTGAGGTATGTCACCTCAGTTGACAGCTTCTTTACTTGTTCCACCAGACCTTTTATTTCATCTCTTTCCTCTTGAGTCTATGTCGATGGTACTGTGTTTTGCAGATAGACCGGCTGTGCGACTGACGCTTGAGATGAAGGCACTCCAGGGTGGAGAACCAACTGATTTGATGGCGCGGTTGCCTGGTAAGATGGTTGTGGAACTGGATTTAATGCTGGAATTTGCTGATTCCAGGTTTGTATCTGACCGCTCGTAGAACTTAAGCCAGTGTATAGTGAGGGACCAGTTGTATTTTGTCCCATGTTCTGGCTCACTTCAACTGCCTTAGCATAAGCTAAGTTCATATCGGCGGGAGCGGGGTGAGCTTCTCTCACAAACATTGCAGTTAAGGGGTCCAATGCGGCGTAGTAGCTTTCTCTAGCATCCGTGATAGTGTAAGGAGTTCGTAATCTTGTGAGAGCCTTCTGGAATCTATTGTTAAACACATGAATGGGCTCTTTTTCCTGCCTCCTTACTTCTACAAACTGTCTGAACAATTCTGCGGGAGTGATGGGAATACCAAACTTTCCGATGAAGGCCGTCTTCATCTGTTCCCATGTTCTGATTGAACCGACTGGCAAATGTATGAACCAATAATGGGCCTCTTCTCCCAAAGAATAGGGGAACAACCTGCAAGCTACATCTGCGTATGCAATCTGCCTATTGCGTAGGTGGTCTTCAAACATTTTGATGTGATCCTCAGCAGTGCGGTTTACGTCGTGGACGTGGAACTTGGAGCAAAAACTCTCTGGATTCTTTGGCATGTCGTGATAGTCGGCAAACTCCAGCGGAGATGGGTTGGTAACCAACCAGGTAGCACCATTTGCAACTGGCTGAGCCATTGCTTGCCTTCGCCGATATACAGCTGTTGGAGTCGTTGGTTGTTGCTGCTGAATTGCTATTGGTGTGGTATCTCGGGCGGGTCCTTGCTGGGCAAACCTTGAAATGCTAGGCGGAGTTCTGAATAAGCTCGAGACCTCTTCACCGCTTATTGCTTCTTCACTTGATTGAGCTTCTTCGTTTGATAAAATTTCTTCACTTGAGGGAACTTCCCCGTCTGATCGGGTACCTTTCTTCTTCCTTGTTCTAGTAGGTAGCTCTAGCTCTACAAGTTCCTTGGTTGAGCTGGGTGCAGACCTCAAAATTCTCTTCAACTTATCCGGCGAGAAAGAACTGATGCGATCCAGGATGAAGCTGCTTCTTTCACTGGCGAGGCACGGGAGCAAGTGGCTGTCTTTGATTCAATAAATCTCTCTCAATAGCAACTTGGATCTCGATAGCTTTTTCTTCTTCTTCTCGCAACACCAAGCTCATCCACATGTACTCAGCTGCACTTCTCTTTGTTCTCCACGCGAGGTTGGTCAATCCTGAAAGAATATCTTCTTGGTTGTCGTTGAATCCCAAATTTGGCTGTAGCCGCGGAGATATCCCTCTATGAGGTAGCACCATCTTGGTACATTACACTTTTATAATTTCTTTGCTTCACTATAAAAGTAGGTGCCCTCCTTCTAGTGCCAATTCTGTTGCGTTAGGAGGAGGGGAAAAATAGTCTCCAAGATCGTCTCCATAGATAATCAAATTTGATAGGATCCGGAGTTCACTACTCAATTGTTCGCGTACGCCCTCCTTCTAGCGCCAATTCTGTTGACGTGCTTTTTATGACAGCGCCAGCACAGAATAAAGTTGCCCAACGGTCACTCTATTCTCTCTTGATCAAAGTATCCCACATGCTAAGATTGCTTGAAAGTTCATGTGTTCAACTCCAAGGTTCCTTTTATCGCGAATAGACTCAGTTGGTTGATGTGTTTTGCTGGTTATTTCAAGGGGACTTACGTAGTTGTTCAACTCTGTGAAGCAATTAGGACATGAATGATTTGGCAATATTGTTCTGGTATCTAGACTGACTCGGAAAATGCAGAATTTAAAGGGGATAGGGATAGGGATTCTACAAATCTACTTCTAAAGGGTGGAGGACGAGGATCGACTTAAACAATCTTCAAACCAAACTTTGCTTTGTCTCCTTTCGAACAACTCCGACAAAGTTGGTGCAATCTTCAAAGGATGAGAAAAGTGTTCAAACTATGACGCAACACGTTCATACCGTCAATACGACGCATACAAACATATGAACCATAATCGAAGTTAAGTGCTGATACTCCAGTTGACCACGCAAGGCGAACTTACCATCAGTAAGCCCGCTAGTGGTATGGATGAAGAAGATATGCTTAAATCACAACGCCACACTCCACAATTAACAACTACTTGCATGAAATAGAAATCTACTTTACTCTATCTACCTTGAATTGGAAAGACGAAATGGCCTTGCTAGCTACTCATAACAAGGAAGAAATCACCAAGCAATGAAACTCTTTATATTATGAAAAGTGTTCACAACAACCTTTTACAAAACTTTCAAAGGAAAGTTTTCTTCCCTCCTCAATCTAAAGCTAACTTCTAAGCTAAATGCCTTCTACTCTCTAGATCTGATCCAACTCTTATTCTAATCTCTATCTCTAATTCTAATTAATTACAAATGAGGGGGGATGCCCCTTTTATAATAAGTCCAATTCAGTGGACGGTTCAGATCAAATTACAATGAAGGGCTCAGATCGAGCCACCTATGCCCTGATCAGGGTTTCTGCCCTAAAAACCGCCACAGAGAGGAGTGGGCAATGAATGCACAAAATATTCTCCACTCCCCTGCAGGAATCATAATGAGCAATTAATGCCCACTACCATCATCAAGAAGATCCTCATCAAGCAGCGCGTTCCCACTGGCCTTCTCCCGGATAGCAAACTCAATCAACCGGGCCAATACTGCTTCAACCTCCTGTGTAGAGATCGGTGGAATATGGTTGAGCTGGAACTCCAAGACTGCTACCGTCTGTCCGTATCTGATGTAAGATTTTCTCCATGTCACCAAGGCGTCCTGGGTATGCTGAATTATACTAGAGAACGTGGAGACATTCTCAAAGTCATCCAGGACAAGTGACCTCGCAGCTGAGAAGAATGGAGGCAGTCTACTTTTCAAGCCATCAGCAGTTATCTCCTCTGGGACCAACTTTCTAGCAAATATGGCTTCTAATGTATTGAGGACTCCCCCCAAGATGTTGCCCATTGCTTTCCTCACTTTAGCTGAATCTGCCCTTGCTGCGTCGTGAAATCCACGGCCTGTGACCACCGAGGAGTACCAACTGGTGAAATCATATCTATCACCTCTCTGAATTACACCTCCATCCACCAAGGTTTCTAGAGGTATATGCATCAAAGCCCCCAAACGAAGTACCATCTTCGTTTGATAGATGCGAGTATCACCCCAGGCCTGATCTACTATATCCATCCATGCCAAAATACTTGAGGCCTGTCGATAAGCATCGGCAAGGTCCTCCATGAATTTCCCTGTCTCAGTATGAACACGGCTAACCCACTTGTCCGCCTTCGTTTCCATTTTCTTCAAATCCTCTAAGGCAACAACTGACTCATTCGGGAGCTCCGATGGACGTCCTACTGCTGGGTCTGCTGGTTCACCTGGACGTGCTAGATTCTGCATATATCCTATCAAGGTTTTGTGCTCCTTCTTCA